>OX941082.1:142238047-142718047 GCA_954870635.1 Arctium minus | reverse complement strand
TTTTAATAAGCATGACGTTTTATGAATGTTTTGTGGGATAAACAATTTGTGTTCGATTTATATTGTCGTAATAATTTACGAATGAAATGACGAAATCATGAACTCACTTAGTGTAACGCTAACATTAACATGTATCTCAGGTTATGGCAAGAATGAGAGCAGTAAGAGCAAAGGTATGATTTGCTTCCATGCTTTCTATCAGTTTTGTTGCTATGCATTTATCGTTATTTAACTTCAAGTTATTTGCTTTGCAATGCCTTGACGGCATACATCCCTTTGCTAATTTGCTTCCAAATTCATAATTATTTCACTAGATTCTTACACCAAATTCATAATTATTTCACTAGATTCTTACACCAAATTCTTATTCTATACATATATGTTTTATAGGGCTACAATCAATTTGAGTTCTTACTTGAGAACAATTCAAGTTGCAATGAAAGACCTTTATTGCTACATGCCACAACTTTAACAACATTTATAAGAACAAATGTATATCTATTCTATAATTCTTATATCTTTTTTAGCTTTCATGAATTGAATTATTAGCTTTCATGAATTGAATTGGGTTAATGAATGCATGTTCTAATTTTAAATTGTTAGGCTCAATTGGTGATAAATAGGTCCACTAATAATTTTTTTTATTCTACATATGGATGATTGTATTTAAAAAATGTAAAGTGATGTATGTTTAAAGGATTGCTCGATCAAAGTATGTTTTCGGAAGACATGTATTTTACTTGAGAATACCTATTTTTCTTTTATAATTGTCCTTTATTTGAAATAAAAGAATCTTGGGTCTGCTTTTTATCCCAAAAAAAGCTTTCATCGAAACATTATTTTGTTTAATAAGAAAAATAAAATAATTATTTATAAAATTTCAGTTTGTTATTAAGACAAATTAATATAATGAATGGAAAAAAATTGTGTTTATTTATGATCTTTCAACTAACAAAGATAATTTTATAATTAAGATATATAAAATCAAGTATTTATCCATGAATAAGGCATGTAAGTGGTTTAAACCCAAAAAAAACCCCAATAAATTTTACATTTAAAAATCTAATCATTAAAAATAATCTATATAAAAGATTTTCATTACATTCATTGTTTAAAATTGTATTTTATCAATTAATTAACAAATTATATTTCTTATATTATTGTTCTTTGAAAAACATGATTATCACATAACGCATGGTGTATACACTAGTTAATAATTAAGACAACATAGATTAATTCATTTTGAATTAGATGTATAATATTCTTAATTGGACCATTGAAAAACAGATTTATTATTTTTCAAAATTTATTAATTATATATTTACAGCAACGACAAGTCATCTCAATAGAGTATCAATTATGTATTAATTTTACTTTTCTAATAGAAAAACATATTTTTTAATTTCATTTGCAGTGACGATATTAGTCGCTATAAACTACCAGTGTATTAATTATTTTTTATTTTTTTATATTTTTTTAAAAAATTATTAAATATATACAACATGTCGTCTGAATAAGGTACAAATTTTAAGGAAAAATCATATGTTTTTATTATAAAAATTTATTAAATACTTGTAGCATATAAATGTCATTCCTATATTCATTCAAAATTTGCATCAACCTGTCATTTTTTCCACCAAAATTTTCATCAAAGTTTCCATCTATAGCAACGATATTGTCATCGTAGAAAATTGAACTAAAAGATTATTTACGTCTTTTAGCCATGACAAGTCGTCACCGTAACTATTTACAACAACAAACCAGAAGTCGTTGCTATAGGTATCGTTGCTATAGCCATCATTTCTTGTAAAGACTAGAAATGTAAAATCTTAGGCTAACCATACCAGATATTGTTTGTTTTGTCCACACACCTGGACTCATAGTTTTAAAACGCATCTGATAGATGAGGTATCCAATCTTTTATAAGGCAACTTTAGTTCCCCTCCCTAACCAATGTGGGATCTTAATTCCCGACTTTGATACCATCTATAACATCTCAGGTTAACCATACTAGATATTGTCCGTTTTGTCCACACCTGAACTCACGGTTTTAAAATTGCGTCTAATAAATGAGGTATTCAGTCCTTATAAGGCAACTTTCGTTCGCCTTCCAACCAATAAGGGATCTTACAAGAAATTTTATGAAATCGGCCATAAATCAATTCCCTTCTTTGGGAGGGTCTTGGTAAAATACAGGATTTCCAATTCTAGCAGCAAAAGGAGGGACACAACGAATCATTTACCTGTAACTAGTCAATACCCCTACGAAAAACTGATCACATCCAAGCATTTCCACACTCTACTAATTCACCCGCCATGATTTCATCAAGATCATGAACATGATCATTTTGAACTAAAAGAAAACTTTTGGGCGGAATATACACATTGTATATAATATCTTCCTTTGTCTCGGTCATTGTAGCAAGTTGCGGTTTGCTGTTTTGAATCATCAAACCGTGGTCCAAACTGCACCACACTGCATATTTTTATATATTTTTTAATATATATATATTATATACATAATAATTTATCAAATAAAACTACTTAATAAATTATTACTTACTTATTATTTTTTCAATTTCCTTTTTAATTTTACGTTACAATTTTTTTATTTGAGATATTTTCTTTTGTTTTTTTGTCAATCATCATGATCGAAACTATTTTCATGTTAACTTTTCAAATGTATTTGGATTTTTTACAGAACTTTTAAGTTTGTGTTACACTATTTTTAATTACACATTTCAAACGTATTGGAACCTTTTATTATGGAATATATAGACGTTATCGTTGAATTTATTTTAAAGTTGTGATTTTATAACTACAAGATTGAAGTGCGTTAGATGCAAAATGCTTAAACCGCAACGTATTTCCTGGAGCATTTTTTGCAGTATGAGACATATGCAACGCGGTTTGTGATTTGAAAAAAATGCTTAAACCGCATATGCGGTGCGGTTTGCTTTTTAGCCCTAAACTGCACTGCAAACACCCTTACTTTATAGAATGCCTAAAATGTTTAATCGTCCTAATTGAATACCTTTATAGGATTTTAGTTAATTTATAGAACCAAACCATTAAGCGTCCTATCTAAAAGTGTTACAATAGATTTACAGGACGCTTATGTTCTAAAAAGTTTTTTAGGGCATGTTTAAAATAAAGTGGTGTATTAGTTATTTTATAGGAGAATCTTGAGAAGTGTTCTATAAATTCATCTTTTATAGGACACTAGGGATATAAAGGCCGTCTTCGGGCTAGTTATTGGTATCCCCGACCCCGAAACCGATAACAAAACCGTCCCCGCAGCCACTCGATCCTCGTCAAAGATCCAAACATACGGGATCACGATCGATTTCCCGCGCTTTCCTTAATCCCTGTTGGGGAAACCGTTAAGGGTAAGGATCCCCATTCTCCATTGCTTTCCCCGTTCACTGTTGGTTATCCCCGAACCCGAAATCGAAATCTACCCAAAATATTGGAGATTAATTTAAAGGTGACACTGTGAATGTAGGAGTACTATAATAAAAAAACAAAATCTACAAGTTTCCTATTACTAAAAAACGAGAATTACAAGAATACGGTAATAATAGGGATGATGTTTTAGTGATATATATATATATATATATATACACACACACACATATAAAATTATGTGCTTAATCATTTGAGAACTCACAATTTGTGAGATCCATCATAAGCTACTAATTTAAGATAATTAATGAGATGATTAATGCATTTTTTAGAAAAAAAATCCAAAATCCAAAATCCATAAACATATATTATATATCTCATGGTTCTAAATAACTTGTTATGGCTTCGTTATGGCGCATTATGGTATCAAGGCTTGGATTCGCCGCCACATTAACCCCTGTGACTCTACTCTAAGGCTTGACTTGCATTGTAACACGTTAGGACATGTTATAGCATGTTATAACGCGTTATTTTGTAAGGTGTGAGATTATTTTAATATATAACTTAAGGAATAAATGATAATTGTTTACGAAACCTAAGACTTAAATAAATATAAAAAGGACGCTTAGAAAATAAAAACCCTAAATTGGTAAATACTTACTTCAATTCTCATACACGAAGAGTGGAATGTGAATTCTTTGAAAATTGAAGTAGTGAGTAGAAATTCATGAGATTTAATCCTGATTTTACACTTTTGATATCATTTTCTATAAACTCTATATATTTGGTATCAATGGTCTTCTTTTTGTTTTATTACTTTATATGAATTTAATATGTTCTACGGTGTTATTCAAAACACTAACACAAAAATGTGTATGTGTGTGTGTGTGTGTGTGTGTGTGTGTATATAATGCCGCCTTAGGTAACGCATTGAAAAACGTCATGGTCTCGCCATAACTCGTAAAGCTGGAGACTTACATTTCCGCCAGGCCTCGTATCATTTAGGACCTTGATATATCTCCTCTCCTCTCTACTGTAACATACACGCACACACATTCACAACTAAATATGTACACGAGGTGATCACATTGTGAACACATTGAAAACAATCTTAAGAAATTTTGTATCAGGTTGTTCACAATGTGTTCATAAATTGTAGGTTTAGATTTAGTTTTTGTTGCTTTATTTGATGTTCACAAGTTATACTAGATCTCGTAAATTTAGAGAGTGTTCACAAATATAATAATATTTCTAAAAAGGTGTTCACAATGTGTTGACAAATTATAATAGAATTTTATATAATAATGTTCATAATTTGTTTACCTTGTGTGCACATTTATTTATGTGTGTATGTTATGGAGAAAGGGGAAAAAAATAAAAGAGGAGAGAGAGACAGCTTTTAAATTAAATTTTATTTTATTTTTTAAATAATTTTTTGTGATTTAAATTGTATCTCAAGAATTAGGAAGTTCTTAAATAAGGTTTCCCCGTATGTATGTATGTATGTATGTATGTATGTATGTAGTTTAATCAATATATGGAAGATAGATGTTATGCATTAGAAATTAGGGGTTGTCAAAAACTTGACCAACCCCATCAACCTAACCCAACGAAAAATAACTCAATCCGAAGCAATTCGATATCTAATCGAGTTGTAAAATCTTCAAATTAACCGTAAGTATTGAGTTGATATTGAGTTGCTTTTATTTGAACCCAACCCAACCCGATGAACCGGATATCTTTTTATTTCTTGGATTTAATATGATTGTTGAATCTCTATTAATATGTACATTAGACAATTACACTATCACGCACCCTTTTCATATACGTATGTTTTCAATCTATTCTTCATCCTTACATAACTCAATTATATATATATAGAAGGAGGATCAAACGAGAAATGGTAATTATTTAAAAGAACACGAGAACTAACAAAATCGTTAGTGATTTTACATTAACGAGCAAAAAAGTCACGCGGACCTGAAGCCGCAGCCAAAGTCCTTTTTTCATGTGTTAATGTAAAATCACTAATGATTTTGTTAGTTCTCGTGTTCTTTTAAATAAGTATTGTTCTCGTTTGAACCCAACTATATATATATATATATAGGGACAGGTTCAAACGAGAAGGTAGTCAATTTGCGAGAAGGCTAGAATGAATAAGAGCCACATAATTTATTAATTAAAAAATAGTATAAATAAATAATTTTTTTAAAAATTAGGATAATTACAATTTGAATTGGATAAATACTTAAAAATCTCATAATATCTTATAAATTTATTTATTTTTTAATTTTAATAAATTTATAATTTCTTTTATCAAATTTATATTATTATTTTCTAGATAAAATCATAATTTTCATCAAATATCACATGTAATACCCATAACTAATTCATTATTTATTTCATCATTTTTTCTCTATTTTTTAGATTTACGTTTTGAATCACATTGATTAACTTCGTTTAACATGTGATATATTATTATGTATCACATATGATCCCACTAGGTGGATTTTTGTAAATATCACATATGATAATATATGTCTGAATATAAATGACGCATAATCACATGTGATAATATTTACATCACAAAAAGATCTATACATAATCACATATGATTAACTAAAATATATACAATTATCACATGTGATAATATATACATCACAAAAAGATCTATAAATAGAAGTATACATAATCACATATGATTAACAAAAATATATACAATTATCACATGTGATAATATTTACATCACAAAAAGATCTATAAATAGAAGTATACATAATCACATATGATTAACTAAAATATATATAATTATCACATTAATAATATGATATGTGATATGCATAAATATTCATATAATGATATCACGTGTGATATTTGGTTAAAATTATGAACTTTTTTTTATTAAAAGTATATTTAGAAAAAAAATTAATAAAAAAATTAATAAATAATTGAAATTACAAAATAAATAAATCTAAAAGATATAATGAGAATTTTAAAGATTTATCCAATTTAAAATGATAATTATCCTAATTTCTAAAACTATTTTTTATTTATGGATTTTTAATTAATAAATTATGTGGCTCACATTCATTCTCGTCTTCTCGCAAATTAGTTTGTTTCTCGCATGATCCTCCGGGTGAATTATTATGCAATCTTTTACATGATGCAACTCTTGCAACCCCTTTCCACCACACATTTTACTTTTAGTTTTTTTTCCTTTTTTTTAATTACATAAATTGTGTGGTGGATAAAAGGGTTGCATTGGGTTGCACCATGTATATATAGGGGTTGCATTTGAACGTTCCTCTCTCTCTCTATATATATATATATGTGTGTGTGTGTGTGTGTGTGTGTGTATGTATGTGTGCAAATTGAGAAAATTAATTAAATGTGATATACTTAAGATTTAAGTAGCATGAATAAGTTGTACCAAATGGTTGATGATGAAAAAGAAAATATGAGTAGATTAGAGAAAACAAGTTAAGAGAATATTTTGATATACCAAAGTATCAACCTGACTAACCCGACCAACCCGTTTGGTTTGGGTTGGGTTGAGATTTTAAACTGCAAGCATTGGGTTGGGTTAGGTTGGGTTGTTCAAATGTTTTCAGCCCAATCAACCTAACCCGTAAGCAGTAAGCACCCCATATTAATTTAGAAATTTTACGTCCACGAATACTCAAAGAAAATATTTTGTATCAATTATTCATATTTTTTGTATGCAATTTTGTTTAAATTATAAAAACATTTGTAAGACTTTTTTGTGTTTAATTATCGAGAGCCCTTGTTTATACAACCGACATAAGCATATAAAATATGAGAAACGAACCTCTAATTGAAAAGAATATATGTTTGTCCCGTTACAAGATAGATTCATGTTCAAATGAACACCTATAAAGATGGATGAATAAAGTGTGGCACCATTGTTTTTACACAAGACGAGAGGTGGAGGTGGATTATATGTGAAAAATATTAGCCTCTAGGTTCCTCGAAAATGTGCTTGTGGCTTAATGATCCTGAGTTCAATGATCCAGCTGTTAAACCATAAATTAAACAAAGGTTAAGTTATGGAATAAGATCGATCCCTGAATACAAAACTGGTAATTCGTTACTTTCGTCGGCATCCACGAGTAGCACTAGCTAGCTAAGTATAGTATATTAGTAGCAATCATGTTTTTACTTTGTAACAGTAATCGGGGGGCACTTTTCGTCAAAGGAATCACCTTTCCACCACAATTCTTATTTTTACCTTTTTTCGACTTTACAGTGGAGAAAAAGTGGGAGGTCGCGTGAGGGGGAATGGAAGGTCACGTGTAAAGGTGTTTCTGGGTTTGCATTTATATTCATTCAGATATTGCATTTTCTTCATTATGATTAAAGGGAAAAAGGTGAAATAAAATAATGACTGATTTTGTTTGTTTTTTCTCATGTGGTGGGGATCTTTCTTGGTTAATTTCCTCTGCCCGTAATTGCTTTGTTGTGGGCTCGAGTTCGAGTCATGTGATTGGATTATGCCCCATTCGCTTCTATCCTTCTCCGTCTCATCTTAAACCCCACACACTTTTGTACTGCATGTTTTGTGTGTATTTATCTCTCTCTCTCTCTCTCTCCCACTGTTACAAACTTTATATAGAAGACTTAGCTCAACCTTACCTGCTCAAGGTGGGGGGTCAATGAGAAAAAAAAAAGCAAAGAAAGCTCATTGGAAAAGCTAAAAGGTTTTAAAGCTCTAAAGAAAGCCTGATTTTGCAAAGCAGACTGCTTTTTCCCCTTCTCATATCTCCTTTCTAGCTTCTCTCTCTCAGATTAATATATTGAAGCAAACCAAGTTAGTATACCCAGTTCAATATCTGTACAGGAAAAAAGGATTCTTGATAGATTTAGGAGCTTCATCTGCAAGACATAATCAGAAAAACCCACTACATAAATCTACCCATATGTTAGACAACCACCACCACCACCACCATCACTTCACTTCAGCAGCTGGCCCCGGTCCGGGCCCTTCTTCTTCTGATCTCTTCCCATCCCAAGATAATGGACTTCCACTTAACAAAAGGAAAAGGCGTCCTGCTGGTACTCCAGGTATATACCCTCATGTAATTAGGTAAGTGAATTCGATTAAATCGAATTCACTTACGACCAAATTCGATACTGATGATATATAGGTTTCCTTTTTGCTTACAACATCAGAAACGAATTCACTCAGATATAAAGATGGTTTGACAACTTATCAGATGCATTTTTGTAAATCATTAATCATATAGATAGATAGATAAATCTTTTTCGCATGTTTAAAATTGCAGATCCGGATGCGGAGGTGGTGTCTTTATCCCCCAAGACCTTGCTTGAGTCAGACCAATACGTGTGTGAGATCTGTAACCAAGGGTTTCAAAGGGATCAGAATCTGCAGATGCACCGGAGGCGTCACAAGGTGCCATGGAAGTTGTTGAAAAGGGATTCACCGGAAGTGAAAAAGAGGGTTTTCGTGTGCCCAGAACCCAGCTGCTTGCACCATGATCCTTGCCACGCGCTTGGGGACCTCGTAGGGATCAAGAAGCACTTTCGGAGGAAGCACAGCAATAATAAGCAGTGGGTTTGTGAGAAATGCTCAAAGGGCTATGCTGTTCAATCTGATTACAAAGCTCATCTTAAAACTTGTGGCACAAGAGGCCATTCTTGTGACTGTGGTCGAGTCTTTTCCAGGTTTTACTTTATGTTTTTGATATATCTTTCGTCTTCCTATTTTGATATTTTGGGTATCTTACTGCGTTCTCTCTCTCTTTCTTTCCACCCTCTGAGATCAGACTCCAAGATGTGACCTTTCATCATCGCCATTTATGTTTTCTGCTAACACATAAATTTCAGCAACATTCAGTCGGAATCAAAAGAAAATTCCTTAATGGTTTTTGTCTGAAAATCTTAAATTCTTCTGTTTATTTTATGTAATTTCATATTAAATTCTCTTTTAAGTTTTCTGTGATGTTTTTCTGTCTTTAGTTTATCCTTATCTCAATAAAATAATCTCGGTTTGAATCTCATATAATCTATGAATTATTTTTAAACGAACCATATATCTATGCATTAATTCCTAGGATCTATGATCTTATTTTTATTTTCTAATATAAAATTAGAAATTGAAGAGTAATAGGACTTCACTCCAACTTTTTGTTTGCTCAGGAGGTTGTTTCTTTAATCCAGAAAGACAAAGATCAAACATGTCATAATCTTAAAAAAACACATCTGCTTCTTTTTATATATTTTATTGTTGATTATTGTTGTTAGCGCCACAGGAGGAAGCTATGATTTCTTCCTATTCTTAAATCCGTTTTTGCATATATATAGTAATCTATCTTTGAAATGATATTCTTATACACCTTTTGATTACTCATTTGACTTTGTAGAGTTGAGAGTTTCATAGAGCACCAAGACGCTTGTACGGTCCGGCGAATCCATGCGGACCTGCCCGGATTCCAGCCAGCATGTTCATCTCGTACCGCGTCGAGTACAAGTCCAACGAGTGACATGAACTTCAGTTCCATCCCAACAATTCCAAGATTACCACACATCCAACCTCCTCCTCAGAATGTATTTTCACAAACCCAAGAAGACATTCAAAACAACTTGGAACTTCAGCTCTTACCATCACTATCACTTTATGAACAAAACAATAATCATCAAACCCATCTGAATCTATCAATTGGAAGTGGACTTAGCTTGCATAAAGAAGAAGAATTGAGGATAGCTATGGCCGACAAGGCATTTGCAGAAGATGCTAGGCAACAAGCAAAGAGGCAAATTGAGATGGCAGAAATGGAGTTTGAGAATGCCAAGAGGATTAGGCAACAAGCTCAGGTGGAGTTAGAAAGGGCTAAGGTTCTTCGAGAACAAGCAACCAAGAAGATCAGCTCCACCATGTTAGAGATCACTTGCTATTCTTGTAGGCAACGGTTTGAAGCCGCTAGTAATAATGCTGCAGCCACTACAGCTGACGAGACCTCAATCGCACCAAGTTACATGTCTTCAGCTTTAACAGAAGGTGAGGGAGATTAGTAATATTTCAAGAAAACCTTTCTTTTGTTTTCAACTCTCTTTCTTTCTCCAACTGTTTGCGTGTTTATAAGTGATTTCATTCTTGTCTTTGCATTTTACTTCGGAAAGAAAATAAAGAAAGGATTGAACTTGCTTGTTGTGTTCTCCTAATCTCCTTCTCCTTCTTTTCGTTTATTTGTTAGTTTTGTACGTTCTTCCATTTCCTCTGGATGGAATCACTAAATTATAATAAATGGTACGCAGTTCTCATAATTTGATGTTAATTTATTGCAGCCTTGATGAGTGCAGCACCTATACATGTATTTAACTTTTGATGATCTGAGTTATAACAGATTAATTTGAATGCCAATTAATTGTGAGTACAAACAATCAAACCAACTACGTTTGCATTAGATAGTTAAAGTTCTGTTACCAGTTAATTAATAATTCAAAGCTAAAAGAAAATAATATATATATATATATATATATATACACAGAGGGAGGATCATGCGAGAAGTTAAACATTTTGCGAGAAGTGTTTAATCATATATGATTACACGGCTTGTAGGTGTGTTTAATTATGTATGATTAAACGTCTATGTATTGCCAATATAACATGTGTTTAATCATATATGATTAAGCTTGTGCATCATATATGATTAAACACTTCTCGCTTTCTCGCAAAATGTTTAGCTTCTCGTTTGAACCTGCCCCTATATATATATATATATATATATATATATAATTTCATCTTCATTCTAAAGGTTTTTGTTCTTAGTCGGTGCTATAGAATTTATTTGGTCAACCGGAGGAACCTTAATTAGTGTCACCAAGCCTTATACGTAGTAGTGTAATTAGATGTGCAATATAAACAACATGAAGTCTAAGATTTAATTAACTAATTAATATAATCACCATGACTTTATAATTTAATCATACGGTATTTTATGTCTTTAATTAGAATACATGGGGATCAATCTTCTTGTCACACTTATTTCTTGAGGTTATTTAAAAAGCTTTCATTGTTAAGTAATAAACTAGCTTAAAAGCTAGTTTTTTGAACTACTTCATATAGATTTTTAATAAACTCTAGTGACCTTTTTTTAATAGTTATGTGCCGGATATGTTAGTATTTAGTAAATTAATAACAAATCTTTTTAGATCATTTTTATTGACATCTAGTTTATTAGCTATCTTTTATGCAATATAACTAATTTATCAGGGCAGTTTGACATACAAACATAGCGAATATAATGACTATGTTGCGACTTTGCCCAAGCTTGGACTTGCCTACATCTACAATCTTTGGTTTTCGCCTATGTCTAGGAATTACGTTCAAGTCCCTTTCATGCTAACCTAGTCGTACACTAACCACAAGCTCATCTCATTATTTCCACATAGTACCGCTACACTGTGTGCCCTAGTCTTGTTGGGGGAAAACTATTCTAGAGCCACCGGAAACTTGAGGTACTGTATATATACCTACAATGTGTCACTCGAGATTTATTTTCAGGCATATGGTAATGTGAAATACTATCTGATGATACAACGTCTTATTAACTCAATAAGATCACATCGCTTAATTACTTAATCATCCTCTCAAATTCCAAAGAGATTAGAGAAAATTGTGTTTACATATAATGATCAAGAGGAGAAGAGATAGAAACAAATTAAAGCAAAACAGAAAAGAAGAAAAGAAGAAAAAAAACTATTAGGTGACTTAAAAATATTTTCGAACAACCACTACTAGAAAAATGTGAAATACCGACGACAATTACCGACGGCAAAAAACAGTCGGTATTTACCAACGGCAAACCGACGGCCAACCAACGGTATCTTTTTAATTTTATTTTTTATTTATTTTTAATAAGTCGTCGGAAAACCGTCGGAAAAATTAGTGAAATACCGACAGCTTACCGACGGTTGTTTTTTTCATTTTATTTTATATTTATTTTTAATAAGTAAATACCGTCGGAAAACCGTCGGTAACTGGAACTGTCGGTAAGTTGTCGGTAGTTGTCGTCGGAAAACCGTCACTGAATATTACCGACCAGCTTTTTACCAACGATCATTCCCGTCACAAAACCGTCGCTAAAGTCTTTTTCCGACGGTTTACCGACTGTTTCAGCCGTCGTTAATACGATTTATTTTAGTAGTGAACATAGTCAATCAAAATTTTTGTACAAAATGTATAGTTACAAGAAAAGTTATGTCTCCTTGAAAAATAACCGATAAAAAGCAAAGTAATGATATCAGGAAAAAAAAAATAAGCATTAAAGTTTAATACACGTAATAATAATATTAAATACTATAATAAATATTTGATAATATTCCAACACATCCTACTCATGATCAAGGCACATTACTCATAAGTCAATTTGGTTGAGCATTTGGAGAAGTTCACCAAAGTTCTCCCCGCTCATTAGCTTACATGACCAATATAGCATATATGTATAGATAAAATTTAAGTCTTTAGCAAGTTTACATGTAACATCAGGCTTATACACCAAATCAACATGTATATGAGTTCTAGAATGTATAATATGCTCTTTTATAGGAACATAATTAAGGGATTTTTTTTTCCTTTTTCCTTTTGAGAAATATCCAAGTAGTCTAGCAGACGTATTATATATCTCTCACAACAATAACCTTTAAAAAAGAAAATAAATAAACGAAAATACAGGTGTACCAAAACATAACTTGTATTTTCAAGAAACCAAATTTAATTGCACACTTTTATGACTAGCGGAAATGATGACATTGATAACATGTAAACCAACAACAAAAAAGGGTCATGGACATATGTGACCCCAAATGATAGTAATCTATGTATTATAATTTATAGGCCAGTAAGATGTAAAAAGCGGTCCTCAAAAAGTACAAAAAATATATTTAATATATCATTTTTATCATAAAAAATAACATTGAATTCAAAGTTACTAATAATTCATATAAAACCGTTTTCCAATTATTCTCAGACACAAAATCAATCAATAATTATTTCTAAATTAATATTATCTACAAATATCATTTTTACATAGTATCATCAATTCGTTTCACCGTAAAAAACATCCTGTAATATACCTTTAATATATAGATTGACATCATTTGGGGTCACAATGTTGACTATTTGGAGTAAGACTCTATGTAAATCAATATAAACCAGTTAGGTTTCCATTGCACCTCAGGTTAATGTTTTTTCATCATGATTTTAAACTTCTAGGGTTAAGACAAACTTTTACGTGACCAATTTTAGAATAAAAAATCCATGTTGGTTATAACTTGAGATCTTATTCTTGCTTTAGAGATAGAAAATACTTAAGATTTATACATTCAATATTATCTAACAAGGAATCAATAATGTTTGAAAAAACAAGGATAGTTTTGAAATCTTAAATATAAATATAAGTTGGATTGTCTCATGTGGTTAATAAATTTTTTTAAAAGGTAAGAGTTTTCTTAGTTAATAACAAGAAATTACTATATTCCGACACAAAAATAGAATTCATGCGGATGAATTAATCAAAAGAGTCAATGAGAAATGAATGATGGAGAATATATCAAGGTTTTCTAGGCAAATAGTTTAGACTTTGATACTAGATAAAAAAAACCAAGAGGTCAAAAACAAGAAACTTATAATATCGTAGCCGCTCATGGTTATATATTTTAGCCGATTGATCTTCCAATATGCTAGTTTCAATATGCTAGTCAAAAACAAGAAACTTTTATACTTACTATTTTTTTTTACTATTACTATATACTAAAAAAATTGGCCCCTATTTCTTGTGATGCCTTGGCATACGTCTGGTTCGTCCTCCCCCATGGACGGTCCTGTGATCATCGCATGCTGTTTTTGCAGCCACACAAATATCAAAATAAAGTTTACTATTTTTAACTTTTATTTAAAAACGTAAATCATTATCTAAGTTGTTTTTCTATATAGATGTACCAAACAAGACTAAGGTGTCGTTCGGTTCATTTTCTGTTAAGACCTGTATGGATATAGTTGTCTGTATGGATATAGTTATTTGCATGTTAACAGATAAGTTGTTGTTCGGTTGTTATGCTGAATATACAGTCTGAATATCAGAAATGACCATTTTACCCCAGTCTTTATTTTTGTATGAATAAAACAATCGTTTAATAAATAAATGACTTATAATTATAAAAAGAATAATCAACTTCAACATTTTTAAATAAAAACAACTTGAGAAAATCCATATACACATAACTCATATCAGAAAATCCATAACAATGAGCAAATTCATATAGAGAGAAAATCGATTTATGTATATTTTGAACCAAGAGTAAACTCCAACTTTAGTCCCTGAGGTTTATTGATTTCTTTGAAAGAGGTCCCTATGGTTTCATAATTCAAGTTTACATCCCCAGGGTTTGGATTTTGCTCTGAAAAAGGTCCCTGACCCCTAACTCCGTTAAAAAACTCCGTTAGGGTCAGGGGTATTTTCGTCCAACCATGTTTTTGTCCTTTTTTTGAATTCTTTTTTTGCCTTTTCTTATATTTATAAACACAAACAAACTTTAGGACCTTTTTGTAATTAACTAATATATATATATATATATATATATATATACATACATATATGTGTGTGTGAGAGAGAGAGTTTTAAACACAGGGTCACAGGGACCATCGTTGCTTCACCGATCATCACCATCGTCAACAACCCAACACCAACGCCATCTATATAGGACCACCCCGGCGAAAAACCACCACCACAACACGGATGTCGGCAGTGGGTTGCTCCTCCGGAAGCTCGACGGACCCGCCTGTACCAGTGGCCAAGAAGAAGAAGTATGTGTCGTGGGGGATTGTTGTGGCTGCCACGTTAGCTGCTGCTGTTGTTCTTACAGTAGTAGCAATCGTGGCCCTTATATACTCTAGGAACGTTAACAAGATCATTGAAGCAGCTAGTTGACTGGAAACATGATTCAAGGTTGTAATGCCATTAGACATGAGCTATTTTGTTAAGAAGCTTAACTGCAGTAACAAAATATTCTGACTTGGTAGCTATGATTTATTTGAAGATAAGCTATAAGTTGTTGGGATTTTGAGTAATTTAAGTAATTTGAGTGTGATGACTCCACTGCGTACATATACGCCTTGACTACCAATAGCGCGTCTATTCTACGAATTCACCAAGGAAGGAAGTCTTTTTGATGTTCTTCATGGAAGCTTGGGAAGTGGTTTAGACTGGACCAATCGGTACATGTACAGTATCGCTATAGGTGTTTTGGAGCAGATGATGGACGAAGCACAAGAACGAAATGGGTTGTCCGGCGATTCGTCTTCTCCGACGAGTTTGGTAGAGATGTAATGGGAACATTTGAAATTCATGGGTTTGCTTAGATGGATTTACTTTTATGATTTTGGGTTTTGTTTATGATTTACTTTTAATTTCTCATGTTGATGTTTAGGTTTGGATTTGGTCTTGGTTTAATTGATGTTGGTGTTTGGATTAAGGTTTGGATTAGAGTTTGTGTCTGGTTTTTTTTGGCCGGAGAAGATGACCGGTGATTTGATCGGAGAAGATGACCGGCGATTTGGTCGGAGAAGATGACCGGAAAAGAGAGTAAAATTTATAGACTTGATCCCTCTAAAATTTTGGTTTTTTTACAAAGATAAGAAGAAATAAAGAAAATTACAAAAAAGGGACAAAAATATGGTTGGACGAAAATACCCCTGCCTCTAACGAAGTTTTTAATGGTGTTAGTGTCCAGGGACCTTTTTTAGAGCAAAATCCATACCCTGGGGACGTAAATTTGAATTATGAAACCATAGGGACCTCTTTCAAATAAATCAATAAACCTCAGGGACCAAAGTTGGAGTTTACTCTTTGAACCAATGATGTAATTAATGGAGAGAAATATACACATAAGCAATTGTTAAGTATACCCACCTTACTAGATTGGAATCCCGTTTCAAGAAAAATTAAAATACAACTACCAAACAAATACCCAAAATCCCATTTCAATAACAAAAGAAAAAAAATCCAACCACCAAAATGAAACCATGTCCTGAAATACCCAAAATCCCATTTCAATAATTAAAGAAAAAAGTTAAAAACCAACCATCAAAAGGAAACTAGAGCACCAGCGCCTTAGGGTTCATTTAACCACCAACAATGAATTGTTGTTAAAAGAAAATTTCCACAGATGAAAAAAACCCTCCAAAGATGAAAATATCATCGGAGAAAACAACCCCCAAAATCACTCGAGCCTTCTTTTTCTTCTTCACCAAGTTCAGAAGCTCCAACTCATCTTCTACAATCCAAAACTCTCTTCCACAACCATGGGAACTCCCACTAATCGGACACCTGCATCATCTCTCAGGAGCACTACCACATCGAGCCCTTGGAAGCTTTGCCTAAAAACTAGGACCACTCATACGTCTACAACTTGGTCAAGTCTCAGCCATCGTAATCTCGTATCCATTTTTCGCCAAAGAAATCATGAATAATGGAGATCTAGAAAGGGGGTGGGACAGAGAGGAAGGGATGCGTAAAAGAAAAAGGGGGAAGGGTAAAATTGGAACAAATTGGTTGAATAAAGGGTTAAGTCTAAAGGACATAAATGTTTTAGCTGACCGATTTAGCCCATGGCTGACCGAATAAGTCGTTACCGAACACCTGGATATGGCTATGCGAATCAGCCATATCCACCATACAGCCCATTAAGCCGCAAACGAACAACCCCTAAGGGTTTGTGCATTAGCAGCTTAACGAACTTAACGAGACTTACAACTTATTCGATCAAGTATACATGATTGTTTGATAGTGACTTAATTATATAGAAAGTGACTTATTTGTAAGCTTATAAGGAGCTTTATGCAGAAAACCAAGTTTTTTTTCAAATCTGTTGTTCTAAATTAAAAAAATATGATCATTCCATCTAGAGTAAATTATGTTTTTCATCCTTGTGGTTTGTTAAAAATTTCAAATTTAGTCCCTGTCGTTTCAAATTTCGATTTGCGTCCCTATGGTTTGCAATTCATTTCTATTTTCGTCCCAAAGGCCAAAACATTAGTTTTAAGTATGAAGGACTAAAATTGAAATGAATTGTAAACCATAGGGATGAAAAAAGCAATAAAATTTAAATCATAAGGACAAAAAAGGTAAAGATTATAAACCATAAGGATGAAAATTGTAATTTTAAAACCATAAGAACGAAACTAGAAATTTTCAACAAACCATAAGGACTAAAAACGTAATTTACTCTTCCATGAAAAAACTTTTCTAAACAAAAAGAAATCCAATATATAATGAGAGATTATTAATACAGACAACTTTATTCATATATAAGATTTAATAAAAAAAAATAAACCAAACAACACTTAACCATTTTCCTTTTTATCTTTTTGCAAAGCCAAAGGAAAAAGACATACATTAACAACACAATTGCTTTTGCTGAATGTTTCACTGTAACCAAAAAAGAACAATTGAAGATGTACAAGCTGCAGATGTACCGAAATTACATACCCCCGAAATTCCCCAAAAGCCATAATAAGCCAGAAAAATGAAACACAATAAAAGAGAAGGGAAAGAAGTGGGCTCACTATATGCTAAACTTTCTCTGAGTATTTGTCTTGAAAATCCAAAACAGTGTAACATGTTCTATTCAAAGACAATGACGGAACTAGAAATGAATTGTGCAGACATCGTCGTTCCTTTGATTTTATGGTTAATAAAGACGTTCAAATTTTTTAGTATAAACATCATTATTTTTTAATCAAAGTTATCACCCCAAACAAAGAAATTATATTCAATTTGTAAAATAAAAATTTATAAAGGGGAAAGTATCCCTCGAAAGCTTTCATTTTTTAAATTGCATATCTCTTTCGTAGTTTTTGGCCCCCATTGATGGTCAAAAAGATAAATACTGATTTGATACATAATTTTTTTTGAAGGGTGTCCTAAGCTATGCCTAGACTAATCCCTACGAAAATTATGACTGTAAGACATCAACCCTGATTAAACCTCAGTGTCCACAATTGTTGTGTACGTCTGGATTCAAACCCTAGGCAGATGGGATATTTCATCACATCCCCCAGAACCTTAACCAGTACGCCACAACCCTTGTGGTTGATTTGATACATAATTTGAATACAAGTATTTGAAAAGTGACCGGTACATATTACAACAAATCTCATGAGTATCAGGTAATAACTACTGATTAGTTAGCAAATAAATAAAATTACAAATAAATATTTAATAAAGCATATTTTTTAGAAAACTCTAAAATAAATTGTTAGAACTTTATTTGATGAAATAAAGATAAGATATTATAATATTATGTTGTAAATAATTTTCTTGAGTTTTTAGAAAATTAAAGACTCACCTCAACAAACTTTGTGTGAGTTTTGTTTTAATGGGGAATTTACCAGTTATTTCAAATTAGAATAAATCCGTTGACTGTTCTGACTTTGATAGTTATAGCTTTCGAACAGGATTTTCCCCCAACAAAGTTTAATTAGTACTTTTATTTTTTCAAAATAGAAATTACATTTATCATGAATAACTTAGAAGCGTACTCGCGTAATGCAGCGAGATACATCACGAATTTAATGTTTCATTTTATTTTTTGTTTTTTTGTCAACTTACAGTACGATTTTGGATAATTTTGAGAAAGCGATAATGTTTTTTTTTAATTTTTTAATTTAGGCTTATAATATAATATTTTTTATATTAAAAAAATAAGTATTTTGTTATAATTCAATGATTATCTTATATATTTTAATGACATATACAAAAATAATCAATTACATATTTAAAAGTAAACTACGATTTTCGTCCCTGTGGTTTGATGTTTATAACGATTTTCGTCCCTGGTCTTTTAAAACTGTCTTTTTAGTCCCTATGATTTCTATTTGTTTCCATTTTCGTCCCTCCATCCAATTTTATTAAAATTAAATGTAATTCATTTAAAAATGGAATAAGTAAATTACATATTTGGTCCTTATGGTATATAAATTTTTACATTTTTATCCTAATTTATATTTTTTTTACTTTTTCTTTATTTATTATATTTTATCAAGACATTTATTTTTCTATTAATTATATTGTATATTTTCTTAATTATTATAACTTTAATTATAAAAAGAATCAAATAATTTCGTTAAAAATACTGATAAATAAATGATATTTTTTTTCAAACTACTAGGTTTAAATCACTTAAAATTAATATTTTATATCTGTTGATTTGTTAAAGTTTTTTATTTATTTTAAATTACCATTGAAAATTTTTTAATAAAATTCAAGAAAAAATAGTATTATTTTATAACAACCGATTGTTTTTTGTTAAATACAATTTATTCCCACTATTCTAAATTTTCATTTAATCTTTATTTTCTATTAATTAATCAAGTTTGTTTAGTATTTAAATAAAACATACACACACATAAACACACACACACATACCATTTTAAATTAGGTTATATATTAAAAACAAAAAATAAGACAATAAAATGATAAGAATATTTCAATATGGTTTTACAAAAATCATGCAATAAGCCATGACATGCCACAGAATTAACGTGACGTCAAACACAAGGCTTAAATATCATGTTATTTAGAACATTGATGTATATATATATACTAGAAGCGTTCTCGCGCAATGCGGGGAGATACATCACGATTTTAATGTTTCATTTTATTTTTTGTTTTTTTGTCGATTTACAGTACGATTTTGGATGGTTTTAACTTTAAGAAAGTGATAATGTCTTTTTTATATAAATTTGTTTAATTTAGACTTAATAATATAACGTTTTTTATATAAAAAAATTAAGTATTTTGTTAGAATTCAATGATTATCTTATATATATTTTAATGACATCTAAAAAAAATAACCAATTACATATTTAATAATATAATTAAAACAAATTTATAGTAATATAATATATTAATTAATAGTGATATATGGAAATGTCTGCATAAAAGGAAGACCTTGTACATACCAAATTGGTGGTGTTAGAAGTCTGCAGTAGTAATATGTATCTTCTGCTTTGATACTTGTAAATTAAGAGATTTTTAAAATCTTACATAAAATGATGGTACCTTGTGCCTAATAATTTGTATTTAAGAGTTTTTTATCCGTGCTTTATAATATAACTAGAAGTGTACTCGCGCAATGCCGCTAGATACATCACGATTTTAATGTTTCGTTTTATTTTCTATTTTTTGTCGATTTACATTACGATTTTGGTTGGTTGTGAGAGATTGATAATGATTTTTTTATATAAATGTGTTTAATTTAGACTTAATAATATAATGTAATTTATTTTGATTTAAAAATATAATTTTTTTATAAAAAATTATGTTAGATTTTTTAATTATATTTTATATTTTTATATTTAAAATTTAATTTTTATTCTATATTTAATTATGCTGAGAATTATTTTAGGAGAGTTAAAGTGGGAAATGATTTTAGGAGAGTTAAAATGGTTAGATATGATGATTGAAAATTAATAAATAGCATTAAGTGTAGTACATACAGCTTTAATGATTGTTTTTTAAGTAATTAACATTAAATAGTTATACATTAAGCTTTAAGACTTGTTTTTAAAAAATTTTATGTCATCTTTATAATATAGTATAGATATAGATATATAAGGGCAGGTTCAAACGAGAAGTTAAACATTTTACGAGAAGACGATAAGTGTTTAATCATATATAATGCACAAGCTTAATCATATATGATTAAACACATGTTATATTGGCAATACATAGACGTTTAATCATAAATGATTAAACACACATACAGGTCGTATAATCATATATGATATCACACTTCTCACCTTCTTGCAAATTGTTTAACTTCTCGCATGATCCTTCCTCTCTCTCTCTCTATATATATATATATGTGTGTGTGTCTGTGTGTGTATGTTTATTTTAAATATTAAACAAATTTGATTAATTAATAAAAATAAAGTTTAATGAAAATATGAAATAATGGGAGTAAAGTGAATTTAACAATAAACAACCGGTTGTTATAAAATAAGACTATTTTTTTCTCGAATTTTATTAAATTTTTTCCAATGGTAATTTAAAATAAATAAAAAGCTTTAATAAATCAATAGATATAAAATATTAATTTTAAATGATTTAAACCTAAAGCTTTGAAAAAACTATCATGTATTTATCAGTATTTTTAACGAAATTATTTGATTATTTTTATAATTAAAGTTATAATAATTACGAAAATATACAATATAATTAATAGAAAAATAAATGTTTTGATGAAATACAATAAATAAAGAAAAAGTAAAAAAAATGTAAACGAGGATAAAAATGTAAAACTTTATATACCATAAGGACCAAATATGTAAATTGCTTATTCAATTTTTAAAAGAATTAACATTTAATTTTAAATAAAATTGGATGGAGGGATGAAAATGGAAGTAAATAGAAACCATAAGGACTAAAAAAGCAGTTTTGAAAGACCAGGGACGAAAATCGTTATAAACATCAAACCACAGGGATGAAAATCGTAATTTACTCCATATTTAATAATATAATTAAAACAAATTTATAGTAATATAATATATTAATTAATAATGATACATGGAAATGTCTGCATAAAAGGAAGACCCTGCACATACCAAATTGGTAGATGTTAGAAGTTTGCAGTAGTAATATGGATCTTGTGTTTTGATACTTGTAAATTAAGAGATTTTTAAAATCTTGCTTAAAATGATGGTACCTTATTCCTAATAATTTGTATTTAAGAGTTTTAATTCGTATTTTATAATATAGTATAGATATAGATAATTGATATGCATGTATCAATTTATATTAATGTTTCATAAAACGTCCTTTAATATGCATGTATCAATTTATATTGTTTCATAATAAGTCCTTTTTAATGATAATTTTCATTTTGTTTTGTTGCAAACTAAATACATTCGTTAAAATATAAAAATTTTAAAGTAAATTTTATTTGGTTGAGAAATAGTCATCGTGTTTCGAGTTTTGCTTGCAAAACAAAACTAAAAGAGGGTTAAAATCGTGCACTTTTTTGTTTTAGTTATATTTATTTATATTTTACACAAATACAATGTTTAATTAGTTTAATAAGAAACTACAATTTTAATAGCTAGAAAGCTCATAATACACTTCATGAATAAATATACATATATAAAGGATGATTAAATGAGAACAAAGTTAAATAACAGAATAAGAAAACCTTGAAATCACATTTAATATTATATGCGATTATGGAACAGGTCAACGCAAAGGTGATCAGGCAACCTAGCCCGCGACCTTAGTTTGCGACATTTCACATTTTTTTTGAAGCAGCAATCAATTTCCAAAAAAGCTAGCAAGCAGAGTCAATATATATAGATATAAATAAATATATATATATATATATATATATATATATTTCACATCTGATGTTAGTGTAAAAATAAATATGATCAATAGGCCGTTTTTGTGTTCTCTTCTTTAGTTACTATTCTCATTTGAACATTTCCATCTATATATCTATATCTATATATATATATATATAGTGGAAGAATATTTTGCAACCCTTAAAAAGGTTGCAACTCTTGCAACCCACATTTTAACCGTCGGATTCATGATCGGCGGTTATTTTATTTTTTTTTCTGTTTTTTTTTAATTAAAAACATTGGACCCCGTATCTATTGTAACCGTTGATCATGAATCCGACGGTTAAGATGTAGGTTGCAAAAGTTGCAACCTTTTTTAAGGATTGTAAATTAAACCACCCTTTTATATATATATATATATATATATATATATATATATATATATATATATATATATATATATATATATATATATATATATATATATATATAAGATATCAATAACTAAATAAGAGAAGACAAAAACGGTCGAATCACATGTGAATTTACACTAACAACATGTGCATAATCACATGTGATTTATGCGAATTTCGTCATGACCCAAGGTAGTAGGTCAGGTTGCCTGCTCACCTTTATGTTTGTCGTGTTTTGTAATTGCATGTAAAATTATATATGATTTGACTGTAGTCTTGTTATCTTATTTTGACTCTCACTACTACAAAAAAGGGTTTTTTACACGGTTGTAAATGACTTTTAACCGTATAAAAGTCCACCATGTAAGAAAGTGCATGACCTTTTTAAACCTTTTTACACGGTTTTTTTAAAACCGTGTAAAAATAAGCGTGTAATAAAGTCATTTTTGTAGCAGTGTCTACTCTCATTTGATTATATATATATATATATATATATATATATAGTGGAAGGATATTTTGCAACCCTGAAAAAGGTTGCAACTCTTGCAACCCACATCTTAACCGTTGGATTCACGATCGACGGTTATTTTATTTTTATTTTTCTGTTTTTTTAATTAAAAATATTGGACCCCATATCTATTGTAACCGCCGATCATGAATCCGACGGTTAAGATGTGGGTTGCAAGGTTTGCAATATATATATTGACTCTATATATAGGGTTGGGATTCACGTGAGACTAACATGTTTTCGTAAGATCCGTGATACCACAAAATAGCCCTAAAACTTTACAACAAAACACTACAAAGGTGCGAAAAACATCGAACTTTCATAGCAAAAACATTAAACCTTCACAGTGTTTTGCTGTTAATTTTCATTATTATTTATATGGTATCACAGGATTCCAAATCTATAAATATATATATATATATATATATATATATATTAAACTTTATAATATAGTACGCAACGTACCAACTTTAATCAGAATGTATAGTGATTCTCTTCTTTAGTTTGTTGCGATCATTATGAATTTAAATGATGAAGAAAACATAATCTTCCGTGTATTTGTAGGATTGTGATTTGATTTCTTCTTTGCTGTCACGTGAACGTTATATTACATTAACAAACAATGCAGAGCCTTAACTTCTCACACACACACAAATACACCATTTCTCTCTCTAGGTCAAGTAATATTATAATAATGAGTTCTTGTATAAACCCGCCATGTTTTTCAGTGCCACAACAGTTGAATGGTTTTTAGGCAGTCAGTCGTCGCTCTCATGGATGGATACAACACAATGCGCAAACACAAATACCCCCTCCTCTCTCTCTCTTTCTCTCTGTGCACTGTGGTAGGCTCTCATGGGGCACTCACTTTTTGAATTATCAGAATCAGAGAAAGACCCAGTCAGCATCTTAGCAGGTGGGGGCACTTTTCCATTTCATTTATTTACACACCTCAATCAATCATTCCACTCTTGACTCTTCTCATTTTTTTCCTTTCGGTGAAACCTGAACAAACCACAAAAGAAAGATAATCTCTTTAAAATTTGCTTTTTTTTCCCAAATGATTCTTTTATACGGGAGTAACTACTTCTCATATCCTTGTTCTATTAAAAAATGTCGGTCTTGATTTGATTGTTGTGATCAAGGTACACTTACTAAAATCATATAATAAAACTAATATTAAAGCCAGATTTAAGGCTAATTACTATATCATTCTCGTTGTTGATGATGGCAATGTTTTCTGAGAGTTAAACCATTAATTAGACGATTGAACCAACCATAATTGAATTAAGGTATACTAATTAGCTCAAAGAATTTTCTTTAGAGCGATCGAATTAAAGCATATCAGAGGAGTACTTTTAGTAGCATTCCAAACATTTAAGTGTCATCTCGAAATTTTTATTTGACAATAATTTTATGTTTATATATACTTATAATGTTAAATATATTTGACAATTTGACCCAAAAAAATTAATATGAAGAAACATAAGGATTTACTTAAATAGTGTTCATACATATTGACGGATTGCGTGTATATATATATATATAGGGTCAGGTTAAAGAGAAAACCTAAAAAAAATGGAAAACTGAGGAACACTCTAGTAGCCTTTAATCTGGACGGTATGGACTTGTGCATACAAGTAATTAATTTGTTTTTATGTTTTTATGCACAAGTGTATATTATGCACTTGTGCATATGCACGTGTGCATGTTCTAAATTACTTGTATGCACAAGTGCATATCGTCCAGATTAAAGGCTACCAGGGTGTTCCTCAGTTTTCCGTTTTTTGAGGTTTTCCCTTGAACCTCCCTCTCTCTCTCTCTCTCTCTATATATATATATATATATTGACAGCAAGAAACCAGATTTATTATCACACAAAAGGGGCTAGTGAGAGGCCAGAAATTACAAAAACAAAGAAGAATAGTCCACATGATTGTCAACCCCCAACAAACAGCCCTCCCAAAGATAGAAATTTGAGAGATAAAGAACGGGAAGTAAGAGTTCCAATCCAAAGATTTTTGGTTTTACGAATATTGTAAACAATAATATAAGATCATGCTATAGAGATATTTATTTAATAGAGGTAAGATGTTAGGTTTACTCCCCTGATGTCAAGAGTTCAAGTTCTATCAGGGTCACGGAAATGCTTGTCTAACTATTAAACTCAAGACCTTATGAAATTAATAAAAAAGTGCATACAAGTTGAATCGTACAACCAAGATTACGAAAAAAAAAAAAAACAATATCATATAAGGCACAATCTTTAAGAGATTAATAAATATTGTGCAAACAAATTAAATGAAAGAACAGGGCATGATTAGCAAACTTTAACAACCATAGTCAAGACTTCCCTGGGAAGGTGGGTCAGGCGCACACCCAACACCCATAAAAAATAGGACACCAAAATTTTATAGTATATACTATATAATTCAAAAAATTAGTAAATAAAAAACACATTTAATTGGACCCAAAAAATTTAGCATTACATTAACGGTCCAAACATGCATTAATTAACTACATTAGAGAAGAAAATATTTAAAAGGTTAATTGATCGTTCATTATATAATATTGTTTATTTATTTATTGTTTCTCTAAAATTTTTTATCTAGTACAAAAATCTAAAACTAGTTTGCCTAGAAAACCTTGATATTCGTTCTTCATCATTCATCTTCCACTTACTGTTTTGATTCGCATGAATTCTATTTTTCAATTAGAATATAGTAGATTTTAATTTTGTTATTAACTAAGAAAACTTTTAATTTTTTTAAAAAAAAATTACCAATCATAAAAGACTATCCAACTTATATTTAAGATTTCAAAACTACCATTGTTTGTTCATGCATTATTGACTCCTTACTATAACCTAATATTGAATACATCAAAGGGGAGACAAATTGCACCATATTTTTTGCTAGTTGTATCTTCATTATTGCATATCATGACTGTGTTTTTTTTTTGTCTTTTTGTTGTTTTTCCTTTTTTTCTTTTGTTTATTTTTATTATATATTTTTATTTATTTGTATTATATAGTTTTAAAATATTTTTTTTTACTTTTTGGTTTGATTTAAAAAAAATAAATATTTATAAATATAAATATTGCTAATTTTTTATAATTATATAATTATAAAAATAAAACATAAATATTGCGATTTAACATATAAATAGAACATAAAATAATATATTACATTCGATTATTCTAAAATAACATTATATGTAGTACAATTAACACATAAAAGCTGCATGTAATTCTGTATTCTCTCTGAATACGGAGTATTCCATCCAGCAGCACACGGATAACTGTAATAGAAAAAATTTCCTACAATTTACGGAAACGGGTATCCTTCTGCCATATCTAATTTCACATAATGTAAGAAATAATTACATGTTTTTAAAAACGAGTCTTACAAGAGAATATTGGAATGTGACTAACATAAAGAAAAATACATTTTACAAAGTTATAATAAAATTAAAAGTTACAAATTTATAAAATAAAATAAAATCAAAAGTTACAAATTTTATAAATTTATAAACAAATTTAATAGATTTATAAAATCAACACACACACACACATATATATAAAGATAATGTGTTATATATATAAACAATGATATATATATATATATATATATATATGTCAAGTGAAATGACATATGTTTCATTAAAAATAATTGAGACGGACAACAATGCATTCAACACTCATTCAATTTGGTGCAAATAACATTGCCCTATATTAAATCAAGTACTCTCTTATCTTGAAAACAACAATAAGATCACAAGCTATAACCAACATAGACTTTTGATTTTAAGATTAATGGGTTTAAAAGGTTTGTATTAACCTTAAAAGTTTAAAATGATGATGAAACATTAATATGAGGTGACATGGAAACTCAACCGATTTATATTGATTTATATAGAGTGTTAATCTGAATAGTTAAAATTGTGACTCAAAATGATGTCAATCTATATATTAAAGGTATATCATAAGATGTGTTTGACGGTGGAACAAATTTACGATGCTATGTAAAAATGATATGGTAGATAAAATTAATTTAATAATAATTGTTGATTGATTTTGCATCTAGGAATTCTCGGAAAAACGATTTTATATGAATTATTAGTATTTCTTGAAATTTGTATGGCGTAGCGACCCTGAGAGCGCTTGTAACATTTTGATGTACTCCTAGCTTCTCGCTAGTTCGTTTCTTTATTAAATTTGTTGTTCCAAAAAAAATACTAATTAGTATATATTTATTGAATTCAATGTTATTTCTAGTGATAAAAACAATATAATGGAAAAAAAATCATACTTATCACGTACCTCTTTTTACATCTCGCTTAAAGCCTATAAAATATCAGGGAACAAACATGTTAATAGTTGTGAGTTTGGTAAAACAAAATTTGTTGCTTCTTATTTTGTTGTCAAACAAACATTGTTGTACCAAACATTTTGATTACACACAACCCAATATCCTTAAAACAACAACGAACTGGTAAAGTTACTAATTCACTGATAGATCGATAGCATTAATATTTTCACTTACATTATTGACAATGATGATATTTTTGGTTTTATAATTGACCATGCATGTTGCTAATTTAATTACCGATTGTTTTAATAAGTGTATTGCCATAAAGATCGACAAGTGCCTTTTGTTACAAGCACGTTTTGTTATTAGATTCCTAATAAATGTATGAAAATGTTTAAATTCATATACTGTGTGCATCTTAAATGAACTACAATATTTTTTTTTTTGACCCTCAAAAGTAAAGTTTTTGCAATGTTCGAACCCTAAATTATTTATTTTTCCTCTAGAAATCATTATAAAAATTTAACATTGTATATTATATATTTGTAAAATTTAATTTTATCTTTATTATAATATAACTAGAAACGTACTCGCGCAATGCAGCGAGATACATCATGATTTTAATGTTTCATTTTATTTTTTGTTTTTTTGTTGATTTACAGTACGATTTTAAATGATTTTAAGAAAGTGATAATGTTTTTTTATAAATTTGTTTAATTTAGGCTTAATAATATAACGTTTTTATATAAAAAAATTAAGTATTTTGTTAGAATTCATTGATTATCTTATATATTTTAATGACATCTAGAAAAAATAATCAATTACATATTTAATAATATAATTAAAAAAATTATAGTAATATAATATATTAATTAATAGTGATATATGGAAATGTCTACATAAAAAGAAAGCTCTGCACATACCAAATTGGTGGGTGTTAGAAGCCTGCAGTAGGAATATGTATCTTGTGCTTTGATACTTGTAAATTAAGAGATTTTTAAAATCTTGCATAAAATGATGGTACCTAGTGCCTAATAATTTGTATTTAAAAGTTTTTTATCCGTGCTTTATAATATAACTAGTGTTGGGCTAGTGCATTGCACGGGAGGATAAATTTTTTGTTGGATATTGAACCGAGTTAAAATGAAACGTAATTTCTGTGTTAACAGTTAATGAAATACAATGTGAAAAACGAATGTATTTTCATAAGTGGTTAACTTGCATATATTCTTAATCGTTTGTTGTTATGACTTTGTGCAATAATATTGGTAATAGTTTTGTATTATATTATTTAAAACTCAAACGACATGTCTTACAACATATTTATCTTACTATTGACTTCAAGACCTCATAGTATTAGTCGATAAAAATAAAGATATGTATATATATCTTATTCCCCTACTTCGAAAAATATGATTGTGGGTTTTGAAAAATATAAACAAATCCTCAGTAAATAAAATAAAATATAAAAAAATAGTTTTTCAAAGAAACAAAAATATAGTGGAATACCTTTTGTTCAGTTGCAGGTTCCGCCATTGACACCCGACCGTTCGTCTTCTTCTTGTACTCGGATGATACATAGAGAAGTTATATATATTTATAGTGAATGTAGAGAATATTTTAAAATGTTTTATTTTTATTTTCGATTTTACATTTAAATGTAAATATATTAAAAATATGGAAGAATATTTTTATATCTACATCGTTTCTATTTTATTTTCTTTACACTTGGTTAATTTGGAAAGTATTGCGGAATATTTTTTATTTTAAAGAATACGATAATTTATTAGTGTATCTCGTTATTTTTTATTTTTAACTCATATCAACCTTCTTTTTTCTTTTTTGAATGCTCGTGAAAAAAAATACGTGTAGATTTTATATTATCAAAAAAAATACGTGTAGATTTTATATTACGCTAATATAAAATACATGTAGATTTTATAAAATAAAATATATTTTATATTAGCAAAAAAAAATACGGAAGAAAAAAGAGTTTATATTACATCTCATTATGTAAAAAGATTTTATAAAATAAAATATGGAAAAATTATTATGAGATGTAATATAAAAAAATACGGAAGAAAAAAGATTTTATATTACATCTCATTAATATAGATTTAAAATAGATTATGATAATATAAAATCTATTTTATAAAATCCTCCACCAATAAAACAAATAGTTATATTAATAAATGAGTATCCATTCCACAAATAGATGATTATGTGAGATACTGTGCTTGGAAAGGTTGTACCAAAGCATTAAGAAATTGTAAATCAAGTAATTGGCTTTAATTAGTTGTAACTTGTGCTTAAAATGTTGTAATTAAGAGTTTTTTATGTCGTTTTTATAATATAGTATAGATATAGATTTAAAGATTTGATGGGGGTGGTAAATTTGTACCAAATAAAACCAACATGTGTACCAACGTACAAATTAAATCGATATCAATTATAATCGGTTGATAGTACCGTGTCAAGTACACAAACTTGGTTGGTACATGATATTGGAAGGTGCGTACCACGGCAATACCATGGTACAAACTTATTTAGTTATATTTCAAGTTGTATTCCTTGAATTAAAAACCCTTAAACATTACATGTTTGAGTTTGCCTCAAAATTTGAATAAACTGACAAGTTTTTATATATGTAACTTGAAGTTGGTGTACAAAACTAATATCAACATGTACCAATTGAAAAAAAAATTGATATCAATTAAGTTGGTTGATACACGGTGTGTATATAGGATTTTGGGTACCAAGAAAATATTAAGTTTGGTACCATACCAAGTCCACCCCTAAGATTTGATATCATACGCCCTTCTTTGATAATGCGTCCCATTAAAATATTGTTTGAAAATTGGGTTTATATGACATCTAAAATGTTCAAACGTCCTAATAGAATGATTTATATGACTTAAGTTTATAAAACCAAACAATAAAACGTTCTATCTAAAAGTGTTACTATATGTTTATAGGATTCTTTTGGTTTTTTCTAGCAAGTTTTTTCTCAACATTTTTCAAAAAATAAAGTGTCATATTAGCTATTTTATAAGACATTTTTTTAGAAGTGTCATATAAACTCACCTTCTATATGGCACTTTTTCAAAACAAAATAGTTAATATGCCACTTATTTAAAAAATCTTGTTAAAATATTCAAAAACGTTTTATAAATCTATTGTAATACTTTTGATATACGACGTGGTTTATTGTTTTGTTCTATAATTTAAGTATACAAGTCATTCTATTAGGATGGTTAGATATTTTAAGTGTCTTATATATAAATGCAATTTTATTGGAGTAAAAGTTGAACGAATGATATATATTATTTAGTTTCTTATCAAGTTTTTATATGAATCAATTTTATTTCAATAATAGTATCAATATTGATGATGGAACGTTCTTTTATTTGTTGAGCCATCAACTTCATATTAAAGGTTAAAACTTAAAAGTACTTTAAATAAAAAGTTAGATCTTTCAACTTTGTCTTAATTTGTCTACTACTACGACCTTGATCTTACAATTAAAAAAGGGTAAAATGTACCCTTTGAAGGTTATCAAAATATATTGTAGACTTCTATAGCAAGTGCTCGAACATACACTTTTGGACTTAACGAAAATTTTACGCATTTTAACTAATAAAAATTGGGAGTACATATTACAAATATGACTATAAGTTCACATTGATGTGAAAAGATATATATATATATATATATATATGCTCCAAAAGTCCTATTCAAAACCAATTATATAGCATTGCCCATTCATGTTCAAAACCATTTATTTTATGCTTCGTGTTTTTATCAATGAGTCACCAAGGCGGAAGAAGTTTGTGCATTGCCAATTCATGTTTGCAGTTTGGATATAGCATCTGTAGATCGAATAGTATTTAACCAACCAGAAACACATTTAGCCGCATCAAGTTCATGTTTCAAGTGATATAGCATATATTTTATTTGAGCTAAGTCGTTTCGCCCCTTTGCCAACTAAGCTACATGTATATGAAGATAGCATATATTAATTACTCAAAAAATTTTGAAGAAGGGGAAGGAAACAGATCTCCATTGAAACATCTTAGTTCTTACTAACAAAATGAACCTAGTTACCAAGTTATATATAAGCTATAGAGTATCTAAAAAAGATTAAACTCAAAGTTGATAATCAATCAATTAAACCAAACTAAATCATACAGCACTCAGAAGTTGTTCATTTAATTGCATTGCTACTCTATATATAGATTCATATATCTATGTATTCCATAATTTTGTCTTTGAAAGCTCTATTCTCGAATTGAAGAAAGGGAAAAAGTGAACCATTTTTGTAACCAATAGAAGCTATGAATATGAAGTGTGTGGAAACCAAAATCTCAAGCACATTGTTACTCTTTCATAAAGATAATAGAAATTTAAAGAAACAAGAATATATAAAAAATGGAAACGAAATCATAATATCTAACCTGAAAGAGATTGTCACAAATTAAATAATACAGACTTGAGCTTGTCGTATCCCTGCATGTACTGGGGAAACCCAATTCAATCATAGATCTTTCAATAGAGTTAAATGATCCTAGCAGACTCGGAGCAATATTCAATGCAAGTTTCTTATAAGCAAAAAGTGTAATGACTTGTAGAAAATAGCATTGTGGAGAGTTCTTATAAGAACCCAAACCCTTTTAGGTTCTTATAAGCAAAAAGTGTAATGACTTGAGAACTTTGGTTTTTACCATGAAGTTTGTAAGATGTGACATTTTCCTTACTATTTTATTTTATTTTCTTGTCTTTATAATAATTATTAAAGTTGAAAAAAATGCATGAGACCCATAAAAAGAGGTTCTTATAAGAATTATCATTGTAGACATTTACAGGAGTTCTTATTTTGATGAGTTAAAAATGAGGTAACAATAAAAAGTGCAAAAACTTGTTACAAGAACCTCCATGCTCTCAGAAAGAAGGACGTTGCCCTACATAAGCAAAAGGTAAGTCGGCAAAGATCATAAGTAAAACTTCATTAGCAAAAAGTAGAGATCGGTAATGAACTTGATCCTACTCATAGGCATATTGCATTACATGCATTCTGTAATTGTTTCGCACAACATTTTTCAAACTGTGCCTAGTTAATTACAGCCACAACATCATATAAAGTCATAATGACTTCCCCACAAAAGAGGATGTAGATTATATTTACTATGCATTGATTTACCTGAAGCCTGAATGCAGTGAAAAGGTTCAACACTGCTTTAAATTGACGAGCATGGTCATTCTGCCACAACACAACCGCTAAATAATAAATCTAGGAAATTTAAACATCTGCAAAAAATTTAACATGAACAACAATCACAATGGGAGTCTGATCTTTTTCAGGACATGTAGAAACCCAAAATCAAGTTACACCATCTATCTAAAACTACTATCGTTAAGAAACTAAAAAATCAACTAAAAAGAATACTTGGATGTTTGCTCATACCTATAAGAGTAGAAGTGATCGACACAAAGAACTATTCATATTTCACAGTCTCTGGAATTGATGCCATTTGATGTCAGAAAACTTTCATCTTTCAACTTCAGCTCTGTTGAAATACTGTATTGAAGATGGGCTGGAAAGAAACACGCAGAGATAGCTAGCTAGGGTTAAGAAGTTATCAGTATGTGGCTCTTGTAGGTCGTATTTATATCCCCTCAATGATTGCAATTCGGTGTTGACATAAATTTTTTCAAGTTTATCCAAATTTGCTACAATAGCATAGGGCTATACTGATCGCTATGTCATAGGCCAACACTCAAGGGATTGTCATGCATCACTAGCTAGATTTCTTTATATGATGATTGATGAGGGTACCCCACCTAGGAAGTTTTGTTAGAGCATCTATAGTTGCTTCTATTTAGGTGCCTTCACCTTTATATATATGATGCCTTCTCACGCACTTCCTTTTTCCTGTTGTTTCAAACATTTATGCTACTTTTTTCATATTATGACCTATATATTGCCACATTAACACCAACCCAACATAACTAAAGCAGCGTACGACAATCGGTGGGAAAGACTTGTTGATTGGAGAAAAAGTATCTTCTAAAACTTGTTGATTTCAAAAATACCAAGTTTTATCAACTTCGGATAAGAACTCAGGAATTTGGATGGAAGAAAACGTGCATCATTCGTCAAGACTCAAGTGACCATCCATAGCAAATAAAAAGGAGTTCAAAAGTAATGGGCTAGAAAGGTAATGGGCGAAAGTCGAAACATCACCGATTGTTCTTTGGGACCTTTGGGTTAGCTCAACTGACAATAAGACTTAAGCATTTTGGAATCCTTCTCAAAGGTCACCAGTACGAGTCCGGTAAGGCCATTGCGGATTCTACTGACTGTTCTCCAGGACCCCTGGAATTAATCGAAATGTGCGCAAGTTGGCTCGGACACCCACGGTTAACAAAAGAATGAAACATAAAAAAAGCCCAAACGAGCAATTAAAAAATTGACAAAAACACAAAAGTGTCTAAAAATATGCCAAAACGACGTTTTATGGGCCGGTCATAGGCTTCCAAGAACATATCCAACATCAATAACCTAGTGTAATGCCTCATAAATGTATGTTAAGTTGCATACATGATATATTCAAACTAGTTGTTAGCTGATAAATTAGTTAGGTTATGTTTGGCAAACTAGTCAATAAACTAACTGTTGGAAATAATCTTGCTATGATGAACAAATCACAGGTAATAGTATGAATACACTTGCTAATTTTATTGATACTTGCAATTTTTGTTCATACATTTTACAATACATTGACCCTATTTATAAACACTGAAAAGGTGCCTCCGAACCATTGTTGTTTCATGAAGCATCATACCTCTTCATGAATGGTCACACCCTTTCACGAAGCATCATACCTCTTCATGAATTGTCACACCATTTCACTAAAATAACTACCTATAAATATATATATATATATATATATATATATATATATATACTGACTTGATTATATTTAACCCACAAGTTTAGGTTAATTATCAACACTCCCCCTTAAACTAAACTTTGGTTTAAGGTAGGTCTTTAACTTGCTTTTATCTTGCTCTTCACAGCAGCGTAGGTCCTTCGTCATCATTAATGAGATAAGACTCTTCTTGCTTGTCTTTATTGTGTTTCCACTTCGAACATTCCCTCGCAAAGTGACCGAAGTCACCACATTCATAACATCTGAAAGTGTTCTTGTTTTTAGTTCCTTGATTCGTACTTCTTCCACGTGCATTTCGATTATTCTTCCATTTCATGCTTTCCTTGGCTTCGTTGTTGAAATATTTACCTCGCCCTATCATGCTTGCTTGCTTGCTTTTAACTTGCTTACTTCTTACAAATCAGAACCGAGATGGTTTCTGGTTTTCTTGCTCTTGTGTTTGATCGAAAGATCAAAAAAAAACCTTTACTTACTACTGGCCAACTTGCTAACCAGTTTTTCTTGCTAAACTTGCTCAATATTGATCAACTTGCTAATTAATATTGTGTTTACAGACCCACTTGCTAATCTGGTTCTTGCTGCACGTATCTGACCTACTTGCTAATCAGTTCGTGCCTCCTGACCCACTTGCTAATCAGGTTCTTACTTGCTTTGATCAAAATAATTGATCCTTTCTTGCTGATATTAAACCCAATGATTCTAATTTCTTACTGGTTTGAATCAAGGGTTCTACTTGCTATTTGAACCTAAGAAAAGGCTCGAAACTTGCTATTTGAATCTTAAGGTTCGGAACTTGCTATGAACCTAAGGATTCGTTTTTTTTTTAACTTTGCCGATGGTGTGGTTGTCTGGTTCTTTTCCAAGTATGGCGGTGGTGGTTTGGTATCTACTTTCCAATCGATCGCCCCTTGCACTTGTTCTTCCCTGGATCGATTAACGTGCTCTGATACCAATTGTTGGAAAATAATCTTGCTATGATGAACAAATCACAGGTAATAGTATGAATACACTTGCTAATTTTATTGATACTTGCAATTTTTGTTCATACATTTTACAATACATTGACCCTATTTATAAACACTGAAAAGGTGCCTCCGAACCATTGTTGTTTCATGAAGCATCATACCTCTTCATGAATGGTCACACCCTTTAACTAAGCATCATACCTCTTCATGAATTGTCCCACCCTTTCACTAAGCATCATACCTCTTCATGAATTGTCACACCCTTTCACTAAAATAACTACCTATATATATATATATATATATATATATATATATATATATATATATATATATATACTGACTTGATTATATTTAACCCATAAGTTTAGGTTAATTATCAACACTAACTGTTAGCGGAGGCGGGTTCTTGACGAAGAGACCCTTAGAGAAAGAAATGAATATGTTTTAAAAATACAGGATATTCAAGGAGCTGCTTGCAGTACTAGAAAAAGATGTATTAGTGACGGAATATTCCGTCGCTAATTAGTGACAGATTAGCGACAAAAAATGGTCCGTCACTATCGACGGATTAGTGACGGAACAGTTTCCATCGCTTTAATGACATATTTGCGACGGAATTCATAATTTTCTATTTAAAAAATAATTAAAAATGGAAATCCACGTGTGTGTCGCTAATCCATCGCTAATTAGTGGTGGATTAGCGACGGACACATGGACTTTCATTTTTTAATTATTTTTAAGTATAAAATTGTGGAATCCGTCGCTAAATAGTGACGGATTAGAGACGGAATCCATAATTTTCTTCTTTTCTCATTCGCATGTTGTGACACATGTTTATGTGTATGTGTTATATTTGTACATATGTTTGTATTATATGTATTCCTTGGTCCACGTTGGTTGCTAACACTACAAAACAATCAGTTTTTTCCGACGGTCAAATCCGTCGGACAAATGCATTTTCGGCGGATTTGGCCGGTCGAAAACCAGGGCGCCGCAAACTCAAATTTCTGACGGACTTTTCGGCAGATCAAAATTTTTCGACGGATTTTTCAATAATTAACCCTAATAATTATTTGACTAATTAAAAAAAATTAGTCCGGCAAATTTCCGGCGGAAAATTCCGCCGAAAAGTTTATTTAAATTATTTATAAAAAATATTTATTAAAAAAGAACAAGACTTTTGACGAATTTTCCTATATTTATTTATTTTCCGACGAATTTTTTCGCCGGAAATCCGTCGGAAATTTGCTAATTTAAAAAAAATTAAAATTAAATGCTTTTGTGTATTTGTTTTACCAAGAAAAAATTTGTTAGCTTTTTAAAGTTGGTTTTCCAAAAAAAATAATCGAAATTTTTTGTTAACTTTTTAAAGTTGATTTTACCAGATCTGGATTTTTTATTAAAAACAAATATGAACAAAATCTATCCATTTGGAGGTTATTGTTGGTTTTGAATATTTTTTATTTTCACTTCCTGATGTGCTTTCTTTTGAAGATATTGTATCAGATTCCAAACTCCTTAAATAATCTTCAAGAACACCATAAACCTGACCTAATAAGTCAGATTTAACTAGAGGAACCTGAAGACACACAAACACTTTTGGACAAGAACTAACTTAGGTCAGATCCAAAGGCTCAAAGTCGAAAGAAAATATACTGAACCAAGAAGAAGAAAACACCTTTAATGCAGGAGAGTAAAAGGAAAACATATATGAGAACTCCCTAGACAAGATCTACACAGATCAGATCTAGAGAATAAATTTTGATTGAGAAAAAAAAACAGAAAAAAAACTTTCTAAACCAGATCTACGAAGATCATATCTAGAGATTACAAGTTGAGAGAGACAGAAAATGAAACTCTAGATACAAGTTTAGAGAAGCAAACCAGATCTAGAGATTAAATGTTGAGAGAGACAAAAATGAAACTCTAGATGCAAGATCATAGAAGGAGATCAGATCTAGAGATTTTATGAATGAAAACAAAAGAAAAAAACAACATAAAACGAAGACGACCTTAGTCATCTGAAAAACATCTTAAGGCCGATTAGAAAAATAAGAAGAAGAAGACCTCAGTCATCTATTCGATGAACATCTTAAGGTCGATAGAAAACTATGGAACATAAAAGCGATAAAGAGGAAGGAGTTTTACCGATTCAATCTCAAAGGAGATGAAGAAGCCCCTACCATAGCTCTGATACCATCTTAGAATTCCATACTCAAACTATTTCAACAATTATTACAAACAAATGAAATAACCTAACTAATCTTCAAAAGATTTGAAGATGGTTTAAGATCTGAAAACCCTAATCCTAGAGAGAGAGAAAACAATAAAGAAAAAATGAATACAATGAGCTAATCTGTTTGATTTTCAGATGAGAAAATCAATTTATATTTTTCAAATATTTCAGAAAAGTCCTCCACCAATTTAACACTATTTGCAAAAAGAAGGGTGGTTCTAATTTTTCAGGGGATAAGTGTGTGGGGTGGGGGTGGGGGAAGGGCGGGAGACAAAAACTAAAAGGGGGAATTTTTTAGAATAAAAAATATATCATTAGTTATAAATAATAAAAAATTAATTAAAGTTTTAAATTAATGAGTTCTAATTTAATACTAGAAACGTAGCCACATAATGCAACACGATACATATAGATCTTAATGTTTCGTTCTATTTTTGGTCTTTATCGATTTTATAATATGTTTTTGTGTATTTTGAAAAGGCGATAATGTTTTTTTATAAAAAATATATTTAATTTTTAATTATAATTTAATTTTGGTTTAATAATAATGTAATTTATTTTAGATTTAATAATATACATTTTTTTATAAAATAAACATTAAGTATTCTGTTGATTATCTTAATTTTATGCGGGTAGTGATCCGGTTGGCTTTAATGGATTCTGTATTTAATTATGCGGGGAGTGATTTCAGGAAAGTTGAAATGGTTAGAGATAAAACTGAAAATTAATAAGTAACATTAAAAAGTAGTACATAAAACTTTAAGCGTTGCTTTTACGAAATTTTAAGTAATTCAGATTAAATAGTGGTACATTAAGCTTTATCATTAAAGCCCAACTGGGTACGTTAAAGCCCAACTAAATCCGTTAAAGCCCAACTAGATCTGTTAACGCCCAACTTGATCCATTAAAGCCAACTGGATCCATTAAAACCTAACCAAATACGTTAAATCCCAACTGGATCCCTTAAAGCCCAACTGGGTACGTTAAAACCCAACTGGATCCGTTAAAGCCTAACAGGGTACCTTAAAGCCCAACTGGATCCATTAAACCCAACCGGATCCATTAAAACCCAAATGTGTACGTTAAATACCAACTGGATCCGATAAAGCCCAACCGGGTACGTTAAAGCCCAACCGTACATGTTAAATCCCAACTTGATCCATTAAAGCCCAACTGGGTACGTTAAAACCCAACTTTATCCATTAAAGCCCAATTTGATCCATTAAAGCCCAAATGGGATCGTTAAAGCCATACTGGATCCATTAAAGGCCAACTAGATCTATTAAAGCCCAACTGTGTACGTTAAAACCCAAATGGGTTCATTAAAGCCCAACTGGATCCATTACAGTGCAACTGGATCCATTAAAGCCCAAATGGGTTTATTAAAGCCAACTGGATCCATTAAAGCCCCAAATGAAACCACTAAAGTTCAACTGTATCCATTAAAGCTCATGTGGAACCATTAAAACCCAAGTGGATCCATTACAGTGCAAGTGGATCCATTATAGCCCAACTGGATCTATTAAAGCCCAACTAGATCCATTAAAGCGCAAGCGGATCCATTTCCGACGGATTGTCAGCGGAATTTTTTAATTTTCTTTTAAAAAAATAACTTTTGGGATTTTCAAAGGATTTTCAGCGGATCCATTATTTTTATTATTATTTTTAAATACAAAATATCTGCCGAAAATCTGTCGGAATTTTTTTAATTTTTCCAACGGATTTTCGGCGAATTTTTTATTTTTTTATTCTCTTTAAAGAGAAAAAATAAAATAAAAAATTCTCGGGTTTTCTGTTGATTTTCGGCGAATCCATTATTTTTTTGTTTTTTAAAAATACAGAATATGTTATTTTTATAAAATCAAATCTAGATATCTATTTAAATAAACATATCTAGAATATTTTTTATAAAAACAAATCTACAGTATTTTTAAAAAGAACTCAAGAATTTTTAATAAAAACATATATGAAATATGGATTTTTTAAAGAGAAAAAGAAAAAAGAATTCTCGGGTTTTCGGCAGATTTTCAGCCGATTCATTGTTTTTTTTTTGTTTTTTTTTAAATACAAAATATCCGTCGAAAATCCATCGGAATTTTTTAAATTTTTCCGACGGATTTTTATTTTTTTTATTTTCTTTAAAGAGAAAAAAGAAAAAAAATTCAAGGGTTTTCGGCGGATACATTTTTTTTAAATACAAAATATCCGCCAAAAATCCGCCGGAATTTTTATAATTTTTCCGACGGATTTTCGGCGGATTTTTATTTTTTATTTTTTTAATTCTTTTAAAAAATTAATTAATTAATTATTTCCGACGAATTTCCAGCGGATTTTAACTAATTAATTAAAATCCGCCGAAATCAGCCGAAAATAATTAATTAACTATAATTAATATGAAAAATATAAAAAAAATTATATATCGTCAGAAATCCGCTGAAAATAATTGATTTTTTTAAAAATTAAATTAAATTAAATTTTCGACGGATTTCCGGCGAAAGTCAACGGGGTTTGACCCGTTTGACTTCCGTCGGAAATCCGCCGAAAATTTCCGGCGGAAAAATACGCTGGAAATTTCCGCCGAAAAAAGTCTTTTGTTTAGTAGTGTAACCATGATTGAATCTATTTGTTTATGTATTGTGTTGTATATGTGTGTGTGTGTGTTTATACCCATATCTATATGTTAATGTATTTATAATATATATTTGTATGTTGTTTGGTAATCGCATATGATGTATATATCATGTGTTGATAAACCATGCACTGTATGTGTGAATGTATAAATAAGGTGTATTGGTGTGTATGTGTGTGTGTTGTTTGGTGATCATTAACCACATACAAATAGGTAATAAGTCATCATTGGTGTTTATCACTTCAAAATCACTCATAATCTTAATGGTCTTGTTGTGCTATAGCGGGTCTTAGTAGGTCTTACTGAGCTATAGTTGGTCTTAGGGGTTGTTCGTTTGTGGCTTAATGAGCTGTATAGGGGATATGGTTGATTCGCACAACCATATCCAGATGTTCGGTATTGGCTTATTCGGTCAGCTCATGGCTGAATCGGTCAGCTAAAATTTATTTATCCTTTACATTCAGCCGTTCAAAAGACATATCCTACCCCTCATTCCCTCAACCCATTTCCCACCCTCTTTTAGAAAACCCTCAAAACCCAAATATCTCAGTCCTCTTAAATCACCGGCCTCACCATCATCGTGCCACTCGCCGCTGCCGTAGCCACCACCACCGACACCTTTGTTACTGCTTGATACCACCAGTACTGGTGTGATAAACAGGCTCCAATCAAAACCCTAACCGACCAGCCCCTCTTCTTCCTACCTGATAAACTGTGTCCGATCGACCATGATAATAGTGATGAAAACGAAGAATTGAAACCCTACCTGACCTCACCATCATCGTCCCACGAGTTCCTTCAGTGATGAAGAATTGAAGATGACGGTGCCCCTCCTCTTCCTCCTTTTGATTGAGACATAGTTCATTGAACCCTGATTTATTCAAACTTCCATCAAGAAATTGATGGTAGTCTTTGTGTTGTAATATATTCTTTCTAAATAGGACTTGTCGAAAAAGCTTTTGGGTTACTGGATTACTTTTACAGCTGAAGAAGCCTTCCCATCCTAGCCCTAGCATTCTAGCTTCTATCAACTCCCTAGCAGCGTTGTTGAAGGAATCAGTTGTTCAAGCAGATGGGGTAAAGCTCTTGTGCCACTAATTTCTCCAACATAGTTCTATAATTTGGGTATCTTTTTATAATCTTGGTTAATACATTTGACAATTTGTTTACAGTTTTTATTTAGGATTTTTAGATTTTGGTATCTTTTTTAATTTGGGGTTTTATTTGTTTACAGTTTTGTAAAATTTGATCTATAATGTTCAATGAAAACCAAGGGTAAAATAGTCATTTTCATTATTCAGATTATTTATTCAGCACATCAACCGAACAATAGTTTAGCTAGATCGATACAAACAACTTTAATGATACAGACAACTTTATCCATACAAGTCTTAATAGAAAATGAACCGAACAACCCCTTAGTGGTCTTGTCGAGCCCCAATAGACACCACATGTAATATGCAGAACACACTTGCATACAATCATGTAATAAGTCAACAAGGATCATAAATGAATCTTATTGGGCTTTAGTAGATCTTAGGAGATTTTAACGGGTTCTATTGGGTTTTAATGGGTCTATTGGGCTTTAAACAGTTTTTTGGGCCTTTATTGGTTTATTAGGCTTTGTTAGGTTTCATTGGGCTATAATCGGTTCTATTGGGCTTTAAAAGGTTTCATTGGGCTTTATTCAGGTTTATTGGGCTATATAATGAGTTATATATAACATTTTTCGATAATATTGGGGCTTTAATTGATTATATCGGGGCTTATTCGATCTTATTGGGCTTTAACGGATCTTTTAGGCTTTAATGAGTTTATTCAGTTTTAGTGGGTTTTATTCGGTTTCATTGGACTTTATTTGAGTTTATTAGGCTTATTGGGTTCTATTGAGCTTTATTCGATTTATTGGACTTTATTCGATTATATTGGGCCTTATTAGGTCTTATTGGGTTTTAACGGATATTTTGGGCTTTAATGGGTTTATTTGGTTTTATTGGACTTTATTCCTTTTCATTAGACTTTATTTCGGTTTATTGTGTTTTAATCGGTTTTATTGGACTTTAATAGATCTAGTGGGCTTTAACGAGTTTATTCTGTTTTATTGGCTTTTAATGGATCTATTTTTCTTTAATTGATTAAGTCCAATTAAATTAGGGGTATTTAGGTCAACTAATAATAATAATAATTAATAAATAATAATAATTTATTTTTTATAATTAAATAATCTAATTAATAATAATAATAATACAAATTATAATTATAATCTAATTAATAACAATTAAGAAATGATTTAATAAATAATAATAATTTAATAAACAAATAATAATAATTTCATTTTTTAATAATTAAATAATCCAGTTAATAATAATTAATAAATGATTTAATAGATAAAAGCAATAATATAATAAATAACAAATAAGCCACGAAAGCTCATCAAGACTCCTTTAAACGTAGAGCTTTAAGAGATATTTTATAGATACAATGATAATTATAGATCTAAATTTTAAATCAGGTATTATTTTAGCTATAATAAGGTATAAGTGTTTACTATATATTTAAGATATATTGAACGTAATGTTAGTTATTTTACATAGTTTAAAAGCAAAGTTTTAAAAGTAGTACATATGTAATAAATTGTAAACTTGAATAAAAAAATATTTAAAAATATGAAATAATTGCTTTACAGTATAGTAAATATACAAATTAATTATGTCCAATAATTAAAATCCTAATGAAGTAAAGTTTTAATTAGAAAAACTAATAAAAAAAATTTAATCTCAATAAAGTTTTAATATTTGAAAAGAAATTGTGTATATATATTTCTCTAATTACTTGTGCTTAAAGGTACGGAGTGAGATATTTTACTTAAAAGCATGGAGTGTGATATTGTGGTTGAAGGCATGAATTATATTGATGAATGTTTTATATCATTGATTTTATTGATATCATATGTAAACTGTCAGGGATTATTTCACTAGACTAATTGGTCTAACCCTCATTTTGTTTTCAAATATGTATTTCAGGGCATATACGATTTATGAAAAAGGAAAAGGAAAGATATGATCTTTTGTGTTCGACTGCTTTAATTGCAAGTTGAAGATGCTATATGATGTTGGATTAGGATCTTTGTATAAATAGATCTTATTTATCTTTATGTTTAGAAAGAAAAAGTTTGTAATGCTTTTTGTAACTATCAATAGTTTTAGATTTTGGGACCTAACATGTAATCTATATGGTTTGTATTGTACCAAATATATGTTAGGTGGTATATGACAGGGTGGGTTGTTACACGACATTTCTAGGTTCCCCCAACCGCATGGTGCCACAACTCTGTATCAACTAGGTGATAGGTGGAGGCATTATTGGCATACTTTTCGGTGAAATTGGTTGAATTGTCACCCTGTGGTTTACAAAATACTACAAGTCAATTTCGATAGTATAACGGTTGTAAATAGGACGTTTCCAAATGACTTAAATAATCCTAACGTTTGCCCAACAAATGGCAACCCAAACTAGATAGATATGGATATATATACAAAATTTATAACTTAAACAATCTTAATGTTTGCCCAACAAATGACAATTCAAACTAGATAGAAAGATGCATATATATATATATATATATACATATACACACTGAAGTCACGTAATCACGTAATCTAGAGGTGTACATGGGTTGGGTTCGGCGGTTTGGGACATTTTTACAACCCAAACCAATTATGGCAGTTTGGAAAAATCTCAACCCAACCCAACTATTGCGGGTTGTGGTGGGTTAGGCGGGTTGAGCGGTTTGGTAGTATACATAAAATTGAGGAGTGAAATACGATAAATACTACAAAAAATATGCAAAACGAAATTATTAGTTATTACAATCATCCAAATATATAATTAAATCCTTAAGTCTTATAATCAAGTACTTCAAATCATCAATCAAATACTTCAAAATTTTGAAAATAGATGTTCCATACCACCCAAATTATCAATCAAGTACGATCTTAGGGCTGTAAACGAACCAAATAAATACAAATGGAGGCTTGTTTGTGTTCGTTCGTTTAACTTAGCCGAACAAATGAAAATTATTTTTTGTGTTCATGTTCCTTCGTTAAAAAAATGTATTTGTTCATGTTTGTTTATATTCGTTTGTTAAGATGTTAAATAAACGTAAATGAACGAACAAAAATGAACATAAACGAACGAACACAAATGAACAAAAAACAACAATCATTAATCATCATTTCTTTTTTCTAAAAAATAACACAACAAAATGAAAAATCGGGTAACTTTAGGAGGGATAAAAAAGGAATCCTAAAAATTTAATTTAATCAACCATTTTACAATATTAATATCAAAATATATAAATGTATCTAAATAGATAAAAAAACGTAAACAAATATAAATGAACTAATGTTCACGAAAATTATTGAACGAAGGAGACCATTGTTTATGTTCGTTCTTTTAACTAAATGAACAAAATGTTACAAAAACTAAATAGATTAGGAACCTCTTTTAACTAAACTGAAAACACTCCCGCATCCGACACCTCAAGTCTGGGACAAGTGCACCATGACCCTCAAGCATGAACCGGTTTATCCGGGTGGCCTGTCGGATCGTGCCGTTGAAAAAAAAACTATATAATAATTGAATTAATATGGAAAACAAAGAACAATTACTTTGATCAATAAGTTAATAGAAATGTATTTACTCTTTTCCGCGAGGATGGACCTCCTTCGCATGCGGTGAGAGTTGTTCCGGAGCAGCACTGCCTTGATGGACATTCCCAGACTCAAGCTCGTCTGATTGTGCCAAACCATTACTATAGGCTCCCGCTCGACTAGAAGGAGTACTGCCCCTACCTCGTCCGGAAGAACTAGTACGCGACATTGTCAAGTTGTCTACAAAACAACGTTAGAAAACATAAAACAATAATTCAAGTATACAACATAATGTTAGATTCCACCCAATAACAATAATATCATTAACCAAAGGGGTGTTAGCCTAGTGGTAAGGCATGTGGACTTGCTAGTAGCGGTCTCATGTTCGAACCCTGGGGGACGCATCCTGGAGGTACGGGGGCTTCGACCCCGGGCTGCATGCTTTAGCAGTCGGGCTTCGGCCCAAATTGCCAGGGATTAGTCTGGGCCCAATGTGGTCTGGGATACCCTCTCCAAAAAAACAATAATATCATTACCTTTAAAGTCATAACAACTTTGGTTTATTGTTCAAGATTGTCAATTTACCCACAACTATATGATTTCTAACTTGAAAATGTTAAGTAACTCAAAATGAAATGCAATTCCTAAACATTATGCATACACATCTAATAAGTGTTCAAATATGTCAATTGTCAAGTAAACAACTCATTTGATGTACCAAATGCAAACTCAAATATGTCAAGTAAAAAACTCATTCCCTATAAACATACATACACTAATTTTATCTAAAATGGCCAAATGCAAACTCAAATACACTAACATATGCAAATTTACATACATATACACAAAACTTACATACATCAATTGTACTAATTCCCTATAAACATACATATATTAATTTTATGTACATAAATACATAATTTTAACCTTAACATATACATACATAAATTTATATATACATATATACCTATGGTTACATTACATATATACATACATATGGTTACATTACATACATAAGTTCATATATACATGAGAAATAGAGAAAAAAGAGAAAATATGGGAAAAATAGGGAGATTTTGGTTTGGGAGGCTTTGGTCGATCGGTGGTGGGGAGCGTCGGTCGTCAGTAGCCAGTCGCAAGGGGTGGGGCACGCAGGGTGGAGCGGTTGTGTGCTTTTAATTTTTGTGTTTGATGGTCTATCCGTCGACACATTGTGAATACCTAATTTTGTTTTAATTTCCGGCGAATATATCCTTCAATAATATTTTTAATTTAAAAATATTTAAATAGTCCGCCTTTTCTTGAAAAAAATCTGGATTTTTTAATTTCCGGCGGATATATCTGTCGGTGAATATTGTAACATCCACCCTCCTAAATATGTTTCACTAGTGAGCTATAAGTAGAGCCCATATTTGGAATGAGATATAGGAGGTAATATTGGTGATAACACCTCACAAAAGACATAATTAGATGATGTGAGGTTTCAAAATACAAAGTGCATTACTCAAATGGAAATCGAGTAGGTCACTAGAGTGCTAAAATAGGAAAAATCAACCCAAAACTTGAACGGAGGATTTAAATGGTGATGTAAAGGTTGAAACACCTTTGAATAAGTAAATATGAAGTGTTATAAGTGACGGAAGTCGAAAAGGTCGCGTAGATTGTATTTTATGCAAGTTTTATAAAATACGTTGCTATTTTGGGAAACTACGTGCACAAAACTCAAACGAGAGGTATTTGATGAGATGTTAAGCTTTGGAACTAAGTTTTGGACCTATTAGGAGTTGTTGGAAGTGTCGGGAAACTTTTACGAGATTCCGAGCTAAAAATCAAAAATAACAAAATTTCAAAGGAAAGAATAACGTTCACAAATATGTAAAACTGCTTTTATTGGTAGATATTTTCTGAAATATTTTTGATGGAAGTTGTTCATTATCTCGTTATGAACGCGTAGGCGAAAACCTCATCGAAAACGGAGTTCCAAGCGAAAAGTTATGTCATTTTTAGTGTTGAGTGGTTAAAATGGGTACCCATGCGGGTCAAACCCGACCCAACCCGGATTTAACTTAGAAAAAACGAATTTTAGGCCCATTTTATATCATTTTCAGTTCAAGAGCATCCACACACAGTTATGGTGCGATCCTCACACATTTAAGCTCAAATACACCCAATCTTTGAAGAATCAAGGTCAAAGTGATGAAATCTTGAAGTATATGTGAAGATTAGTGAAGGTATACTCCTAATACTAAGTTTAATCATTATAAGTAGTGTTAATTAAGGAGATTAGGGTTTGCATGTTTCTGATTAGTGGATAATTTTGTAAGATTAAAGTTTTATGTGGGTTGATTTGCAAGAAGATGGAAAGGAAAGTGAATTTTCACAAAGAACAAGTTAACTCTATGTCATACAAAGTTGGATTTTGATGATATTGGTAGAAATGGATGAATGAACCTTGGTTTCTTGTTGGTTTTACTTTGATAATGATAAGTTTAAGTCAACATCTGAATTGGGTTAGTATTGGAATGGAATTGGATACTTAATTGCACAAAAGTGTGATTTTTTTTAGTTTGAAATCATGTTACAGCACTGATTTAGAAAAATCGTATAAAATCATAGAAAAATCAGAAAATTATGAGGTCAGAGGCATTAGAAAGCTAGGATTGTCTTTGTTGTTTTGTATTCAGACATCGAAATCTAATTATAACTTTAAGATGGGTAAAAAGTGCCATGTATTCTGTGTTGCAAAGCTGATTATTGACAGCTTTGAGCTGCTGTGTTATAAAATTCATAGAAAATTGTAGAAAAATCCTAAAAATCTGTATAAACAGGCTCTGAAAAGGTATGATAAAGAGGTACAATCCATCTTTAGAAGTAATTTGATGATTTTGAGTTTAAGATGGGCAAAACAGGTCTGCAAGTAGGTGCTATATAGTAAAAACAAAATAGAATGCTTGAATTAAAAAGAGTTAAGCTTGTGTTATTATTGTGCATTGCTAATGGGACTCTATATATGAACTCCAGGTGTAATTTAAGCATAATTGAAGGTCTTGGAAGTGTTTTTCCAACCATTGAACAGAAGTTGGGATTCGACCTTTCGGTTTGGCTTTCGGTTTGGTTAACCGAATTCAATGAACAACACCGTGAGTTTATGTGGACATATGCGTTACTTTGTGGTTATACATGCTTATGTGCCTTATTGTTCATCTATGAATCATGCTAGATTCTGGATATCCTCTTGAATTGTCATATTGCTCGTATTGATCTTGTGATGTGTTTTGGGCGTCGATTGTCGATATTCCATGGAGTCCGGTGAGACAATCGGAGGGGCTGCCGTACTCACTGCCCAGTGGGAGTCAGGGGGTGAGTATAGGACTTTGGCACAATCCGGGAGATGAAGGACGGATTTGGTGTCAAGTCTTATGTTTGCTTAAAAGTTAATTGGCATTGAACTTACATGATCTCTAAAAATAATGTTGATTTCATTGATATTTTCTTTGTGATTCCCTCGTTGAAAGTGCGTTTTATGTATATGATTTCATATGGTATAAGTAAGTTGTTTCATTGTTGTTATATAAATTTGTTTTTGAGCCTTCTTCGTTTCCTAATATGTACGCTTGTATACTACATTGTAACCACATATTTCCACATGAATTCACTAAGCTTTATAGCTTATCTTTTAGTGGTTATTAACTTTTCAGGGCAAGTCGACAAGGGTAAGAACAAGGTCGGTTGATCGGTAGGGACTGAAGCGTGAAGCTTACTTTTGGTTTAGGTATTTATACATCAAACTTTTGGGATTGTATATAGTTAGAACATTTCCGGGTAGATATGTCCCCGATGGTTATGTTATGGTTTGTTATGTAATTATTAAGCCTTAAAGTATGTATTTTGGGTTGTATATTGTTATCCCGTAATATGAGGTTTTTGAAACTAAATTAATTTATCGGTGGTTCGGTAAGTGTTTGTTACGTAACCGTGGTGTTACAAATATAATCCACTGGAATATGATGATGATTATTATTTATTATTACTAAAGCCCAAAAAAATTTAATAATACCGTATAGAGTCCAATAGAACCAAATAAAACCCAACTAATATCCATTAAAGTCTAATAAGATCAAATATAGCCCAATTGATCCATTAAAGCCCAATAAAGAACGTTGAAGCCCAATAGATTCATTTAAGACCAGTAAGATCCATTAAAATCCAGTAAATAACGTTAAAGCTCAATAGATCCATTAAAGACAGTAAGACCGAATAAAGCCTAATTATGATCCATCAAAATCTAATAAATTCAGCTAAGATACGTTAAGACCCAATGTAACACCCCGATTTCGAAAAATATCATTTCAAGTTAATACAGAAATCGGTATTTTAAGGGGAAAATAAGATATAGGATTTTGGACTTGAATCCTAGATTTTATAGTCTTGGTGGATGAAGGATTCAATTATGAGTCCAACGGTTCTTTTCGGAGCAAAATCGGAGATATAACGAAGAAGTTACGGCCAAAGAAGTGAACGAGAAGAAAACCGGGCTAACAGTGCACTATGCGACTTGTGTCGCGACTTAGAGCCACCTGCGCGACTTAGGGGAAGCGGGCGACTTGTGCCACGACTTAAGGCCGCGTGGTAAGTCGCGAAACACCCTATTCGAGCATAAAACCCGATTTTCAGCCCTAGAACTTCATTTCTTCATAACTTTTGCATCTCAACTCCGTTTTTGGTGATTCAAGTTGCCATGGTTTCGTTTTTGAGATCTCTTCAAGTATATAGTAAGAGATTTGAAGTCTATTGGAGAATACAAGATTATTTTGTGGTGGTAAGTTCCTCATCCCTCTCAATGTTAAGCTAGGGTTTGATGGTATCATCCTTTTCCCATTCATCCTTCAACTTGAGTGTGATTTTGATGACTTGTGTGGTGAAGGTGACCTTGTAGATGTGTTGGATGTAAGATCTAGGGAGATTTCTTGGATATTCAAGCCTTAATCAATGGAGATTCAAGTTTTGGGGGTAAAACCTAGATTTAGCTTAAATCTAGCAAGGTGAGTTCAAGTTGCTTTGTGAAAACTATGTACATGCCAAAATGAGTAATTTGAAGTAAAAATATGTTTTACTTGGTAATTGTCAATGTGTTAGGTATTTTGATAAGTTTTCACATTTGACCAACTTGTGTTGTTTTAGTCTCATAAAATGCCCATATTTGGGATTTAGATATCTTGGCAAGTAATCGTATGATTTATGCATTCTTGGTGATTTTGTACAAATAAAGTCTATTTTATGATATATGCATCCTTGGGGATTTTTGTATAAATGAAGTCTAATTCATGATAGCTGCATTTTTGGTATATTTGATTTCATAAACCATTAGGAAAATGTACGTCTCAGTGTTATGAGGCATTTTGGGAACATAAGGGTATAAACCCATTTTGGAAAATGATATGTCCTAATCCGTGTTAAGTTTTGGGTTAATCACATCTTTGATGTATATGTCTGCATAAACGTTGTTTAGGTACGTCTTATTATTTAGGGAACCGTTATTTGTTGTCAAATGGGTTTTGAGCATTTAAACTTGGTTTTGACTTAAAAGGGTCTTGTGGACATTTGTCCCAGTTTAATGGCTCATTGAAGAGCCCATGTTCGATATACATCTTAATGCATTTTATTGCATATTTATGATAATTACATGCTCGAGTGCGTTGGTCATTTATGTGTAGTCATGTAATGTTAGATTGTGTTGCATTGGATCCATAGGCACGTAAGTCAGTCTTTATTTGATGGTCAACTGGGTATTACGGGGTTGGACTTCGGGACCCATGTTTTATGACCTTGACCTTTCAAGTGTACACTAGGAGGGCTGAGTCCGGTTGTGCTATTATGATGATGGGCGTTTCATGATGGGCATTTCATAATGGGCGTTTGGGACCTCCGCCATTCGGGGTAATGCCATGGTTGTAGTCCTCGGATGTTGTCGGGCCTTTGGTGGTATTCATGGTAATATTCACTAAGGTCTGTTGTCTCTTTTGGTGTAGCTTGCAGGGGGTCGTAGAGATACCTGAGCTTTCATGTCGTGAAGTGTCATACGACTAACGTTGTATGAGTGACATACTTTTGTGTTCCTCCACTCTCAATGGATATGTGTCTCCCCCGTTGTCGGCCAACAGTATTTTGGATATTTAATTGTCCATGCTTCAATATTTGGATTTCATTCCATTTTATGGTCGCGTAAGTATTGAATTTCAGTTCCTTGTTTTCGATGGCATATTATATTTATAAGGATTGTTTTCCATTATTTATGAGGTGAGTATTATGCCCCACCCGTGTTTTGGGTGTTTCGGGATATAAAGTTTTATCTGCGTTTTTATAATTGGGAGTCTGTTTTCTATTCACGTTTGAGTGAGTTTTGGGCGACATCATTTTATAAAGAATGTTTTGTATTGGGACGTTCGTCCTTAAAAACGCATGTTATTGGAAAACGAGTCGTTTTCATAGTTAAGGGAAATCATTTTGAAAGATAATGGTGTAAACTGCATTCTTTCCTTTTAACGATATATTTATTCATGTTGAAAACTCTTGAACTCACTAGGCATTAGCCTAACCTTTTTTATTTGTCGGCATGTGCATCAGGTTCCATTTGGGAATATCTCTAGTGACACTGTGCTGAGAGGAGTGCTAGTTGTGTGCTCAAGAGATGGATATCTTAGTGAAGTCTTCCGCACCTGTTTTCGGGAAGAGCAACTTATAGTTGGGATTAAGTAACACCGAATTTGGTCTAGTCCTTGTATAAGACTGGAGTTTATATTTGTTGAGGTTAAATAGAAAGTTTTATTTTGGAGAGTTATCTTTTACTTGATGTAATGTTGAAATTTTTAATTAGTTGCTCTTACCAAATTTGAGGGTGTTACAAGTTGGTATCAGAGCTTAAGTTTGAGAGAATTAGGTATTGATTTTGGATGCCTAGACTCAAACTAGCGTTAATTTATGTAACACCCTGAATTTCGTTATATAATCTTGTATTCTTGTGTTCAGCTCTTGTCGTTATCACCGTAATTAGTTATCGTTCGAATTTATGTTGTTCGGTGAAGTTGGAACCTTCCAGTGACTTCCGCGACTTGCTCGCGACTTGGAGTCGCGACATTAGTCGCGATGTCCGCTGTTGGTTTTAGGGTTTGAGAACACGGGCGAGTTATGCCGCGAGTTGAGGTCGCGGCATAACCCGCGAAAGTCCCTGGCCGACTTAAGTGACTTCAGCCACAAATATCTCATTTGATCTCATTCTCTCAATCTCTAACTCTCTCTATTCTCTCTCTAAATATTTATCTCTCTCTCTCTAAGTTTGGTTGGTATTCTTTGGATCTTCGAGCTTCCGTTAATCGCTAGTATTAAGTGCATTGCTCGGGGTTTCGGTGTAGAAAGCTTCGTCTTCGCAAGGGGGTCAATATCTGGTTCTTCGGGTTTCTGTATAAACCTATTGGGTGAGTTCCTACTACTTTTCTAAAACTTTATACATGTCAAAATGGTTACATTTTGAACTCCTATGTATCTCCATGACTTCAGATTTAAGATTTCTACATATTTGATATAAGTTGAGTTTTGGAAGATTTTAGGGTTCCAATCATTTTATGATGGATTCTATCTTATTGAAGTAAAATGATGTTTTACTTGCACATTATGTTGGATATGTGAAAGAAAGTTTATGAACTCATTTTAATGATTTTCATTCGTACCAGAAGTTGAACTGGATATAACATTTTGTTTATGAAAATGTTTTATACCATATATATCTCAATGGTTTCAGATTTCTACATATTTGATATAACTTGAGTTTCGGGAGATTTTAGGATTCCCGATCATTTGTGTTTACTAAAATGATGGATCTTATCTTATTGAAGTAAAATGATGTTTTACTTGCACATTATGTGGATATGTGAAAAGAATGTTTAAGAACTCATTTTTAATGATTTTCGACATTTTGTTTATAAAATGTGTTTATACCATATGTTTATTTATGGTTGGTCACATATGTTGTTGTGACGAGTCTGTACCATTACTAGTGGATCCCTAGGTTTTGAGTCGACTGTATTATTGGGATGTCATATTCCTCATTTTGTAGCTACGGATGCATATGATCCTTGGGGGAAACTTGGTACGGTTATGTGAGGTCGGATACTAGCCATGGTTCATAGTGATCCTAGTGAAGGAGTATACATTGGTTTTGCTTGGGGCTCGATCTCACATTGGAGCACGGACCTATGTGTTCGTATCCTCGGATTCCAATTGTTTAGCTCATAACTCGGATTGGTGGTCTACTTTGTGTTACACCACAATCCTTGGTAAAATGGTTCTTTTGTCATCGTATGATGAGTTTTGGACCGAAAGGGACCGGTTGTGGCGAAATGTTACCTTTTATAAATTAAACCTTTATGAAAAGATTTCCTTATGATACTGATGTTTATATTTCGGGAAGTTTATAAAAGAACTACTTGTGCATTAAATTGTGAGGTTCTGGAAAGAAGGTTTATGGTCTCATTTTAATGGATTTCATTCTTATCAACAGTTAACTTGGAAATGCTTATTTGAAAAGATTCACTTTGATACAAAAGTTTATATCTCTTGAAATTTATAAACTGTATGTTCTCACCAGGCTTTAAGCCTGACACTTTTTCTCAAATGATGTGTATAACAGGTTCCTTTAGCGGCGGGTCGCCGAGGGTTTGAGTGTCGAGTGTGGACTCGAGGCATTGTTTGAGATGACTAGTATTTGGAGTTGGGCATTGTTAAAGTCCCATTTTTTTGGTGAGATATGGATCGTCAACTGATGTAATTTATATAGTTATGTTTAGATTAGTTTGTTGATGAATTCTATATCCGTTCAGATTTTGTATAGTCTTAAGGACTGATCCCCTTTATGGGAAGTTTATATCAATACGAATGTCTTGTTGCCATATTTCCAGGTTTTATAATACTCTGAATTTTAGAGTGTTACAATTTAAGTGATTGAAAGTGAAGTTGCACCAATAGGCACATTAAGATTGGATTTTTGAGGTTGATGGAGTCTCTAGGGACGGGAAGCACACCCAGAGTAGCAAGGATGATCATGTACAATACGTTCATAATTACACCTGGCCAGTGTTATGGTAAACCTACGAGTTACATGTGTATGCTTGGACTACCTTGATCTGACGACCGTTGGGGTAGTAAAGAAGTTTCTAGGTGAGTAGCCGTGAGGAGAGACTAATGATTTTAGTATTCGTCACTTGGAGTGACAATAAGCATGGTGATTGCATTAAGTGGACCGTTCCGTGTCGGAATTGATGGTCGTGGTAGAACCTTAGCCTTATGGAATTGACTTTATTTGAGGAGAAATGATAAGGTGAACCGATGAAATATTCGATTATTGCTTTGAGATGTTTAAGCATCTAGATGACGATAATGTGACTAAGAAATTAAGGAGCGTGGTTTCGAGATGTTGAGTGCCAATCAACTGCACGCACATAACCTATTTCTAAAGTAAATTACATCAATTATTTCTCATGTTTCCAAATCGCCATGTGGATTAAATCACAAAATCTTAGAGCGATGTTTTAGCACACACAAGGTTTTGAACCATGATTTCGAGCATGCACAAAATTGTTTTATGGCATGAGGTTGCAAACTTTGTTGAAGATTTTCTTTATTCACATTGTTGTCCAACATTATTTCGAATTTTGCGATGTACGTATTTTGATGTTGTTTTGGGTCTTAGATAAATAACTGCGGTTTATGACTTTAACATTGGATCTCCTCCACATATGTTAAGGTTTTGGACGAAAAGTTATCTCCCATTATCTTGGTGTTTGAGTTTTATTGAGGATTTTAATTCATGCGATTTTGTGGATTTAATGGGGTGACTTTAATGGCGTCAAGTGGTATTGTTTTCCTTGAGCTTTGTGTGAGTGGTTTGGTTGCATATAGTATGCATACATGTCTATTTGGAACTTCCGTCATAGTGTTTTAACTAACATTTTAGAACAATTAGAGCATATTATTATTTGGCTTTGAACTTGAAACCGACATAGATTATTTTATGTTTTAACCAAAGTGCATGCACATATCACCTTACTAGTTTTGTGAAATAAACTGTTTCATGCAAGTTTTGTTGTGCGGTCTTATTCCGTGCCTTGTTGTGGCTAAAGGAGAGAAAATTTTGAGAGTTTAATATCATGGAAAATTCTATTTTGGGTTTTACAAGCATTTTATCAGTACGACCTAAAGTTTGGAATCAAACTAAATTATTCTTACACTTGATCAAATCGCACACATTTGTCTTTTACTAAGTTTTGGGGAATTAACTGATACATGTGAGTCACGTTGGGAAATGTTACCACATGACATTACATGACTAATGCAAAAATTTCTGGAATTTGATTTCATGAATTTTCACTCCTGTAGTCTTGTACAAACGTCTTGTTATACACTGTTTTAGTACGTAAAGCTATTTCCCACCCATGGCGTAAATTTATGCATGATCGGACCATAGTGGTCCATTTGAAAAACTTGTTGTATATCCTTGTTCATCGTCATTATTATCTTGAATAATAATCAAATAGTTTTCTAAATGATTTTATACGTGTGTCAGTGGTGACCACCTTGTCCACCTACCGAGTAAAAGGTAGTAGATTTTATTCGTATGATTGATCGTTATAAAGCTTTTACATTTAGAGGTTTTATAAAAGTTCAAATTGGCATAGTAGTTTGAAAAACCTTGAACTCAGTAGAGCTATAGATGTAAGCCCTCTTGTGATAGAGGTCGAGATTAAAGACTAAAGGAGTCCTCGGGGTTTGAAGCGTCAGAGGACCTGACTTATACTCTCTCCCAGTTAATTAAGTGATGATCTTTATGCTTCGATAAACCTTCGGGTTAAAACCGTGTGCGGTTGTTTGGGTATGGTTGGTTTTGAATTTGTGGGCCAATGGTACGACGACATACTATGTGTCGGTGGTGTACTATCTTGATGGATATTTGTGAATAATGATGAGGTTATGGTTGGCTAGTGAAGCTGTTTGATTTGAGGTTTTATTTCCTTGAGTAGGCGTCAACTCTTTCGACATAGCAACTCTGGAACGAAATATTTGGTAGTATACCCACGTTTGCAGAATGGCCATTTCGAGGTTAGGTGTCGACGCTCGGTTTTGAGGATAATGACTGTTGGTGTGTTTCAGTACACTTCTGTTGGACCCGGTGTGTCTGCAGGTCAGGTGGTAACCTTGAAGAGATTAGATGTTGATAATTAAGAATCAATCATTAATGTTTTGGTAATCGTCAAGGCTTTCGTTGTCGATCAGTGATTGAAAGCATTATGAGAGTTATGTAACCATGGGGTTTGGGATAATCGTCTATCTGTAGAGTGTAATGGTACGTTTCTGGAGGAAACATCAAACCAATGCTTGGATCTATGGAAGTTTGGGAGCCCTTGCAGACATCGTGTCTGTGTCAGCTTTGTGGAATGGATCTAAGGTTGTGTTGGATCAGACCAAACTAGTTGTTAGGAAATTCCGTCAAAGGACGATAACTCTTTGGTGGTAATGATTATTGGAGACATTTGGTGAGAATGTCGAGGTAGACTTTAAATACAAATCAATTATTGAGGAGACCTTGATGCGTCGTAATTAGAGGTATCTAAGGAAAAAGTTTGCTTTGAGGTGTTCTTGGTGGAAATGACTAAATAAGGTCGTAAGTTACTCTTGAGGTAATATGAGCAACATAAGGTTGGGAGGAAACCGAGATTTAATGATTAAGAAAATGATTAAGCAAGGACTCAACGTTCATCCCGACAACGGTATATGTAGTATGTATGTGAACCGCTACATATAAACATATACAAATATGTATGTATGTGAATCAAATGTATATTTTGGTATGTATGTGAAACGATGCATGTGACTCCCTACATATATGTACATATACATGTATGCATGTGAACCGAATGTAGATGTAGTATGTATATGAACTGATACATGTAAACCACTACATATATGTATGTATGTACGTATGTGAACCACTTCATATGAATCAAATGTAGTGAGGGTGAATCAACCATTTCCTTTGCTTGCTCGCCCCCCCCCCCCCCCCCCCCAAGTTAAACTGGTGCTTGCTTTCCATTCGGTCAGAAATGTTGGGTTGTTTTAGCTGCAACTGTTGTTAGCAATTACTGAGCAGGCCCTCGCCCTTAAAGGTCTTCAAAACTATGAATCTTTCATCTCTTCTCCTCTCGTGATAAGGACGTGTCTAAGGATGCTCCTTAGGGCGGGCGAGCTTACTGGGTACGCCTTATATACCGCTTTTGGGCAACCTTCTCAACAACTAAGAGATTCATTCGAGGAACATGGGGACTAACTGAAGTAATGAGCCTCCCAATATGTGAAACGATACATGTGACTCGCTACATATATGAACATATACATATATGTATGCATGTGAACCGCTACATGTGAATCAAATGTATATGTGGTATGTATGTGAATCGATATGTGAATTATACATATACCCATCCATGTGAATCGCAACATGTATTTAAAAAAAATTAAAAAATCAAATTAAAATAATCTGCAGATTATATTTTAAAAATTAATAATAATGAAAAATCCATAGATAATCTTAGAAATTTAATTTTCCTAGAAAATTAAAAAGAAATTATTTTTAATTAATCAAACCATCGACTGATTACTGGTGGATTTAATTTTCCTATTTTTTTATTTGTTTTTATTCAAGAATTTTTTTTTTATAAATTCACTGGTGGATTACCAGACGATTTTATTTTTTAATTTTAAAAATAATTTTTGCTGGTAATCGGCCGGTAAATTTAACAAAAAAAATTTCAATTATTTTAAAATTTTCACCGACGGATTATCGATGAATTTTATTTTAAATTTTTTTCTAGGAAATTAAAAAAATACCAAATATTTTCCACCGGATAAATTTTTTATTTGTTTTTATTCAAGGAAAATTATAATTTGTTTTTGCAAATTCACCCGCGGATTTTATTTTTAATTTTTAAAATAACAAATTAAACTTTTTTCAATGATTTTTTTTTTAAAATTCATTGGAAGATTTTATTTTATAAATTAAAAAATAAAATCTACTGGTAATCCGACAATACTTTTAAAAAAAATAATTTTTTATTTTAAGAAAAAAAATAATTAACTTTAATTAATTAAATTTACCGACATATTATAAATTAAAAATATAATTAATTAAAATCCGACGGTATTTTTAATTAATTGTTTTTGAAGTGAAAAAATAAACTATTCCGCCGGTAATCCACCGAAAAACCTACTATTTTTACTCAAGTAAATTACGGATTTGGTCCTTAGGATATGTCAAAAATTATGGATTTGGTCCCTTAACTTCATTTATTATATAAGAAACCTCCAGGTATGTAAATTCTTATTGGTCCATCACACTAACGGTCGTCCAATTTTTCCGTTAAATATGATTTTTAGGAGATTTTTTTTTACCATTTTTCAAACCACATGGACCAAATCTGTAATTTAACCTAAACTATATTATATTTATATTTTATGTATTATATATTTATATTTTTTTATTTTATAAATTAAATTATATTTATATTTTATAAATGATATTATACACTATATATTTATATTTTTTTTTGTAGATTTATATTTATATTTATATTCAACATATACATTTATATTATAAGTTATTTTTAGTGTATATTTATAAATTACACTATATTTATCTTTTATAAAATTTATTTTGTATTTATATTTACATTTTATATATTTGAACCTTTCATCTATGCAATTTGTATAGTGGTTTAATTTAGCGTTTGTATCATAAATTTTGTGATGAAGTTGTACAAAATTGTGATTTATATGTTAAAGTTTTGGGAAATTGGCTGAAATACCAACATTGCTAGGTTAATTGCATCTCCTAGCCATTTTTCTAACTGTTTTACGAAAATAGACCTAGGTCCGTAATGGCGTAAGTGGAGGTTCAAATACTAAATCAAAATCATTTGCACAAATAGCGTAAGTGGAGGTTCAAATATATACAAATGCTAAATCAAATCAATATACAAATTGCATAGAAGGAAGGTTCAATTCTTGGTTTTCTATGTATGTTAATAATACATATAATAATACAAAATTAATCAACGAATGATTAAGAACTCGAAAAATTAATCAACTAATGATTTTTAAGAAATCGATTATGGAGAAGAAAAATGGAAATTAAACAGAAGATGAGGCTCGTGTTACACACGATTCCCTTAAACATATTCGCCATCTGTTCTCAGGGTACAACAACAAAAGCAGTAATACTGCCGAAGATGACCACTTGCCTTGAAAATTCACCAGAATTATCGTATGCACTAGAGAATTTCAGAGAGAGATGTGTGTTCTATTGTGTTGTGTGTCGTCTCTTGGAATCCAGCCAACGCCTAGCCTCAATTTATATTGACGATTTGAAACCGAAATGATTAATTGTCATTAATCGATAATAAAACAAATTAATCATTACAACCGAAATAATTAATTCGTAATTAACTAATAATTAAACGAATTAATCTTTATAACCGAAATATTTAATTCGATAATTAACTAGTAATTAAATGAATTAATCATGCATCATCAATGGTTTCATTGGGGTTAAAAAATATGAACAATGCTTGTTGCGGGTAGTCGCGCGTGCCACTGTTTCATGTTCACATTCCAGTGCACAACACGGATAGCCGTGCGAGTCAACCCGTGGCATAACCCGCCCGAGCCTCTGTTTTGACTCCACATTCCGTTGCACGGCGAGGGTTAACCAGCGACACAACCCGCCCAGGTCACTGGATCAGATTTTTTTTTAGCAAAAACCAAGATGCACGAGCCCGAGATTTCGGAACTGCATTCGTGTCCGCAGGTTGCGCCCATGCACAAGTTCATCGATTTAGCTTACGAAAATCTCAATCGGCACCCCCCCTTGCACGCGGGTAGGTTTTTGAGTAAAACCAATCAAAGGAGCTTGTAAGCTCCTCCCACTTTAATGGTTATAAACCATAAAACTTTTACTCCTCCTTCCTATGTGGGACACTTCCCAAACCCACTTGATTTTTTACTAAATTCATTCCAAATACTCAACTTTGAGCATCGATATCTCATTCACACATACTCCGTTTTGGACACATGATATATCGTTTCGAAGCTCTCATATAGGAGAACATAAATCCACTAAGAGTTCATTATCTATAATACATATAAATGTATTAAAATGTGTCAAAAGTTAGTAAAAACCATATATTTTACTAACTTTTTCCAACAATCCCCCACATGAATGGAGATCGATCTTTGCATATGAAAATTTCCTTCGAAATTTCAAATGGTCGAATCATGCATAAGATAGGTAGGTGTTACCCTTTGAACCTTCCCTTGTGAAACACACTTAGTCTCCTAGTTATCAGTAGACTCGATGTCTTTGAACTGAAGTACCATTTATGTAGACGACAATATATTTCACACAAGACTGTTCCTAACAAGGTCATATCCTCAAAGTCGTGTTTGTTATGGTCATGAACACTTGGTTCAGCGAGAGCTGTCAGGAATTGCGCTCCACACAATTCCCTTCGAAGCGACCCCACTTCTCTCTTACATAGGTGATTTACTAATAATCATTAAAATCCATATGCTTAGCCTTACTGTCACTGATTTCAAAAATGGACTAGGAAGTTTATTAATTTCCCCACAATGACCTCCCTCATTCATACAACTAGGTTGTCCTTTTGAACCCAGATCTTAGGATCTCCAGTCTTCTGGGTAGGGTTTCCTTTGCATGAATTACTCATTGAAGGGCTTTAGTCTCATTCCTTTCGACTACTTATAAACTAAATCTCTACTTAGGCCTTTCATAAGTGAATCCACAATGTTATCTTTTGACTTCACATAGTCAATCGAGATAACTCCAGTAGAGAGTAATTTTCGAATCGTATTATGTCTACGTCTAATGTGCCTCGATTTCCCATTATACATTGTACTTTGAGCTCTACCAATTGCCGATTGGCTATCACAATGTATACATATGGCCGTTACCGGCTTAGGCCATCTGGGAATATCTTCCATGAGCTGACATAGCTACTCTGCCTCTTCACCACATTTATCCAAGGCGATAAATTCAGATTCCATCGTGGATCTGGCTATAACAGTTTGCTTGGATGATTTCCATGATATAGCCGCACCTCCAAGTGTAAACACATATCCACTTGTAGATCTGGAAACCTTTATATCAGATATCCAATTGGCATCGATGTATCCTTCGATCACAACTGGATATCTTCCATAATGCAGTCCATACTCACGTGTGTATCTCAAATATCTTAATAATCTAGTAATACCCTTCCAGTGTTCAAAACTGGGATTACTAGTATACCTACTTAGCCTGCTCATTGCATATGCTAAGTCAGGTCTAGTACAACTCATAAGATACATCAGACTGCCAATTATTCTTGAGTATTCCACTTGTGTAACACTATCCCCTCTATTCTTAGATGGATGTTGACTAGTGTCAATCGGAGTTCTAGCTATACTAGTATCTCCTTTATTAAATTTCTCAAGAATCTTGTCCACGTAATGTGTCTGATTTAACACCAGACCATTTGGGTTCTTGTGATCTTGACCCCAAGAATCACATTCGCTAAACCCATATCTTGCATGTCAAACTTGGATTTCAACATATCCTTCGTGGACCTTATCATTTTGTCATCACTGCCATAGATAATCATATCATCAACATATAAACACAATATTACATAACCATGAGTGGTGTCTTTCATATAAACACATTTATCACACTCATTTATTTTAAAACCGGTTTCAAACATGGCTTGATCAAACTTTTGATGCCATTGCTTTGGAGCTTGCTTTAAGCCATGCAAGGACTTAATAAGTTTACAAACCTTGTTTTCTTGTCCTGGGGCAACGAATCCCTCAGGCTGCTCCATATAGATTTCTTCTTCTAAATCTCCATTTAGAAAAACAGTTTTCACATCCATCTGGTGTATTTGCATATTTCTAATGGCTGCAATGGCTAACACCAACCTAATAGATGTTATTCTTGTTACCGACGAATATGTATCAAAGTAATCTAGACCTTCCTTTTTTCTATATCCTTTGATTACTAATCTCGCCTTGTATTTGTCAATACTGCCATCAACTTTCATCTTTCTCTTAAAGATCCAACGGTAACCTAGTGGCTTACATCCCGGAGGTAGGTCCACTAGTTCCCATGTATTGTTTTGTAAGATAGATTATATCTCACTCTTGATGGCTTCTTTCCATTGAGGTCCCTCCAAAGACGTATACTACAAGAAATAGTGGTTTTAGAGACGACTTTTGTCGTCGCTGCATGTCAAATTGTCGTCGCTGAAAACATATAGCGACGACGGTCGTTGCTAAAAGTCTAGTAGCTAGAAGTTGGTTGCTAAAAAAATCAATAGCATCCACAAGGGTTGGCTATAGCGACGACGGTTTATTGCGACATAACCTAGTCGCTACAAGTGATTTTAATTAAATTGCGTAATTAAGTTAATAGAGACCTTATGTCGTCGCTATAAGTAAAATAACTAATTATTTAAAAATTACTATTAGCAACCATATATCGTCGCTAAAAGTAAATTAATTATTTTTTTAAAAATGACTTTTAGCAACCACATATTGTCCCTATAAGTAATTATTAATTTTTAAAAAAATTACTATTATCAACGACATGTCGTCGCTATAAGTTAATTAATTAAGTTTTTCAATAGTACTATTAGCAACTAAATGTCGTCTCTAAATAGGACGATATATCGTCGCTATAAAGGTCATTTTTAGTATTTTCCGGCTATTTTTTGCACATTTATAAAAAAAACACGGTCGTAATAGTAAGAAAAATCAACAATTAAACATCCAAACGCCAATCACAATTTTTAAGGAAACAAAATACAATTTTAAGTACTAAAAATCAACAGTGAAGCATAAAAGTAACAATAATAAACACGAAAAAGTTCTAATTGTTTAAAAATAAGACCTACAAATATAAATATGATAATAAATATCTAATCATTCCCCAAATCCTCATCGGTGTTTTGTTGAGATGATGATGGTGGTGGCGACACTACTGGCATGGTAAAAGAGAAAGTAGGAATATCCGAAACAACGACATCCGGGCTAATGTTTCTAATTGCTTGAACCAGAGGTGTGTGAGTCTCATTACTATGCCTAACGAATGCACTGAAGTTCGAGACCATATCTCGTACCTGGTCATCGGTAAACGATCGCTTAGGTGGCGTGGTGTCAAATATAGAGGATGAAGAATCACCCTTCAACTTGCGTCCTCGCCCTGTTTTGTGTCCACGATGTTCTCCTAGTACTTTGGATAATATCTGTGACTCGTTTATTGGTGTTGAGGAGTCAGACCCGTGCTGTTGCATTAGTGATTCTTTTTCTGCAATCATCCTCTCCTGTGTAATTTTGTAAAAATAATAATGAATAATATTATTGCAAATGCAACAATTTATTAATTAAAGTTAAATAATTACTTACATGATATGACTGAGCAGTGTCGTTGACCCATTCCCCTGATCGAGTGTGCATTCTACGCCAATTATCAATCCAACTTGGCAATTCCTGTGTCACCGGATTTTTCTGTGAAAAAATAAAAACATATATGATTACTTTAGTAAAATTATGGAACCATTAATAATATACCAAAATATTCCAAAATTAAATCTATTTACCTGCTTATATCGTGTAGAAACATACGATGATGAGCCGTGAAGACTTGGGAATCGTGCTTTAGCCCTATTTTCTGCATTTGTTTGGGCACGGTTTCTATTCTTGGGATCGAGAAAGTAATCTACTGTCTCATCCCAGACATCCTTCTTAACAGAAGGTGGATGATATTTTCTTGTTTTCTCGACATCATCATAACCACCATTATCCACAAAATGTTTCTTTTGTTTTGCTTTTCGATCCTTGTATCGATCTCTACACAATCGCTCAATGCCTTTGGAAATTTGATCCCAATGAGCCCAACACGATGAGGAGTGAGGTCAAAATATTGTTCAAAATAAAAAAATAAATAAATGATTAGTATATATTTTCAGAATTTATAAAATATTAAATGACAATATATATATTTACCTGAATCCAAGGTAATATCCCTATCTTCTTGTTCTTCGGAACGGAATCCCAACTTACATAGTACATCGGGATATTGTTACCAGTCCAGTTCGCTATGAATCTTGTGAATAGGGAATCATTGTCGCCGATAGGCTGATAGGTTTGCTCTGACACGTCAAACTCGATGGGCAATGGTCTTTTTCCGTTGTTATCATATGCTTGAATCAGTTTGAGGTCCCTGGACCTACCTCAACCTCTTTTTCGTGAACCTATTGATTTAAGAAAAACAACAATTTAGTATATTACATGTCATGTTCAGTTATAAGACAATTTATTAAAAACTAAATTACTCTGCTCGCATGTTGTAGGTATCCTCCTTGGGCTGGGAGGAGGATCACCCCCAGCATCTCCACCATGGCCTCTTGCAACTGCCGCCATATGATCTGCTTAAGAGAATGCATGACAGAAATGCCAACCAAAAATAAATAAATTATCCACATAGTATAATGCCAAGTAATAACCAAATAACAACCACCTTTGATTACCAAAAAATGTCTTGTTCATAGAAATCATTAAAAGAAAATACTAGATCATATACACAAGACTAGTTTATTATATTAATACAAATCAAGTGAAATGCATCCAAAAGCGATTGAATATTCATACAAATAAGTAACCTTTACGCATACAAAAAATAATCAGACTCATCACTAGAAAAGTAGCCATCTACATCATCATTATCTGAATCTATATTATTATCTAAATGCTCTATATCAACCTCCTCATCTTCATCGTTAATGAAATTTGTATCGTCCGCAACGCGAATAGTACATATATCATCAACTAAGCTTGATTGCCCAACTCTTTCCAAGCCAATATCTACTATATCATCCAAATTAGCCGACAACACAAAGTTAGACGAGCTATTATCGTGTATGACGTCAATGTCGTTAACTTCATCGATACTTGGATGATCCCAGATTTTTCGGTGATTAACATCTTCCACAACCCTCCAATTATGATTTTCAGACGGGTCTTCAATGTAGAACACTTGTTTTGCTTGTGTCGCAAGAATGTACGGATCATATTTGAACCATTCAGAATTGACATTGATACTAGTTATGTTATTTTTTGTGACACATCGTTTCTTCCTCGAATCGGTGTTGAACCACTTACATCGAAAAAGCACAACCGAGCAACCGCTTAGATAACATATCTCCACAATATCTTCTAATTGACCATAAAACATAAACCCGTCTGTCCCTGGTACTGCCACCCCACTGTTCTGAGTGGTACGTCGAGTGTCATAACTATGTACCACAAATCTCACACCATTGACTATGCATGAAGTGTAAGAGTATGAATTGAAATCCAGACCATGTGCCAAAGCAAATAATTGTTCAGTACACTCAGGAGACTCTGCTAGTCGCAAATTACAAATCTATAAAAAAAAGAAAAAAATCTATAAGTTTAAATATGATCTATTTAATGGGGAAATATATACTATGTGTTTACCTTATGTTTAAACCAAGCAGTAAACTCATTTTGTATATTATTTTCGTGCATTTCAGACTCGAATTCCCTGTAAATGCTTTGGATTAGTATCATCTTTTAAATTATTGTAAAATTTAACTAAAAATAGTTCATGGTAAAGATACTTAGGTCTTGTTTGTTAGCAGCTTAATAAGCTTAATGAGACTCACAACTTATTCAGTCAGATATATATGACTGTTTGGTAGTGGCTTAATGATATAGAAAGTGGCTTATTCAGTAAGACTTTAAGGGGGAGCTTTATGCAGAAAGCCAAGTTTTTTCCAAACCAATCTCTACCATTAAAAAACACGTTCATTCCATCTATAAAAAACTCTCTCAAATAAAAACCTTCTAAATCTATATAGACAGATTAATCCACACAGACAACTTTATCCATACAGAACTTAATGAAAAACCAACCAAACAGCCCCTTACTCTTTGTAGACATCAAGTTCGTGGCAGTTGTTGAGTACGAACCATTCTATTGCTTTACAAACTTCTTCTCCCAGAAATATGATCGTTTTTTTGCTAGTTGGTCGACATTGTGATTCAAACACAGAGAATTGCCTTTTTGGAATGGCAACATCTTCATTTCTGTCAGGGCGATTAAATCTAGTCTGTACACCCAAGGCGCTCCCGATATAAAGACCCAATCTTCCAAACCAATTCCAACTGAGGTTATAATTATAGATCGATAAGTAGGGTACCGGTTAAGGATTTACTGAGATTACGGGTGTTACATGGACCCCTCCCATTTCAATTTCATCTTCCCCATGTTTCCTTTTCCATTGACCTGAACCCATATCTTCAACCCTACGCCATTTTCAACCACGACACTCTCACCATTTCAATGCCTCTTCTTCTCTCGTAGTTTTCATCCCCAAATCTTAAATATTAGCCAAAAAACACGAATGACAGGAAAAAAATACTTACCAAAACTGAGATATGAATATGTCAAAAACAAACTTTGAATCTAAGAACAAGAAATCTCGAAACTGAGCTCTTGAATCTAACTCCTGATGTTGTTAACGGTCGAGCTCTGGCAATCCAAGCCACCCCTTTTCTACACTCACCTCCCCTATTGATATTTAGATCTAGTTTCGGGTGTGGTCTTAATAAAAGAAAAAGAAAAAAAGAGCTAGGATTACAAGGTTTACATTGTTGGGGTTTATCGATTTAGGTTTTTGGTGTTATGTGATTTTGATTATGAGGTTTTATTTTGGTTTCTATTTTGGATTTTGAGGTTTGGGTTTGGTCGAAGAAGATGACAGGAGGAGATGTGTCGGTGAACGTCTTTGCCGGAGTGTACATTTATATATGTATAAATTAGAATAATATAATGTGTATTAAAAGTAATGTAAAATATATAAAAATATTTAAAAGATGGTTTTATATTTACATTTAAAAAATTAGAAAATATAAGAAAAAAAATGTCCCTCACTTAACAGTTATAGCTAACGGCCCTTAGAGGGAGGGATCAAATCCAAATACTTTTGTAAACCATAATTGTCATCTTGGATTTTCGAAAATGTAGGGTCGAAAAGTGTTATAACTGAGAGACACAGGGACCAACTTTGTAGTTTACCCTCATTTTCTTTTTATAAAAAATAACATTTTTTTTCAAAAAAAAAAGTAAAACTAAAACAAAATAACTTTTTTATTTAACACCTATACCGACAATAAGTCGTCACAATTTTGCTCCAAAATTTTCATCGACAAGATTATTTCAACACTACTTAATTAAAATCTAGAGTAACAGCCCGTTGTCCCAATAATGTGATGTTTCACCAAAATATGCAGTTTATAGAGATGTTATCGATCATGTTGACTCTATAGATTAATCAGATGTTGACATGATTTAACGACGACATGTTATCATTATAGATCTTTGTAGCAACTTATATGGTGTCATCGTTATAGACGTGGTCACCATATGGATCATTTATTGTAGTGACATTTATATACTATTAGTTTCAAGTTTTTGTTGTTATAAAAATTATATTATATTACATTTCAAAGAACAATATAATATTTTGTTAGAACAATTAGCTATAAAATTGTTGATTTATATTGTATTTAATTATGCACAACAAAACTTCAACTTTGGCTCTCATGATGCCAACATGATAACTAAGTGAGTTGAGTACAACATTTTAATCATATAGTTAATAAATTCTATTTGAGCCATTTAACAAAGAAGTTTACGAATAGCACATATAAGGGTTTATGAAATTGGTGGCCATTTTGTATTAAACTTGAAAAAAGTGGCTTCTTTGTGCAAGGTCGAATACAAAATGAACCGTTTTTGTTATTGTCCCGAAATAATTATTATTTGGCATTAACAATCGGATAAGAATTGAAATATATATCCCCCTAATACCATTGATTAAAGAATTGAAGTCTATCCCCTTTCTCAATTAAACAACACAATTTGAATTGTTTGAAATTAAATAAAATCTGAATATAATTTATTGGACAACATCATAGGTTAAACGACACATTTAATTGCCAATCTACGATATATATTTATTCGTGCTACGATTATTGATGGTATATCAAATATTTAGCTTTTAGACATAAATCCAAAAACTAAGATACAAAAGTACATAAATGATTGGACAGAAATGTTTATTTAGGCTTGACAAAAGCAATCTTCTTCATTAAAAGGAGACAGTACCAAACAGCTAGGTGGCATTATGACAAACAGAAGCCGATTGAAACCCATTAAACTTTAAGCATGGATCTGTGCAGGAATGAATTAATGTCCAATAACTGATCGTAAATACTCGCAGGGAATCTCTGCAAAACGACATAAACCCTATCACTATGATAAGATTCCCGCATTTAATTCTGAGTTGCACCAAAATTCAAACACACTATTCTTCTACTCTTTTACCCTCAATTCAACTACATGCCTCCACTGTACATTTAAATAAATAAATTTAAGAGTGAATTACATAAATGGTCCCTCGTGAATGCCTGAATTTCACTAATCGTCCCTCCAGTTCTGAAAGTACATTCGTGGTCCCTAAAAGTGAGTTTTGGAACCCAAATTCGTCCCTGACGCTAACGCCGTTTGAAAAGTTCCGTTAGAGCAGCCATGTGCCCCTCACGTGAGGGGCATTATGATCTTTTTCACCATATTTATAACATTCTTTAAAAACAAAATTAAATTAATAATTAATAATTAATAATTAATTTAGTCAATATAATAACCCCTCCCAAGAAACACTCTCATCTTCTCTCTTACGTCTCCCTCCCTCTCTCACCTATGCATTTGTTCTCTTTCCCTTCAAGACTTCATCATCTTAGCAAAACCCAACAACCATTGCAGCAAAACCCAGCAACCAACCACCACCACCGCAAGAGGAGATGTGATTTGGAGGTTGGAGGTGACGGTGGTGGCGGTGGTGTAGATATTGAAGGCGTAGAGAGTGATGTCTTGGAGGGTGAAGTGAGGTTTTGACGGTTGCAGTCGTCTTCGGCGTTCGTCATGGTGGTGAAGCTCCAACGTTCGTCATCGTGGTGGTGGCTGCAGTTGTCTTCGGCGGTCATGGTGTTGTGAAGGTCCGACGACGGCGGAGGAGAAGGGTTCCGGTTAGTGGTGGTTTAATCTTTTGACTCTTGGTGATCTTTTGGTGAGAAGAAGAGGTAGGCAAGAAGCACATATGTATATACAGTTTGGTTTTAGGATTTTTAGTTTTGGATTTTGATTTTAGGGTTGATTGTAGGGAGTTCAGTTTAGGGTTTTTATTTTAGGGATATTAGCTTACTGTTTTGTTTTGGGTTATAAATTTGCCAATTTTGTATTTAATAAGGTAAGATATAAATTACATAAATTTGATATAAATTTGTTTGGAAAAAAGTTGTTAACATATTTGATTGTATAAATTTCATTTGGGTTGTTGATATTATTTTCCAAATATGGGTTAAGGTTGTGTTCACTTATGTTTATGTGAGATTTGTGTGTTTGTAACACCCTAAAAATTTAGAGGAATTTAAAATTTGAAAATTCGGCAATATGTTGGCTATAAACTGAGCGAAACCTGGATTAACCATCACCTGTCAAATTGATCCCAATATCATCCCGAAAACAGGGAATGTAACATTATGTTTACAACTCAAGGAATGAAGAATAAATGTACGACAACCTAATAATCTAAACAATTCTGTTAGATTACGATCGGGTGTCGCTACTCTTCCAAAAATGGGTATCTATCCACACATTTACACCGGTCTCTACATCTCCCAAAAAGGACCACTCTCAACCACGCGGTTTACCTCTCATTCCCGGCCGATCCCGCCACTAGGATGCCCTGTCATACATGACAACCACAGAAGCAAGTGTTAGGATAGAGCCTAGTGAGAATGTATAACCTTAAATAAATAATGAAATAGAATTACAACACAAGAACATTTCATTTATCATAGTTCTCAACCAATTTGCTCCACCTGTCATCAAACATGAAATTCCAAAAAAGTCTCATCAATATATATATAATTCCTATCCAAGCCCGCAAGCTTGATAACATCAATCCAAACCAGATCTTTAGCAAATTTGGGCACTCAACCCAAACCGAGTCTTTCGCCTTTTAGAGACATCAACTCAAACCAAGTCTTTAGTCTATTCAGGATCTCAACCCAAACCGGGTCTTTAGTCTATTGATGACGTCAATCCAAACCGGGTCTTTAGTCTATTTGTGACGTCAACCCAAACCGGGTCTTTAGTCTATTTGTGACGTCAACCCAAACCGGGTCTTTAGTCTATTTGTGACCTCAACCCAAACCGGGTCTTTAGTCTACTTATGCCATCATCTCAACCAGAGACTATAAACCAACATCAAACTCCCAACATAACCAACATATGACTTACTAGATTTATACCACTCATACCACATATTTTAGTCAAGTATTTTCTCTAATGCTCTTCATTTAAACCTCACCCACAAAAGGGATTTTTAGGTTAACTTCACATAATCGAATCAGTAGATAAAAATGGTGCATACAAATATTAGCACATTAATAGGTATGTATAAAGGTAGAAGATTCAAGAAACATACTCACCTTGATGATTTCTTACAAAAATCAAAACCCTAGGAGAGGAAATGGAGAGGTGAGATCTTAGGAGTTGCTACTAGCTAGGATCTTGACCAAAGTCACCTAGAGATGCATTTAAGACTCCATTAATGAACATTGAAGATTATTAAATGAAGTGGGTGGAAAGTAGGGCAAGATCTCTTACCAAAAACGCAGGAGAAAACTCCCAAATCAGCTTCCAAAATCAGTCCCAAATGGTGAAATACCGTAAATGGGTTTTTTATACCCTAACTGCTCGCCGGCGACTATGACCGGGCGACAATGCCCTGGTCATAGTCGCTGGGCGTTGTCGCCACCCAGCTCCCCCCTTTTGCCGGATTTCCAGAAACCCACTCACCACCAGCGACATTGACCCGCGACTATGCCCTGGTGGCATAGTCGCCCAAGGTTTCCATGCCTCCATTTCGACCTGAAATGACCCGATTCTCAAACAAGGAACGTATGATCAAGTCCAATTAATCAAACCAAGTAACATGACAAAATAGCAAGGTCAAACGTCACTCCCAAGAATTTTGAAATAAGAAAATTTACCCGAAACTACGGGTGTTACGATCCTCCCCAACTTGGGAATGATTTCGTCCCCGAAATCCTAATTATACGCACAAATGAGGATATCGAAGCTTCATGTCCTCTTTCGCTTCCCAAGTCATATTTGCACCGCGATGGTGTTTCCATTGAACCTTTACCATGACGACTTCTTTATTCCGGAGCTTCTTGGTCTCTCTCTCTAGAATGGCGTCAGGCTCCTCAACACAACGGTTGTCTTCCAACCGAATTTCGGATAACGGTATGACGCTCTCTTCTTTCGCCAAGCACTTCCGTAAGTAACACACATGGAATGTGGGGTGGATTCCGTTCATCTCCGACGGTAAGTCTAGATTATAATCTTGAAGTCCAATGAGCTCGAGAATAGTAAATGGCCCGAGGAAACGGGGACTTAGTTTCCCACGCTTTCCAAACCGGATCAAGCCTTTCCAAGGAGATACTTTTAAGATTACTCGATCTCCCACTTGGAACTCCACTGGTCTCCTCTTCTTGTCGGCATAACTTTTCTGAGGGTCTTGTGTCGCCTTCAAACGTTCTCGGATTGCTTTGACCTTGTCGGTCGTTTCTTGTACGATCTCCGGTCCGGAAAATTGTTTCTCACCCGCCTATAACCAACATACGGTGGTTCTGCACTTCCTCCCATACAAAGCCTCAAATGGTGCCATTCCAAGGCTAGAGTGGTAATTGTTGTTGTAGGTGAACTCTACTAAGGGCAAGTGAGTGTCCCAATTGCCGCCAAAATCAATCACACACGACCTAAGCATATCTTCCAAAGTCTGAATTGTCCTTTCACTTTGTCCGTCGGTTTGTGGGTGGTACGCCGTACTCAGGTTCACTCGAGTACCCAACTCTTGATGTAAGGCTCCCCAAAATCTGGATGTAAACCGACTACCGTGATCGGAAAATATAGACAAAGGTATACCATGTCTAGAGACCACTTCGTCTATGTACAGTTTTGCCAACTTATCCATTGGCAAAGTCTCCTACATTGCTAGAAAATGCGCACTCTTCGTCAATCGATCAACAATCAGACAATTGTGTCATTTTCCCTCAAGGTCTTCGGTAGCTTGGTCACGAAGTCCATAGTAATCGTGTCCCACTTCTACTCGGGTATTTCTAACGATTGAAGGCTCCCATACGGTCGTTGGTGCTCGGCCTTCACTTGCGAACAAGTTACACACCGCTCCACATAATGTGTCACGTCCAACTTCATAACCGACCACCAATAATGTAGTTTTAAGTCTCTATACATTTTTGTGCTTCCCGGGTGGATGGAGTATTTGGATTTATGCGTATCCTCCAAAAGTAGCTCCCGGTTTCCTCCAATCTTCGGTACCTAAACGCGCCCATTAAAACATTTGATCCCCCGGCTATCCTCGGTCAAAAGTAATTGTTGCTTGGTCATCACCTCATCTTTGAGATTTTCTTCCATCAAAGCCTCGTTTTATGACGCTTTGATCTTATCCAAGAGACTGGACACTAACTCAATCCTTGAAAGTTTGGCTCAGAGCTTCCCACTATATTCCTTCCGACTCAAGGCATCAGCCACCACATTTGCCTTACCCGGGTGGTAGAGTAGTTCGCAGTCGTAGTCCTTGAGAAGTTCAAACCATCTCCTTTGTCTCATGTTGAGTTCCTTCTGATCAAAGACATACTTCAATATCTTGTGATCCGTGTACAAGGTACACTTTGTGCCATAGAGATAATGTCGCCATAACTTTAATGCGAACACTACCGCCGCCAACTCCAAGTCGTGAGTGGGGTAGTTCTTCTCGTGCATCTTCAATTGTCTGGATGCGTAAGCGATCACCTTTCCTCTTTGCATGAGCATACATCCAAGTCCCATTTTGGACGCATCGCTATAGACCACAAAATCCTCCGATCCCTTCGGCAAGGATAAGATCGGAGCCTCACATAACTTTCTTTGCAATGTCCTAAATGCTCTCTCTTGTTCTTCGGTCCACACAAACTTTACATTCTTCTTGGTCAACATCGTCAACGAAGAAGTAATCTTGGAGAAGTCTTGTATAAACCTTCGGTAATAGCCTGCTAGTCCCAAAAAGATTCTGATCTCAGAGGGACTCTTAGGAGGTTCCCAATTTATCATGGCCTCTATTTTCGCGGGGTCTACCTTCACACCGTCCTTCGAGACCACGTGCCCCAAAAATTGTACTTCTTTCAACAAAAAATCACACTTGGAGAATTTTGGGTAAAGTTTCTCCCTCCTCAAGACCTCTAACACGTCATGAAGATGTTTCACATGCTCAGCTTCATCCTTGGAGTAAACCAATATGTCATCAATAAACACGATGACCGAACTATCAAGAAACGGTCGACACACGTGGTTCATCAAGTCCATAAACACCGCCGGGGCGTTCTTCAAACCAAAGGGCATCACCAAAAACTCGTAATGCCCATAGCGTGTCCTAAACGCGGTCTTCGGGATGTCATCCTCCTTGACTTTTACTTGATGGTAGCCCGAACGAAGGTCGAACTTAGAAAAGCATCCCGCTCATTGAAGTTGGTCGAATAAGTCGTCGATTCTGGGAAGTGGATACTTATTTTTCACTGTCACTTTATTCAACTCCCTATAATCTATGCACATACGCATCGTGCCATCCTTCTTCTTCACGAACAAGACTGATGCTCCCCACGGTGACGAGCTCGGCCTCACGAATCCCTTCTCTAGAAGGTCTTGAAGTTGACCCATCATTTCCTTCATTTCAGATGGATCCAACCGGTACGGGGCTCTAGCTATCGGGGTCGCTCCCAGTGTTAGATCGATCTTGAACTCCACTTGGCAATCGGGCGGTAGACCAGGTAAATCGTCCGGGAATACGTCGGGGAATTCTCTTACTACTTCCACGTCTTCAAGCTTTTTCTTCTCAAGATTGGCATCTATAACATATGCCAAAAAGGATGGACATCCTTTCGATAAGCACTTTCGTGCCTTTACCATACTAATGATTGCCACCTCGCCCTTCCGCCTTTCACCGTACATGGTTACCGACTCACCATTCGAGGTCGGAATTCGAATCATCTTCTTTGCACAAAGAATTTCGGCATGGTTATCCGCTAACCAATCCATCCCAATAACGACATCAAATCTCCCGATGACCATCGGCATTAGATCGATCGGAAACTCCTTTCCTTCAATCTCCAACTTACAACCCTTAAGAACATCCCGAACCATGACTTGGTCGCCGTCTACTAATTCTACCACTAGAGCATCTTCTAAAATACTAGTGGGCACAGATAACCTTTGACAGAACAAAATCGATATGAACGAAAAACTTGCGCCGGAATCAAACAATATACGCGTAGGTACGGAGTTTAGAAGAAACGTACCCGACACTTCATCAGTTGAAGCTTTCGCCTCTTCGGTGGTCATTTGAAACACTCTTCCTGTTGCTCTAAGAGGATCCGTCTTCTTCGCTTCACTTTCCCCCGTCTTCAACTTCGGGCACTCACTTCGGATATGACCCGGTTCCTTGCATTCAAAGCACGTGATCCCTCTGACCGGGCAATCCCGACGATCATGACCCGACTTTCCACACTTGAAGCAACTTGACCCGCCCGAGGTGCACGGGCCAAAATGCTTGCTCTGGCACTTAGAGCACCATCTAGCTTCGCGTTTAACTTCGTTCCCACGGTAATTGTTGTTGAAAGGTTTTGTCTTCCTTGAAGGAGCGGAATTTCCTTCCCACCTCCTTTTCTCAACCGGTCTACTCATCTCTATTTTGCTCGAGCCATAGGAGTCTTCCACAAACTGAGCCTCTTCGATTGCTTCACAAAGGGTAGAGGATTTAGACACTCGAACTAGATTCTTCATCTCACTTGACAACCCTTTGGTGTAGGCCTTGATCTTTTCCTTCTCGGTCGGAACTAAATTCCCCACCAAGCCGAGTTTATCCATGAACTGATGGTTATACTCTTTCAAAGACGAGCTTCCCTTTCTCAAACTCCTGAATTCTTCCTCTATGCGGTCCAAGGCCCGCTCGTTGCAAAATTCCTCCATCAATTTCTGCTTGAAGGTTGACCAACTAAATTTGGCCAAGAACGTAGCTTCCACCGATGAGGAATAAACGTTCCACCACGTTAGGGTCGCCCCTCTTAACATTTGTGAACCAAACGTTACCTTTTGGTTTTCTCCGCACTCACTTGATCTGAACGCTTGCTCCATCTCTCGGATCCAATTCATGCACACAATTGGATCGTATTTACCTTTAAACTCTGGCGGTCGGCACCCAAGAAACGCCTTGAAAGTGCAAGTCTTAGACACTTGCCTCGCTTCTGGAGTTGGGGTTTCATTAGTGGGGATTACGGGTCTCGAGCCACCAGATCCTGCCACTGCAACGTTTTCTGCTACCGCTTCATGCCTGCGGTGAGTAGCATCTCGGTCTTCCAATAATTTCATGAACACTTCTTGTTGCTAAGCCATTGCTGCGTTCATAGCTTGCATCATCCGTTCCATCATCCTTGTCTCCGGAGTCACTTCTTCCATAATCAAATGGGTCGCAGCTAAGTTACGCTGTGGTATATGTTCCGGTCCTCCACCCAATACGTCTACAAACGGTGGGGGCAAGTCGACATTGGTCACTCTAGGTTGATCAGCTGTGGATGTTGTCGTATCCTGACCTTCAGGCCGATTACGAGTATTTACCATAGTCTGCCACATGCACGCGAGAATATGGGTGAAATAGAATTATACGGATTATAAACAAGGAAACGTACCACCACATTTATTAATCATCATAACAATGGAAAACAAGAATAATTACGTAAAACATCTTCATAATAGCGTTAGCTAGACGGAATTATGAACATGCGATACATAAGAATTTTCTTCACCATTACTACAATTCTCAATTTGTGTAGTTTCCGTCGACTCTAAGACCATCCTATCTTAGAAGTTCTACCCAATCTCACTCAGTCATAACTTAATATCACAGCTTAAGTCTAGGTATCCTACATTCATACCTAGTTCACTTAAACTAATGCTCTGATACCAACTTGTAACACCCTAAAAATTTAGAGGAATTTAAAATTTGAAAATTCGGCAATATGTTGGCTATAAACTGAGCGAAACCTGGATTAACCATCACCTGTCAAATTGATCCCAAGTATCATCCCGAAAACGGGGAATGCAACATAATGTTTACAACTCAAGGAATGAAGAATAAATGTACGACAACCTAATAATCTAAACAATTCTATTAGATTACGGCCGGGTGTCGCTACTCTTCCAACAATGGGTATCTATCCACACATTTACACCGGTCTCTACATCTCCCAAAAAGGACCGCTCTCAACCACGCGGTTGACCTCTCATTCCCGGTCGATCCCGCCACTAGAATGCCCTGTCATACATGACAACCACAGAAGCAAGTGTTAGGCTAGAGCCTAGTGAGAATGTATAACCTTAAATAAATAATGAAATAGAATTACAACACAAGAACATTTCATTTATCATAGTTCTCAACCAATTTGCTCCACCTGTCATCAAACGTGAAATTCCATAAAAGTCTCATCAATATATATATATAATTCCTATCCAAGCCCACAAGCTTGATAGCATCAATCCAACCTAGATCTTTAGCAAATTTGGGCACTCAACCCAAACCGGGTCTTTCTTCTTTTAGAGACATCAACTCAAACCAAGTCTTTAGTCTATTCGGGACCTCAACCCAAACCGGGTCTTTAGTTTATTGATGACGTCAACCCAAACCGGGTCTTTAGTCTATTTGTGACCTCAACCCAAACCGGGTCTTTAGTCTATTTGTGACCTCAACCCAAACCGGGTCTTTAGTCTACTTATGCCATCATCTCAATCAGAGACTATAAACCAACATCAAACTCCCAACATAACCAACATATGACTTACTAGATTCATACTACTCATACCACATATTTTAGTCAAGTATTTTCTCTAATACTCTTCATTTAAACCTCACCCACAAAAGGGATTTTTAGGTTAACTTCACATAATCGAATCAGTAGATAAAAATGGTGCATATAAAGAATAACACATTAATAGGTATGTATAAAGGTAGAAGAGTCAAGAAACACACTCACCTTGATGATTTCTTACAAAAATCAAAACCCTAGGAGAGGAAATGGAGAGGTGAGATCTTGGGAGTTGCTACTAGCTAGGATCTTGACCAAAATCACCTAGAGATGCATTTAAGACTCCATTAATGAACACTGAAGATTATTAAATGAAGTGGGTGGAAAGTAGGGCAAGATCTCTTACCAAAAACGCAGGAGAAAACTCCCAAATCAGATTCCAAAATCAATCCCAAATGGTGAAATCCCGTAAATGGGGTTTTTATACCCTAACTGCTCGCCGGCGACTATGACCGGGAGACAATGCCCTAGTCATAGTCGCTGGGCATTGTTGCCGCCCAACTTCCCCCTTTTGCCGGATTTCCAGAAACTCACTCACCACCAGCGACTTTGACCCGCAACTATGCCCTGGTGGCATAGTCGCCCAAGGTTTCCATGCCTCCATTCCGACCCGAAACGACCCGATTCTTAAACAAGGAACGTGTGATCAAGTCCAATTAATCAAACCGAGTAAGATGACAAAATAGCAAGGTCGAACGTCACTCCCAAGAATTTTGAAATAAGAAAATTTACCTGAAACTACGGGTGTTACAATGTTCATGATGGCCGGAAAAGTTGGTCGGAGAAGATGATCAGAAAAGTTACCCGAAGAATTGACTTGAGCAATAATGACATAACAATTATAATTTATGTTTTTTTATCTCTTTGGGTTTGTACTTGTACAAAATGCATTGAAACATGTACAATAAAAAAGTCATTAAAGATCAGACATAAAAAGACGAAATTGCCCCTCATGTGAGGGGCACATGACCACTTAACGGAGCATGCCTTAACGGCGTTAGCGTCAGGGACGAATTTGGGCTCCAAAACTCGCTTTTGGGGACCACCAATGTACTTTCAGAACTGTAGGGATGATTAGTGAAATCCAGGCATTCACGATGGATCATTTATGTAATTCACTCTAAATTTAACATAGACCATGTTTTGTAACTATGTATTTAAGTTAACTTATTTTTTGATCTTATTTTAAAAGCTCTGTTTGAATGGATAAAATTAAATTATAAGCGAACTTATTAAAATGCTACTTGGATTGATAACTTAACTACATAGTTACAAAAGGTCTGCTTATTTTAGGAACGAAATGATGTGAAATGGTGGTTGTTTTTTGTTCATCTATGTTCGTTTGTTTATGTTCATTTGTATTCGTTCATTTATGTTCGTTTGTGTACGTTGTTGAACATCTTAACAAACAAACACATTTTCTTAACGAACGAACATGAATACAAAAAATTCCGTTCATTTAGTGTTTGTGTTCATTCGTGTTCGTTCGATTCGTTTACAACCCTACTTGCTGGCCTTGAAACCGATGACCTCTGAGGAGGATTCCCGAAGGCTCAAGTTTTATTGTTCGTTGAGCTAACCCACAAGGTTTTTATAATTGGATTAGTAACATTTCAATAACCTCCGGTAGCTTTTTGCTACCTTATTCCGGCCAATTATAAGTTTATAACTTGATTAATACTATTAGTTATTTATAAATATTATTTATTAAACTTTTGCCACACTGTATAAATGGATTAGTAACGTTTCAATAACCTCAGGTAGTGTTTTGCTACTTTATCCCAATTATACCTTGATTAATATTAATTATTGATTATTAACTAATAACTAATAACAATTGAAATTTATTAGTTAGCTTTAATCATAAATTATTTAATCATAAATTATTTATTAATATGATCAAATTCTTAATCATTTAGAATTATCATTAATTATAGAAATGATTTTTATATTATTATTATTTTTAATTATTATTCAATATATTTAATCCTCAAAAAGTAAATATAACAACATTAAAAATGTTTTTGTAAGTTACATAAAAATTAAAGTTATATTTTCTTTTATAAATAATTAAACTTTAATAAATGATTTTAATAAAATATTTAATCTAATTCTTAATTTCAACATTTGGATTATTCTGAACTGAATTTGTATTCATATCCACTACACTACATGTTCATAAAGATAAGACCAATTGATACTGCTGGGTTCCTCAAGCTTGTATCTTATTGTGATTTGGTTCATTATGCTCCTGTGATCTTTCCATTACCATATTTCTTACCTTGTGTTTTTGCCAGTGGACTTATCCATTTTTGCATGTGGATGAGTACCTCTGTTACTGTCTATGCATATGTGTAGGAATGGAATGGGGATCAAATATCTGGAAATACTATTTTAGAAGGGCATTATAATTGCTGATTAAAAAAAAAATCAAGAACAGCGGTAAACACTATGATTAAAATGTGTCTCGGATCAATATATAGGACGGTGTTCAATTTATATTACCCAAAATTTACATTTAAGGCTGATCAGTGTTCAGTTCTTCTGAGTATTTCTCAGGTTTGCTTGACATTGACACTCACGAGGCGTTTGATTCGCAGAATATTTTTGGATGAAATGAAATCCGTCAAAAGAATTTGACTTTAAAAAAATTAGAATGGAATGTTGTCAGGTTTGACCACCTGTTTGGTTGACAGAATTGGAATGGAATATGTTAAATGAATTGGAATTTTTCTGTTTGGTTCACATATTATAAATTTAGAATTGGAATGAAATTTTGGTAAATGACCAAAATACCCTTTTTTATTATTTTAATTTTTTTCAACAAAAATTATTTTAATGAAATAGTCATTAAATAGTTTAATTATTAACTAAAATTGCTTTGATTATTTTATGACACGAATGATGACGAGAGAGAGAGAGAGAGAGAGGAGAGAGGGAGAGAGAGGGGAGAGAGGAGATGAGAGGAGAGAGAGAGGGAGAGAGAGAGAGAGAGAGAGAGAGGAGAGAGCGATCAGAAAGAGAGAGCGAGAGGAGAGAGGAAAGGAGAGAGAGGAGAGGAGAGAGAGAGAGAGGAGAGAGAGACTTGGTGTATGCTGATAATCAATATCAGTATGGTTTAGATTGGGGTAAAGGGTAATTTTGGAATTATGAAAATAACAAATTTCATTCCATTGAAATACTTGGGTTTGATGATGGAATGTTAAAATCCTTTAGGTATGGAATTTAATGGAATTGGAAGATTTCATTCATTGAAAAACTTTGAACCAAATAAGGGAATGGAATCTGGTCAAAGGAATTCAACATTTCAATTCCACCAGATTCCATCAGATTCTGCGAACCAAACACCTTCTCAGATTCTTACTTGTGCAACAATTGAAACCAAGAAAAATGATTCTTACTTGTGCAACAATTGAAACCAAGAAAAATGTCGACTGCTTCGAAGTTTTCTGATGATGCCAAAGATTATCATTCAAACACTGGGGATTTTTGCATGATCTCCTATATATCATAAACATTCTTTCTCGCAGGCTTCTTTTGCTCTATAACTTCTTCAATCATACATCTTCTAGACCCCTAGCAAATAAATCATAATTTGAAGGGTATGTGTGTGTATATATAGTCTTCAAGAGACCAAGACAGGGACGGACGCAACAACTTTTTCATACGGTGACACCATATTTTTCATACGATTTTTATCGACATGTCTTAATTTTTTTTTACCGGCGATCAATATTGTCCGATGTATTTTTAGTCTAATTCCACCGTTTCGAGGGATTCTAAAGTTTTTTACTTGATTTCGAGACATTTTTAAGTTTTTTTATCGATTTTGAGTGACTTTTTCGGTATTTTTGGTTGATTTTAAGAGATTTTTTCGGTTTTTGTGGTTGATTTCAAGAGATTTTTATGGTTTTTTTGATTGATTTCAAGAGTTGGGCTAGAATAGAAGTGAAGAAATGGGCTTTCAAATTAAGATTTGGTGCACCTTTGAAGTTTCGAAAATAAATATGGTAGCACACTCGAAAACGATACGGTTGCACCTTTCACGAACATAAAAATTTTACCCTTTGTCGGAGAAATGATACGGTGGCACGTGCCACCGTAACCACCCTCTATGTCCGTCCCTGGACCAAGATCAACGTAAAGTAGGTGAGCCTCTAAACCATGTCTTAAGGTGCGTTTGGTATCCAGACAAGATAGTACATGACATGACATAATATGACAAGACAGTTGTTCAACAACATTTTGTAAGAAAAACTGGACAGGACATGACAAAATAGGACCGGTAAAATAACCAACTTACCCATAATGAGTTATTTATATCATTTATGTATTATGATTAGTTTATGTAATTATTAAATTATAATAAAATATATATTTTTAACAAACATAAGAGCATCCACAGTGTACGAGCTTTTCACCGAGTTTTTTCATAACTTTTTTCTTACACATTATTGTCACATCAACAACTTAAAAACTTTTATATATCTCCACTATGTGAAAAACCTTACCCAAGCTTTTTCATTACTTTTTTAAACTATTCAGGGTCCCACTATTTTAACTTTATATCATTTTTATTCTTATTTTTAAAAATAAATACATTAAAATTCATACAAATACATATTTATTTATATCAAGAAAAAAAGTTATTTTAAAAGTATGTACAATAAAATTAATAAAAATTAGGTTATTAAGAAATATATAAAAGTTGTATAAAAAGTTTGTAAAATAAAAATTAAAAAATGTTAAATTTAAAAGTATGTATAATCGAAAATAAAAAGTGGGTCATTAAGAAATATGTTAAAATTGTATAAATATATCAAATTTAAGATATTATTTTAAAAATATAAAATATAATTACTTTCATTATGTATTTATTTATATTATTTATTTAATAATTATATTTAAATAGGATTACTTTAAATATATTAATAAATAAAACTGATTAACAAATAAAACTGATTAAATACGAAACTTTTATAAAATTCTATAAAGTTAAACTGATTAAATACGAAAAAGCTATGAAAAAACAGGTCGTGCAGTTACGAGCTATGACGAAAAACTCGCGAAAAACCTCACCCAAAAAAGTTCTCCACTATGTGAAAAACCTAAAAAGGGGGTTTTTGTTTTTTGAAAAAACTCTTAAAAACCTGTGAAAAAGCACATTGTGGATGCTATAATTAGGGCTGGCAATGGGTAAGGGTAAACCCGTTACCCGTTATGTTTCGACCCGTTGGATAAGGGTATGGATAAAGAAAATTTTATCTATTTATCCACTTATTCATTACCCGTTTACCCAAAATTTTAGTGGGTAGGATATGGATAAACGGTTTTTCGTTATCCATTACCCGTTACCCGTTACGATATAATATATATATATATATATATATATATATATATATGTGTGTGTGTGTGTGTGTAAGTATAATTATATCAAATTAAATATTAGTGTATATATACATAATTATATTAAGTTAATTATTAATATCTTTTAATAATGTTGTCGTATATTAACGTGTACTTTAATTTATTTTTATATTTATCGAGTAAAAGATTTCATGCTAATTAAATGAGAATCAAGACGGATTTAGAAAAATAAATACAACGAATAGTGTTAGTCTTACACTTTTTAAATTGTTTTTAAAATATTATACTATGATTATATTTAGAGTAATTAAATGTTTACTACAACAAATTAGATATAAAATAATAACTATATTTATGAACTTATGTTTTACTTATATGTTTGAGGTTTAACAATATCAATTGTCGTTAAAATTGAAATTTTGTTTTACTATTTATCCATTACCCGTTACTTTTAATGGGTAGGGTAGGATACGGATAAGGGTTTTATAAGATGGATAATTACCCGTTTCGTTACCCGCCATTTTAAATGGACTAGATAACGGATTAACCCTTACCCTACCCATACCCTACCCGTTGCCAGCCCTAGCTATAATATTATATCATTAGAAAGTTTTCGTCAAGATGATTAAAATAACACCAAAATAAAAAATTTATATAGTTTTCAATTTTTATTTTATACATTTTTCTATATTTATTTTTTTATTATTCATATTTAATAAATTACATAAATTAATCAAAATATAAAATCATATAAAAATAATATTTGAGGACAATAAATTAAATTAAAGTAAAGTTTAAAGAATATAAAATAAAATAAATAAAATTTAAAGAATGAAAAAAATGTAAAGATGGACATATATGATGTTTTGGAAGATAATTAAGTTTTATTTTGAGGGTATATTGGTAAAATATAGTTCTGTTCAGCCTTGTTCATAGGTTGGGGGTGGAACAGGCATGTTCCAACTTGTTCCACTTTTTTCTTGTTTCTTTCACATAAAAGTCCTGTCAAACATGGAACAATGATTCATATTTTGTTATGTTCTATCATGTATAGTGTATCAAACACACCCTTAAAGATTCATCCATACACAAAAAGTAGCTTTAATTCTATTATATATGTCCTCTACATCCTACCCTCCAACATATGAGAACTTCAAAATAGTTTTTAAAACCATGCACATCTACGTTCTGTGCGTAAATTACTAGTGGTAAAATCATCAAAGGTCAAACAAAGTATTTAATAAATATATTTTTGGACCCTTATCATAAGTAAAAAGTTAAATAGGTTCTTCTCTTTTGCCATGATTTCTCTAAGTATTGTACGAAGGTCCAATACTCTTGATCATTATTATCTTTATCTACTTGACTACGTGACTGCATCCCTACTTCAACAATTCAAAGAATGACGACTTTAAAATTTATTTTTAAGCTCGTGATCTTGTTATTTCTATATGATTCTATATTGTTACCAATTAGCTTCTTCTATTGGCTAATTATATTCACTTATATTGCGATCTTGACTGCTTCTACTTCTATTGGCTATTGTTTATTTGTTTATGTTGTGTTGTACTTGGTTTTAGTGAATAATTTGATCTCTTACGTTCCCATTGATACTAATTTTGTCTTGTTTTGGAAACCTTGATAATCATCTCAATCATTCATCTTTAAATTGACTATCTTTTTTGATATAGAGGGAGGAGGCCCCTCCAATCAAGAAATTATTTTTTATCAAAACATTTTTAGAAGAAAAAACAAACCGAGGTCGGCATGCTGGAGGAAGCTACACTGAAGCAACCACCAGAAAGGAGCAAAGCTCATTGCAGAAGAGAGAAAAGGAGAAAAGGACCAACCAATAGGGAAGGTTCCAAACATGCCTAACCTATGCAACATTGGGGGAAGACTTCAAAGTCAAGCTAAGAAGTCTAAACTGGACATCATCAGATATTTATAGTCTTAATCACCTTATAATGTGATATTCCTTTATTATTGAAGATATGATTATTCCTTTCATGACACAAGTGGTAGACAGTTCCAACCAACACTAATCTGCGAATAATAGACCAGATGGTCTTGCCTCTGGTGGCCGGTTGGAGATGTCTGATGATATCAACCAAGTTGTCCGGGACATTAGAGAGGTTCATCTTCGGCTTAAGGTCGTGCCAGACCTGATTAGGAAAAGAACACTCGAAGAAAAAATGATTATGGGAATCATGCCTATTATTACAGAAGCCACAAGAAAGATTAGAATAGGCCTCCCATGATTGGAGTTTATCATGCGTCTTGAGATGCTGAGCCAGATTTCGATCTCGAAGAAAAGATGATTATGGGAATCATGCCTATTATCGTGCCAATCGATCTCGGGTGAATGTTGAACCAGACTTCATGCACCGAGAAATAAGTGAGGTTGCCATCCCTTTTCTCTAGAGGAGATTTTCAGGGATAGAGAACTGAAGGATGGAGGTTACCAAGAGTAGAATAAGAGTTATCCCGCAATTAAGGGCAGACCTAGATGCCATTGCAGATAATGTCTTTAACCCTACCATTTAGAGACAGATTGTAACACCTCATATTTTGGGGAGTTTCTGTTCTAATTTGATTTTGAGCAAGGTAGCCGAAATGAAGACAGAAGAATTACCGCCAGTGTTCCACACGACTCTCCGCTTAAGTGGAATCGCGTGAGCATCTGTACGAGACACTGCTCCACCACGACCTCAGTGCTCGGTGCGACTCTCCATGCGAGTGGAACCACGCAATGGCTCGCACGCGAGCACTGTGCACTGATAAAAGAGCAAATCAGCCCCAAACCCTATTTTTCCTCTCATCCACTTCTTCTCAAATGCTTCCAACCACAACCTAGGGTAGGAGGCGATTTTTGGTTGGCATTAAGTGGTTCAACCACCATTTCTTCAAGACCTTCATCATCAACCTAAGATCGACATCTTCATCTTCTTCATCATCTCCTCACCATTGTTGACCATATCTTGGGGTTTTCCAAGAAACCCATTTGTAAGTTACTCTAACCATTTCTAGACCTTTTTTACTGTAAAACCTTTCATCTTAACCTCCTAGAACATCTCCCTTGATGTATCTCTCGTATTTTGAGTTTTGAACTATGTTTGGGTATTTTAGAGATTTGAGACTTTGCCAAGATTAGTGTGAATTTGATTTCGGGAGTTACTCTCGGTGTGTTTTGGTTTGTTTGTGACCTAGATAAGTTTTCTAGAAGTGGATGTTTGTGGATCTGAAGCCTTCAACAAGAAAGCCCAAGTTTGGGGTAAAAACCTAGATTTAGTCTAAATCTTGCAAGGTGAGTTTTAGTTGCTTTGAAAAACTATATACATGTCAAAATGCACATATTTTGGGGTTTTGAAAGTATATCCATGAATTTACTTCATTTTGATAAGTTTTGTGAATATTTGTACACTTACACATATTTATGCTATAAAACTCTTGAAAATGGTTTACAACATTTTATAAGGTGTTTTAGTCACCATAAAGGAGATTTTGAACGTATGTTACATGCATACTTTATAATCGATGAGTTTTATGGTTAAATGGGTATTTATACATACTTGAGATGTCAAAGCTTTATATTGGTTTGCTAAGTGTGTTTGGGTGTTTTATCCTCAAAAATTATATTTAAATCTACTAATGGAGTTCTGTTGGATTTATTGGAGAAATTAGGCAACATAATGTGTTGGGTTTTATTTTATGAAAAGTTGGATACAAATGGTTATTTTGGGATTTTATCCTACTTATGAGTTTTGGGATATTGGTGTTTTAAACTATTTCGGCTTTAACAGTGTGAATAAATGGAAAACTTTCATTCTTGACACGATGAGTATTTTGGGAAATTTTGGATCTTACGGTTTAGGCCTTCGGCCAATCATACGTTGGGAGAAAGGCCAATTTTTGGGAAAATTATACTTCGGCAAATGTAGCCATATTGGCTTTATTCTTATTGCCAAACATTTTATGATGCCTTATGACTTGACTTATACTCTAATGAGTTTTGGGACGTGGTCCGGTTTAAATAGCTCAATATGGACGTTTTATGGTAATGCGATTATTACACAAATGTTGGTTATTGCATATTGTGGATGTACTAGTTCATTCATATGGAGTCATGTAATGTTTAGACTGTAATGCGATAGATCCTGACATGGGAGTCGGGTTGTTCATCATGGAGCTTTTAACGTTCATGTTTGAGTCTAGTGAGTGGTCCCCAAGTCATGTTTTTATGTAAGCTTGTGGTGGTGCTCTGCAGAGCCGTATACGGAGCTAAGTCTTGCGGTGGTGCCTATGGTGAGCCAGATACGGGGACTTGTGACTTTTGTGGTGACACTCATCTAGAGGTCGAGCAGACACTAGGGTCATTTGGGTATCTTGCGGTGGTTTCTCAGAGGAGTCGTATACAGGGATCAATAGCCTTTTGTGAATCTCGAGAACGTTGATAAGTGGTTTAACTATGTGTTCCGCCACATTCGATTGAATCGGGTCTCCCCCATCACCGAAATGTGTTATCTTCAGGTATTCCCTTACCCGCACCTTCGGTGTTAGCACGTACCTTTTTATTTATATAATTAGTACTTTGATGAAATATCTCGTGGGTGCGTTTTGGAGAAATTGGCTGGTGAACATTATTTGGAAAGGGGCATTTGGTATTGAAAATAGTATGTTTGTGATCAAAGCCTTTTTATAACCAATATTCGGGGGCGGTCGTTTTTAGAAGAAAGTATTCTTTTTAAACGTTGTATGATTTATGTAATAAAACTTCTTTAACTCACTAGGCGTTAAGCCTAACAATTTTTCTTTTCGACATGTATATCAGGTCTTGATGGATCTGAGTGGCGAGTGGAGCTTGATAGAAGTTCCGATACGATGGCTTTAATGACGTCATCTGGTTTGGTGAAGATAGCAGATTTGGTGGTTTTAGTAACACCCGACTAATTTTGTTCTCATTTGTGGGACTAGATAGTTCCGTTAGAACCCTGATACATGTTGTAGTGATTCTTCTTTGTAACTTTAGATATTTATTATTTCGATGCTATGTATTTAAGGGATTTTGGAAGTTTTAAATTTGTCTGTTATTTTCGAATTTTAGGGGTGTTACATAGATTCACATTAACAATGTTGAGAGGGGTTATAGACATACAAAGGGGACCAACAGGGTGCCAGTTATCAAACCAGGCAGAGGTGGTCGCACCATAGCCAAGCTGAAAGACAATAAAGTCTCTAATCTTATCCCACATGCCTAGGATTTTCCTCCATCACCACCCAATATCACTACGGGTAGAGTCATCCCATAAGTTACGATCTTCGCATGAGTTCTCTTCTTGTATTAAAATAATGCATATTTTTTTGCTATACACCGAGAAAATTCTTACTTTTAACAAAATTTATCAATCAATCATAGTAGATGGTCCAGCTCATTTTATATTTACTATTTAAACTATGCTTGTTTTTTCAATCTCAACCCATAATTACCTTAACATTTAGTACAAAATTTTGAGTTACACATATCTATAAAAACAAAATAAGATAATAAAGCTATAACCCACATCGGGTATTGATTCTGAAATTGATGGTTTCATAAAAGTTTGTTTTAAGCCCTAAATTTTTAAAAACAGTGATGAAAAACATTAACATGGTGGTAAGAAAGAAATTCAACTGATTTATATTGTTTTACACAAAGTGTTGCTCCAAACGGTTAACATTGTAACTTAAAAGATGTCAACCTACGTGTGGAAGGTATATGCATCATAAGATGCATTTGTTTGATGATGAAACAGATTGACGATTTTATATATTGAAAAAAAATATGCTACATAATATTAATTTATTATTGATTGATATTGTGTCTAATAATACTCGATGAAATTGTTTTACATAAATTACTAATATTTCTAGTATTCAAAATTTTTATATAATATATAAAAACTATGTATTAAATATTTTTCATCAATGTCCCATTTTTTAACATACGTCGAAGGCCTGTAAAATGTGAGGAACGAACCTCATTCTGTATTTTAATTTTCATTCTTTTTAGGACAAATTTACCTTGAAGACTACTATTTTTGGCATGGATTCAGTTTTCTGACTTGGCAGCTGATGTGGATAAATTGGTGAAATTTTGAATAATACCATCCACATCCCAGCAATTCATTTTCACTTTCAATTGTGCCACATCAGCTTTTGCAATTATCCTCTACACACATGCAATCCACCTATACTTTCAAAAGTGGTCCCCACTACAATATTTATTAATTATTTTATAAATTATTATATAAATTTATATTTTTTTAGTTAATAACATGATATATAATTATTTATTTTAATTTAATGATAATTATAATAATATAATAAAATTATTTTATTTATTTTATAATTTATTAAATTATATCAAAACACAACATTTATTGAATTAAAAATATTAAATATAGATAGAAATAAAATATTACATATATAGATTTTTTTAAACAAGAATGATTAATTTAATTAAAAAATAAATTAAAATCATTAGTTAATAGAAAGTATATACTTGAATCTATTTAAATAAAAACAAAAAACAAAAAATGATTTACAATGGCCACGTGGCCTTGCAAGTAGAATTGCAAATTTTGCAATTACCAATCCTATGTGGCATCTTTATTCCATTTGCAATTGGTTTTGCAATTTAATTTGAAACCCCATATGGGTGGTCTAATGCAAACAACAAGGATGAAAGCCGCACATATAACTGACTTTTGGACCAATTATGCTTAATTAAGCTTACAACTTATGCGTTAAATGGCGATTGTACAGATTAAAACCCATTTTCGTATTCAGCGTGGTGTACATGGCTTTTAAACTGGCTACTATTTGTGATGTTTCAATGAGACTTGGAACATTTTTTTTATATATATATGTTGAAACCTTTTTTTTTCATGAGTTATTTTTTGAAAAATAAGCTAACGAAGTATTAAGGTTCCATGTACAGATGTACTCTCGTATATAAATATACAAAATTAAATGCATTCTATTTCAACACGCCTCTACCCTTTTGTCAATGATAGCAATGAATTTATGATGTTGACCTTACTCTATTCTCTATCTTTTCTTCTGTATTTGATAGATTATTCTCCTAATAATGTTGAAACATTATTTTCTTGGTTACACGCCGGACACTTTTCATCTTTCCCATGATTTAATTGTCACTTCTCCTCTTTATCATTTTTAAAAAACTTCTTCAATAAAACTTGAGACCAAAAGGCATGCTCGATCCAGAATTAATAACGTATAAGAACATATAGGTTCTTGTTGAGGTTTTTTGTGGAGTTATATAAGAACCTTCACTATGGGATTCTTGTTCAGTCACACCCAAATACTTGAACAAGAACCCAAGTTCTTGTCTAGCTTCCTTTTTTTATTATTGTTTATTAACCATTTTATTTTATTTTATTAAATCCATAAAACATACGCTACAAAAAAGAGGTCTATCACAGACGGAAAAATCCGTCGGTAAATGGCCCTCGGAAATTCAGTTGTCGACATTAATATTTCCGACGGATATTACCGACGGCCACGTTTTCCGACAGATCACCGACGGTATCTATTTACCGACGGATCATTACCGACGGATATTTTCCGACAGAATTAGCGACGGATTTCTTACGGATTATTAATAAATAAAAATTAAATTAAAATACATTTACCAACAAATTATCCGTTGGTAATCCGTCGGTAATTTACCTTTTTATTAAAAAAATAATTAAAAATTAATAAATGCCAGTTTATAACCTGTACAAAACCTGTCAATTTTTCATTTAATATCCAGTTTAAAATTGTACAAAACCTGCCCAATTTTCATTTAATATCTAGAAATTAAAATGTAATATCTAAAAATTAAAACGTAATACAAAATATCCTACATCCAAGGGGGAGGGGGAGGGGGAGGGGGGGAGGGGTGATCTTGAAACTTCTTCATGAACGCCTCAAACTGGTTAAGTCGCTCCTGCATCCGGATCATCTCTGCTTCCTCTCTCTCTCTAGTCGCTCCTGCATCTGTATCCTCTCTGCTTCCTCTCTCTCTAACCTCTGTCTCAGCTCATCCGACTGAAATTCAACATTTGACAAACATATATATATATATATATATATATATAACAATGTTAAACAACATTTGACAAGCATACCTCCTCATCGCGACGGTCGCGCGAGCTCCCGCTCGTACTGACACCTAAGTCACCGGTCATAACATAATAGAGATCCTGACTGGTCCCCTATCCAAAAATACGGCCTTTACGCCGTCCTCCGACACTGCGCTCCCGCAACTAGGCGTCATAGGGAGGTACAGTGCCGGGAGGTAAGTCCGGGTACTCCTCCTCCCTAATCTGATGGTAGTTATCCTACAATTTACCAAATTAGACATTGTCAAGTCAACTAACCTATAGAAAATTCGACAACATTTCAACTGTAATTTGAACATATATATATCCATGACCTGCTTTTATCAAAACAATCATATCGTCTTCCCAACAATGAAAGCCCAAACTAAGTTTGCTATAATTTCTATCTATCTTATAAAACAAACAAAACTCTAGACATACATAATTGAACTTACCGCCATACGAGCCACCTTTGGGTAAAAGTAGATCGGAGGATCAGTGGGCGGACCAGTCGCACCCGGAACAAGCATCCTGTTGGTGCAGTGTAACACCCTAAAATTCAGAGTAATTTAAAATTTTCAAAATTGGGCAATATGACGTTTGTATTTGATATAAACCTCCCATAAAGGGGAAAAGTACTAAGCCTTTACAAAAAAAATTGTGTACGGATATGGAAATCAACAAGAAACTAATCTAAACATAAACTATCTAGATTACATCGGTTGTCAATCCAAAATCACCAAGATAAGGGACTTAATTTCATGCCCTTCATCAAATACTATTCATCTAAAAAATGTCTTAACCCATGCTCGATTCTCAAGCCCTTGGTAACCCACCGCTAAGGGAACCTGTTATACACATCATTAGAGAAAAAGTGTTAGGCTTAAAGCCTAGTGAGAACATACGGTTTATAATTTCAAGAGATAAAGACAATTATATCGAAATGAAATCTTTTCAAGAAAGTTCAGTTTATAATTGAAATCTTTGTCACATAAGGACCATTCAGTCCGAAAATTCATCTTGTGATGACGGGGGATACCCGATTTACCAAGGATTGTAGTGGAACACAAAAGTAGACCACAATCCGAGTTGTGAGCTAAATACTTGGAATCCATTGCCACGAACAACGTCGGTCCTTACTAAGATGTGAGGGAGGGCCCCCGAGGAAACCAAGTCATACTCGTTCACTAGGACTACATTATGACCCATGGCTAGTAACCGATCTCACATAACCGTACCAAAGGCCCCCGAGGGTCAAATGCATCCATAGCTACAAAAAGGGGAAAAGACATCCCAATAATATAAGCCGACTCAATACCTAGGGATCCACTAGTAATAGTCTAGACTTGTCACAATTTCATTGTGACCAACCATAGTTAGTCATATGGTTCCAATAACATTTTAATCCCAAAGTGCATTTCCAAGTTTAACTGCAGATAAGAATGAAAATCTTAAAAATGAGATTATATACATTCCTTCAAGTGACTCACATAAAAGTGCAAGTAATACTCATTTTACTTCAAATAAGATGGAACTCATTATTTTAGTTGAAAATGATTGGGAACCCTAAAATCTCCCCAAAACTCAAGTTAGGTCAAAATGTAGTAAACTCAAATCCAAAACCATGGAGATATATAGGAGTTCAAAATGTAAGCTTTGACATGTATAAAGTTTAGAAAATGGTAGTAGGAACTCACCAAGTGGGTTTTTGAAGAAAACCCAAACCCTAGATTTAACCTTGGGGAAGATGACAATGGAGGTGGGGACTTCAATGCCCAAACTTGAAACCTTGATTGCTATACCCAACTTCTAACACTAAATGATGTAGATTTAGGTTGGTGAACCCCTAATTTCGTATGAGAGAAGTTAAGAGGGTTGAGAAAGAGAGAGAGAGTTAATATGGTAGATGAGAAATAAATGAAGTGAAATGGGGGAGAAACCCGTATTGGGCATCCAGAGGAGTCCCGTGGGTTATGTCGCGGCCTTAAGTTGTGGCATAAGTCGCCCGTGTTACTGAGAAGGTAACAGGACAGTGGGTTACGCGGCTTGTGTCGTGGTTTGCAAGCCGCGGTGTTACCCGCGTAAGTCCTTGTGATTCACCATTTCCACCAAAACCCAAAAACTCAAACTTGAAACTAAACGCGGTGCTAACGTCAAAAGTTAAACACAAGAACACTAAGATTGAACGATAAACAAGGCTAGAAGTCTTAACGCTAGAATTTACATAACGAAAATTCAGGGTGTTACATGCAGTGTGTAGCCTCCCAAACCTCGTCGCTAGTAGCCTCACGACCCCATGCATCTCTCTACAATAGGCAACTTAAATTATTACACTAGTACAAAAAAGGTCTTTAGTGACGGTTAAAAACCGTTACCATAGGTATTCGGTAACGTTTTTCATGGACCTAAAAATCGTCACCTTATCTGTCGTCACTTTTGGTACACTTTTGGTTACGTTTAAAAAACGTTACCAAATAACACAAAAAACCGTTACCAGAGGCTAAAACCGTCACCTTACATGTACAAAAAAATTGTTTTTTTTTTCTAAAACCGTTACAATAGCATAACATGCAGTGACAATTATTTGTAAAACCGTCATCGTACCATAACATATGGAGACACTATTTTACTAAAATCATCATCGTAGAAAGACATGCTTTGACGTTTATATTCAAAAACCATCACCGTAGTAGGACATATGGTGACATTTATTTTTCAAAATCGTAACCATAGCATGAGATACAGTGGCGGTTATTTGTCATAACCATTATCGTTGCATGACATACAGTGGCGGTTATTTGTCATAACTGTTACCATAGCATCACATACAATGACCTTCATTATTCAAAATCATTACCATAACATAATATACGGTGATGTTTATTTCTCGAAATAGTCATTGTAACATGACATACGTTGACATTTCTATTTAAAAACCGTGACCGTAACATGACGTACAATGACGTTTATTTTTTTAAACATTCACCATAGCATGACCTATGTTGACGTTTACATTTAAAAAACATGACTGTAGCATTACATAAGGTAACGTTTGTTTTTCAAAATAATCGCCATAACACGATATATAGTGACGTTTATTATTTAAAACCGTCACAATAGCATGACATATGGTGACATGTATTTTTTTTGTAATGTTACCATAGCATGACACACGATGACGTTTATTTTTCAAACTCGTCATTGTAGTAGGACGTATGGTGACGTTTATTTTTCAAACTCGTCATTGTAGTAGGACGTATGGTGACGTTTATTTTTCAAATATGTTATCGTAGTAGGACGTATGGTGACGTTTATTTTTAAAAAGGTCACCATAGTCATACGTATGTTGACGGTTTTGAAAACCGCAACATACCACGAGATACTGTGACGTTTATTTTCCAAAAGTGTCACTGTACCATGACATACTGTGACGCTTATTTTTCAAAACCATCACAATAGAGTGACATACAATGACATCTATTATTCAAAATCGTCACCATAGTTAGACCTAAGATGATGTTTTTTTTTCAAAAGCGTCATCATAGCACAACATATGGTGAGATTTATTTATCAAAACCGTCACTGTAGAGTAACGTAAAGTGACTTTTATTTGTCAAACCCGTTATATAGTATGACCTATACTGACGTTTATTTTTCAAAAAAAATCATCATTGTAAAGTGACGTATGGTGATGTTTATTTGTCAAAATCGTCACTGTAAAGTGAATAGTAACGTTTATTTGCTAGATCGTAAGTGTAGCATGACATAAACCGACCTTTATTTTTCAAAACCGTCACCATAACATGATGCATGATGACAATGATTTTTAAAACCCATTGTCATAGACTACCTTTTGCGAACAACTTTAATAATATCTGACAAAAATAAAAACTAAAAGTAGTTTAAAAGAATTATCAATATATAAAAAATCATTAAGCTAATATTGATAATTATATGAATAATATATCCAAAGATAAATAATAATCAAATTCACTGTGTCAAAAAGATTGTTTCTAAACACCTATAATAACTTTACACATAATCTAAATCAATGTTTTTCTTATTAAATGTACTCCTTGTATACTTTGGTGTCTTTAGTTGATTAACCGTTGAGTAGCTCTTTTTTGTCTTCTTGTTTTGCTTCTCTTTGCGCTCATCAGAAGTTGTTTATGGTATCTGCAAAAAAAAATACAAGTTGAACCAACATATAAGTTGTATAAGATATATTGGTAATCAGGTCATTGTAGATAATGGTCATTCCAAAGGCTCAAACCTTTGCAATGGCTTCCCAACATATAATTTGTATAAGATACAATGGTAATCAAATATTTAATATCTTAAACAACAATCAAACACACACGGATTTTAGCGTGGAAACCTCTCAAGGCGAGAGTAAAACCACGGGACCCTTAGGCCGCTTAAAGTCCACTACCACCAATAAATAATACAAAAAGATCTTCTCTAGATAAAACTAGAGGCACACCATAATCATCATACTCTTGGAACAAATCATCAAGAAGTATGGAATCAAAACCAAAAGAAAAGAGGAAGAAATATAACCCAGAAAACAGTAGACTGTCGAATAAAAAAAGGCTGACCTCCAGATCTCTAAAACCGATCTCCACCGTTCAGAATGTAGATAAAGATGTCGTGAAGTTACTATCCTAAAATCACGACGATCCGACGGTTTAAACTCCGGAAATAGACAAGACGGCGCGGCTGCGCTTTGCTGAAAATTATAGACGAAAATTCTCTCTTTTCTCTCACTTTTGTATTTGATGGAATTTCTTTTCTCATGTTGTAAAACCCTATGATGCAAGGCAATATATAACTTGTATCGGGTCACTCTTGTTGGGTTATTTTAACTATTCCTCATGGAGGGAAATTGTGAAATTTTGGGATTTTGGTAGGGAAAGAAGAGAAGAGATAAATGCAGGAAATTTTGAAATTTTGAAATTTTAATAGGGAAAGAAGAGAAGAGATAAAAGGAGGGAAAGTTATGAAATTTTGGGAGTCAAGAGGACGAAAATTAAAATGTATTAATATTTTTATATTATTCTTAATTGTTAAAGAAATTACCCCCTTATTATTTTGGGACTTTTATTTTTATTGTGGACATTTGTCTTTGTAGGCTTTAGTGGCTCTTAATAAACTTAATTTGGCCTTGATGACGGATCTTTATAAACTCTAATGGGCATTGATGGGTTGTAGTGACTGTTAATGAACTATATTGGGCAATTTACGGGTTTAAGTGGTACTTGATGAAATGTATTGAGTCTTCATGGACATTTATGGGCTTTAGTGGCTACTAGTGAACTATATTTAGCCTTCATGGGCTTTAGTGACTCTTAATCAGCTATGTTGGGCTTATTGGTCGTATAGGACTTAATGGGTGTTAACGAACCTTAACTGGGTCTTCATGGGCTATAGTGGGTGGTAATGAGCTATATTAGAACTTAATGGGCTTTAGCGACTCTTAATGAAATTGACCAGGCCCTTGATGGGTTTTATTGGCTCTTAATGAACTATAATGGCATTGATGAATAATATTTGACTCAATGGTTGTTAATGAACCTTATTAAGACTTTGTAGGCTTTAGTGGCTCTCAATAAACTTAATTTGGCCTTGATGGGCTTTAGCGGATCTTTTATGAACTCTAATGGCCTTTGATGGGTTGTAGTGACTGTTAATGAACTATATTGGGCAATTTACGGGTTTGAGTGACACTTGATGAAATGTATTAGACCTTCATGGGTTTCAGTGGTACTGGATGAAATGTATTGGGCCTTGATGGATATTCATGGGCTTTAGTGGCTCTTAGTGAACTATATTTGGCCTTCATCAGCCTCAATGACTCTTAATCAAATGTGTTGGGCTTATGAGTCATATAGGACTTAGTGGCTGTTAACGAACCTAATTGGGCCTTCATGGGTTGTAGTGGGTGAAAATAAACTGAACTTAACGGGTTTTAGTGACTCTTGATGAACTTAAAGCCCAAGTGGATCCATTAAAACCCAAATGGGTCCATTAAAACCCAAGTGGATCCATTACAGTCCAACCGATCCATTAAATCCCAACTGAATCCATTAAAGCCCAAATGGATCCATTAAATCCAAATGAATCCCTTAAAGCCCAAGTGGATCCATTAAATCCCAAAACGGTCCATTAAAGCCCAAGCGGATCCATTACAGTCAAACCGAATCCATTAAATCCAAACTGGATCCATTAAAGCCCAAATAGGTCCATTAAAGCCTAAATGGATCTATTAAAACCCAGATGGATCCATTAAAACCCAAATGAATCCATTAAAGCCCAATCGATCCATAAACGCCCATGTGGATTCATTAAAGCCTAACCGATCCATTAAAGCCCAAGTGGATCAAGTAAAGCCCAACCGATCCATTAAAGCCCAAATGGATCCATTAAAGCCCAATTGATCCATTACAGTGCAAGTGGATCCATTAAAGCCCCTAACTAGATTCATTACAGTCCAAATGGGTCTATTAAAGTGCAAGTGGATTTTTAAAACCTAGATAGATCCATAAGCCCAACCGATGCATAAACGCCCATGTGGGTCTATTAAAGCCCAACCGATTCATTAAAACCCAAGCCCAAATGGATCCATTAAAGCCCAATCGATCCATTACATCGCAAGTGAATCTATTAAAGTCCAATTAGATCCATTACAGCCCAAGTTGATCCATTAAAACCCAAATGGATCCATAAACGCCCATGTGGATTCATTAAAGCCCAACCGATCCCTTAAAGCCCAAGTGGATCCATTAAATCCCAAATGGATCCATGAAAGCCCAACGGGTATATATATATATATATATATATATATTTTAAATTTGTTTATTTCTTTTTTATAAGAAAGAGTAAAAAAAAGTAATTAAATATTTCCGGCGGATTGTTTTTAATTATTTATTTTTACGGAGAAAATGTAAAAAATAATTAATTAAATATTTCTGGCAAATTATATTTTTTATATTTTTTTAAAACATAAATCCGCCGGAAATCCACCGAAAATATTTTGAAATTCTCCGGCGGATTTATATATTTTTTTAAATTGTTTATTTTTTTTGAAGAAAAAGTAAAAAAAATTAATTAAAAATTTTCGGCGGATTTTAATTAATTAAACTAATTAATTAATTTCCGCCAGAAATCCGCCGAAAATTTTAATTAACTTTCTTTAAAAATAAATAATTAAAAGAATTATATTCCGTTCGAAATCCGCCGGAAAAACATAAAACAAATTTAAAAAAAAAGAAAACCGGCGGATTTCCGGCGGAAGTCGACGAGGTTTGGCTACTTTGACTGCCGCCGGAAATTTGCGTGAATATTTCCGACGGATAATCCGTCGGGTTTGGCGGTTTTCCTAGTAGTGTATCTTATATAGGAACATTTGTTATACAAAATTGTCACGTAACATGACATACAACGACATATGTTATAAAAACTGTCACCCTAGCATGACATACTACAACGTTTATTATTCAAAACCGTCACGTTAGATATATACGGCAACATTTATTTTTTTTATAACTGTCACCGTAGCATTACCTACTATGACAATTATTATTCAAAACATCACCATAACATGACGTAAATGACGTCTATTATTTAAAACCGTCACTGTAGAATTACATACATAGACGTTTATGTTCTATAACTATCACTGCAACATTACCCACCCATGACAATTATTATTCAAACCGCCACCATAACATGACGTAAAATAGCTTTTATTATTTAAAACTGTCATTGTAGCATAAAATACAGTGACATTTATTTTTCAAAACCGTCACCAAATGAAATATAGTGACTTTTATTTCTCAAAATCATTAACGTTTATTTTTCAAAACCGTCACCATAACATGACGTACGTTGACCTTATTTTTCAAAACCATTACCGTATGTCTGTATCATGATATACGTTGACTTTTATTTTCCAAAACCGTGACTGTAACATGACATAGATTGACGTTTATTTTTCAAAACCATCACCGTAGCATTACGTATGGTGACATCTATTTTTCAAAATTGTTACCATAGCATGATATACATTAACATTTATTTTTCAAAACCTTCACTGTAACATGACATACTGTGACATTTATTTCTGAAAACCGTCATCGTGGCATGATGTACAATGACGTTTCTTATTTAAATTTGTCATCGTAGTATGACATATAATGACATTTATTTTTCAAAATTGCCCCCGTAGTATGACGTATAGTGACTCTTAATTTTTAAAACTGTCACCTTAGTATGACATACGATGACATATATTATTTCAAAAATCGTCACTGTAACATGACATACATTGACGTTTATTTTTCCTAACCGTCACCGTAGCATGACGTACGTTGACCTTTATTTTTCAAAACCGTTACTGTAACATGATATATGTTGACTTTTATTTTTCAAAACTGTAACTATAACATGACATAGATTGACGTTTATTTGTCAAAACCATCACCGTAACAAGACGTACGGTGACATGTTTTTCAAAATCGTTACCACAACATAATATACAATGAATTTTATTTTTCTAAATTGTCACTGTAACATGGCATACGGCGACATTTATTTCTCAAAACCGTCACTATGGGATGATGTACAATGACGTTTGATATTTAAAATCGTTACCAGAGTTTGACATATAGTGACATTTATTTTTCAAAACTGTTCTCGTAGTATGACAAATAGTGATGCTTATTTTTCAAAACTGTCGCCTTACTATGGCATACAGTGACATTTATTATTTCAAAATGTCACCGTAACATGTCATACAGTGACATTTACTTTTCAAAACCGTTATCGTAGCAAGACATATGGTGACTTCATCAAAACCGTCACCATAACATGACATATGATGACATAAATTTACAAAACCGTCACCGTAACATGACATTTGGTGACGTAAATGTTCTAAAACTGTTACCGTAGCATAACATATAGTGACGTGAATTTTTCAAAATCGTTGCCATAAACTACTATTTGGTGACACAAACTTTTCAAAAACTTTGTCATAGAACCCGATGACTTTTGGAAACGATTATCAAATAAACGTGATTATTTTTTTATTTAGTTTTTGCAACGTTTTTGAAAACCGTTACAACATAAAGCAACGGTTTTGAAAACCGTTACAACATAAAGCAACGGATTCCAAAACCGTTACAACATAAAGCAACGACTCATAAAAAAAACCGTGACTAAATTGTCCCCTATAGCAATGGTTTTTAAAAACCGTCACAACATAAAGCAACGGTTTTCAAAACCGTTACCATTGGGAATTTTTTAGTAACAACTTTTGTCTAAACCGTTACTTTACATTTCCAGGTGTTTGGCAATGGTAACAATTTTTATATAAAAATGTTACTAAAACAGCTCTATATTTTTTTTCTCTGACTTTTTGTAACGGTTTTTTACCAAACCGGTACAAATCTGTTTTATCAAAACCGTCACAAAAAACCATTTTTGTACTAGTGTTAGTAGGTAACAAAATCATGTATATATATATATATTCATCAATTATATACATTTAGTCTAGTGGGTGATAAATTACCATGCGGTCCCGATGCATAGCGGTACTAATAGATCCGGTACAGTGTCTGGATGTCATCCCCTCATACTCGGTGGCCCGATTGGCCGTATTAGCCGCATATACACGCCTAAACGCATCGGTGTTCCATACTTGTTAAAAACAAGAGATAAATCAATATAAATCCTAGTACAACCAGATACAAGTATTCAAAACAAAACAAACATGATCAATCATCTCGACCCAAAAATCATGTCGGATCCACTATGTATTGTGTGCGCGAAGAACCGTGTAGTCATGTCCGTCGAACCGGAAACCATCAATAGCTAAAGCCCTATCCCTGGCCCAATTACTGGCATCTCTCATCATGTCCGCATACCTATTCGTCAGGGTACTTCGGAATGCAATAATACGTCGGCGTCTATCTCAGGAGGCCAACTATAATACAACTGTATGCACATTGTTTGGATTAAGTAAAAATAAATCCACTCAATTAGTTAAATAGAGTAAAATACATACCCGTAAACGATCCATCATCCATGGATAATGCTCCTCACGGACATCCCTAATATGAGCCCATGGACCAGCGAACATGGACCGAAATATGGCAGTAGCCCTCTGGATCACTGACTGACTCTTAAACCTTCACAATTGCAAAATATACAACATAAAAAACATTAGGATCGGTTTATTATGTACTAAAATTAATAATATATCACATCTACTTACCCGCCGACGACAAACAACTCAATCGTCGGTCGCTGACTCGGATGGGACGTCTGTGATGCAATATTGGGGCCTCTAACCCTCGAGCCCGCTCCAGGCGACGGCATCTCAAGCCCGTCCTCAGGTTGGATCTGATCTAGTCCCTCGTCGGTAGCTAAAACAAAGGTGGACTCGTCCATAGACTCGTCGGCGCAGGGGTCACCATGCCTAGCAGAGCTGCTACTGTCCCTACTAGCGCCTCTACCCCTACCCCTAGTGTCGCGTCCCACCATCTAAAAATAAAGAATGGTCGCACACAATGATATAAGTGTACATAAATTATAAGACCAAAAAATATGAGTGATTAACATATAATAAGGATATAATTATTATGAATAATGTCTACATAAGAAAGGCACACTAGTGATCAGACGACTGATCAGATAACATAAGTTCGTCTTCGTTATCTTTATCATCGTCCACGTCTTCAAATTCTTCTTCCTCGTCGCTAGCTTCATGATCTGATGCACCTTCCTCGTCGCTAGATTCATCATTTGTGGCGACTACGTTGAGCTTACTAGTGACAAGAGGGACGGAATCGAGGTCCTCATTTACCTAATTGTTTGTATTATGAGTTACTCATTTGTTGATTTGAAAGAACGATTATCCATCCACGTTATCATCATCCAACTCATCGATAGCCCTTTCTGCAACTTCATATATTCCACGGGCTTTGGTCTTCACAACTGTCCACCAGTCCTTTAAATCTTTACTGCTTGAAGGATATGGTGTGTAATACACTTGTTCCGCTTGTGATGCTAGAACGTAATAGTCCTCACCTCTGAGTCTGGACTTGTATTTGATATCAACAAACCAATGTTTAGGGTCGACTCTAACTCCATCTGAACTATCAAACCATGTACACTTGAACAAAACTACCACACAATAGCCCACATCGTAATACTCCATCTCTATCACGTCGTCCAACAATATGTAATAGTCAAACTCGGAGTCATCATAACAAGATCCTCTCACACATACGCCACTATTATGTGTGACATGCCCAGAAACATGTATTACCGTATGAAACTTGTAACCATTGACAAAATATCCCTTATGCGACTAATCATATCGGCCTGGTCCACGTGCTAGGGATTTCAAATGATCAGAGAAATCGGCTGATCCGAGCATGACCTATAAAACCACAAATAAGAAATTAATTACATATGTGTAACATTACATATATAAATTTCATATTTATGTACTCACGTGTTGTTCGAACCAAGTAGAAAACCTTTCATCCCGAGCTTTATCTCGTGCAACTGTATCAAGATGAGGTTTTCTTTGCCGTATCCACTCATCAAAAGTCCATTGAAAAGATCGAACTTCTTTACAATTCAACAACACATATGTGTGGATCTTGTGAATCTCGGCTTGAGTCAAGATGGTCTTCCCCCCCCCCCCTTCTCGAATAATCTACGAGATGGAACCTTGAATATGCTCAATCGATCGTCTATTCCTGAAGAACTAGGAATATCTGGGGCAATGTTTCTTGACTGGCGATTATGCCGAGTTTTTATATGTGGATCAAAATACAGGGAGCAATAGGTGGAGAGTTCATTTACTAGAAAGGTGTTTTGGAAAGTTTAAAACGCTACGTGTAATGGTTTGACTATTTAAAAGTCAAACCGTAGGTGTCAATGAAGTTAGAAGGCTATTGAACACTACATGTAATGGTTTACCTACTTGAAAGTCAAACCGTAGGTTTAGAGGAGCTTTGGATGACTTTAAAACTCTAAGTGTAATGGTTTGAATATTGAAAAGTCAAAACCGTAGGTTACAATCAAAGAAAGGTGTTTTGGAAAGTTTAAAACCCTACGTGTAATGGTTTGACTATTTAAAAGTCAAACCGTAGGTGTCAATGAAGTTAGAAGGCTATTGAACACTACATGTAATGGTTTGCCTACTTGAAAGTCAAACCGTAGGTTTAGAGGAGCTTTGGATGACTTTAAAACTCTAGGTGTAATGGTTTGACTATTGGAAAGTCAAAACCGTAGGTTACAATCAAAGAAATGTGGTTTGGAAAGTTTAAAACCCTACTTGTAATGGTTTGAATTTTAAGGTGTCAATGAAGTTAGAAGGCTATTGAATGACTTCAACATATATTTTTTAAAATTTCGGCGGCATAACGACTATAAAATGAATAAATCCGTATATCAACCTAATGTTTGTCCAACAATTGGCAACCCAACTAAAATAAATAAATAAAATCAAGCATAATGTTTGCCCAACAATTGGCAACCCAACTAAATAATATCACAAGTTTATCAAATCATCGTCAAGTTTATCATAAACGATATCACACATTGATATGTGCTAATTTTATCAAATCAAGCATAATGTTTGCCAAAACAACCCCAAAACCCACAAACAGTAGGATTGAATATGTTCAGAACACACACATTTTGAAAATCATGTTGGTTGTATCATTAGAATGTTGAATTTATCAATTAAAAATCCACCATGCATTTTAATGAAATAGTAAGAAGCCCAACTTAGCAACTCAAACCACATTGCAAACAATATGATTCATCATCTCATAAATCAAAAGCAATGGAGCAGATGATGTCTAATATTAGAATTAAAATTGCAGTTAATTGTGTTGTCCAAAAAGTTAACATCTTAAGCTTAAACTAACCTTAAGCAGCATCAAATAAATGGGAAATCAAGATGTTGGGAAGTAGAGCAAGATCAACCTGCAAGAGTAGCCAATTAAATCCATTTAACACAAGAAATCTAAACATTCCAACATATTGTACAGATTGTCCATTAAACACAAGAAATCTAATCACTGGAAACTTTGATCGAACATTGGTGTTCATCAAACAACAAAGAAATTTAACACAAGAAATCTAAACACATTCCTTAACACACACACACACACATTCCAACAGATTGTACAGATTGTACTAACAATTTGAACTAATAGATTGTTCATTAACACAAGAAATCTAAACACATATTCATTATCTAACACACACACACACATTCCAACAGATTCTTTGTGTTCATCAAACAACAAAGATTCTTCAACACAAGAAATCCAAACACAGATTCTTGTGTTAATTAACACAAGAAATCCAAACACAGATTCTTTGTGTTCATCAAACAACAAAGAAATTTAACACAATAAATCTAAACACATTCCTTAACACACACACACACATTCCAACAGATTGTACTAACATTTTGAACTAACAGATTGTTTATTAACACAATAAATCTAAACACAAATTCATTAACACCCAGATTGTACTAACAGTGTAAATTCCAAACAGATGTGCATTCCAAATAAACAGATGTGCATTCCAAATAAACAGATGTGCATTTTCCAAACATATGTGCATTCCAAACAGAGAAATCGAGACAAAGGAAAATACCTGTTTCTTGAGGGAGATGGTGGCCGGCGAAGTGAGGTCACGGTGAGGGAGAGGAACTCGAGAGGAGAGGGCAGTGATTGAGGGAGAGGGAAGAGAGGAGAGGGAAGAGAGGAGAGGGTCTCTGAAGTAAGAGCAGTGAGGGAGGAGAGGGAAATCGAGAGAGAGTTTAAGGTCGCCGGAGTGAGAGCAGTGAGGGAGGTCAAGAGAAATCAAGGTCGAGGAGAAATCGATAGAGAGAGGAGAGGGAAATCGAGAGAGAGTTTAAGAAATTAGGGTTTTATGGCTGCTCTTTTTCTAAGAGATTCAGTAAAATCACCGACGAAACTTAACCGTCGGTGGTTACCGACGGATATCCTTTTTTTAAAATTAAAATAATTATTAAATTATTAATAATTATTAAATTATATTGTTTTTAAAATTATTAATAATTATTAAATAAATTATTATATATTATTTAATATTAAAATTATTAAATAATTTATTAATTTATCAAATTATATTTAAATTGACTAAAATACCCCATGATCTAGACATATACACACATTTATGACATACACGTATATACATCAAAATATATATATATATATATATATATATATATATATATATATATATATATATATATATATATATATAAGGTAGAAATAACACCAAATAAGTTAGAAATAAACATAAATCCATACCTTACATCGAAGATCTCCTTCCCTGTAGTCGTAATATGACTTTATGAGGGATTGAACTCTAGTCGTAGTACTATTCGATATCATCTAGCAAAGCAGTCACCTATGGGCAAGACTTAGGGCAGGCCACTAAAGCGGGTTTAGCCGGTTAGAGCTCACGAGAATCGCTTCACGCCTTGCTTGCAAGAGCTAGACAACAAAACCATTCCTAGCTACCATTGCTTTCGAAAGAGCTTACCCGGAGTTGTAAAAGGACGAATTATTAGAGGTTCAGAGGTTTTACACGTACAACCAATGTCTCTTTGTGCCTGAACATGTGATTGAGAAATGGGCTTTAATGAGAGAAAGTGTGAGAGAAAAGTTGTTTGACAACAAATCAAACCATTAGGTAACCAACAAAAAAAATGATAATTCACAAAGTGAAATAAAAAAGGGGAAAATGAATAGATGAGTGACATAAAGAAGGAAAAATGAAGAGAAAATTAACATAAAGAAGAGAAAATGAATAGTTAATTAATATAAATAAGGGAAAATCAGTAGTTAGATAACATTAATTGCAATATGCATGTAAAAGTACAAAAAGCTCCATATGTCTAAGGAAAACACAATTTACATATGGGGACATAAAAGTCTTTTAACATATTAAACATTTTTTAAAATCAAAAAATTGAGAAAATTTAGAAACACCATTCCTACTTTCTAAAAATTCCATGGCATCATCCTAAAGTTTTCTTTATATATATGTGTGTGTGTGTGTATGTATGTATGTATATATATATATATATATATATAGAGAGAGAGAGAGAGAGAAAGGGGTTCAAGGGAAAACCTCAAAAAAATGGAAAGCTGAAGAACACCATGTTAGCCCTTCATCTGGACGGTATGCACTTGTGCATACAATTAAATTAAGTTATTTTTTGGTTTTTATGCACGTGTGCATTATCCTGCCCTTGGGTAGGCTAATAACTTCATGAATTGACGAGTCAGTGATCGAAATCAAACCGTCTGCACATTTTATTGCCATGCATGTGGGGTCAAAGCTATCCACGACGAAGAAGCCTAACTTAGACGGTACGCCGTCTATTTTCATATCCACCAGAGTTCCTAATCCTATATCAGTTATGGCTTTCTTCTGATCATTGTTTATATCCTTAATCGTGTCGAACAAGGTGCATGGGGATGTCCTTGTTCTTAGCAACTTCACTCTTGGCATTGTTGACCTTGATGAACCCTCATCCATCATTGTTGGCATGTCGTCTTTGGCTTTGGTTTCATTGATGATCTCATTTTTTTTTCATCCCAGTACGTGTGCGTGATCCTACAGATTGATATACTTTTGGTTTCTTATGTATGTAACAAACCTCTACTGCCAATCAAGAATAGGAAGAGTGAATTAAAGAATAATTTTACGTGATCCTGATGCATGTTTAGGTGTTGCATTATGTGCACCCATGTTGGGAGGCTGCAATCCGGATTCTTTCCTAGCCCTCTCTTCTTCAAGTTGCTTCCTTTTTTGACTTCGCATTACCCTGGATGAACTGCCGACTTGAAAACAATCATCCTTTGTGTTCTTTGTTGATGATGGACTGCCCCATATGGAATCTACCGTCTCCTTACGTTCTTTCATTGGTTTGGGCCCTGTGAATGAATATTGGTACGGAAAATGTTACATTCTATTGTGTTTTAAATGCATCTCAAAATAAATTTATATATATTCATTAACTGACCTGGTGTGTCCTTGTCAATGCATTCACCGTCGTTCATCTTCAAATATGCCATTAACGATTCGACTCCTAAACAAACTTGAGTATTTCAACAATCCAAACAGCCTAAGCCAATAAATTATGACTCAACTAGTTAGTAGGTATAATATGCATACCTTTACGTTTTTTTCCTTTATGCGAAGTCTTTGATTCATCAGTTCCAAGTTCCATTATGGTTGACTTTGTGTTACCTGTTAAGAGACAGTGACATCATCCGTCAGGTAATGAATCTTTTCCCGTCTCATTGTCAGGAAATTTAATAAACATATTATATAATACGCAAATAGCTTCATAGTTTTTTACCTTCAGTTTCAGTGCTTGAATCGACGACCACATTCATCGGGATTGCTCGATTTTCCAATTCGCCTTGTTTACCATTTCAATCGCCTGCGGGAAGTGATCAGTAGCGTGTTTTAGGTATGCTTGAATATAAGTTTTCTGATTTTTTGAACATTGATTCTAAGAAGTTATTAATCTAAGAACCACATAAATTTACTGATTCATGATGCAGCTTGATGACATACACCATGAATAACATGAACACGTACTTAATTTAGACCAACCTTCTTACCAAATAGATGTTTTTATTCAACCCCAACATTTTGATGGTTATCAAATAGCTTCATAGTTTTTTACCTTCAGTTTCAGTGCTTGAATCGACGACCACATTCATCGGGATTGCTCGATTCTCCAATTCGCCTTCTTTACCATTTCGCTCACATGCGGGAAGTGATCAGTAGCGTGTTTTATGTATTCTTGAATATAAGAATCATGAATAGAAGTTTTTTGATTTTTTGAACATTGATTCTAAGAAGTTATTAATCTAAGAACCACATAAATTTACTGATTCATGATGCAGCTTGATGACATACACCATGAATAACATGAAGACGTACTTAGTTTAGACCAACCTTTTTACCAAATAGACGTTTTTATTCAACCCCAACATTTTGATGGTTATCAAATAACTTCATAGTTTTTTACCTTCAGTTTCAGGGCTTGAATCGACGACCACATTCATCGGGATTGCTCGATTTTCCAATTCGCCTTCTTTACCATTTCGCTCACCTGCGGGAAGTGATCAGTAGCGTGCTTTAGGTATTCTTGAATATAAGAATCATGAATACAAGTTTTGAGTGGTTTGTTTTTGTTCAATTGTAAGCATAAACTTCTTCTGATCTTTGATATTTCTTAGGAGTCTTGAGTGGTTTGTTTTTGTTCAGGTTTTGCAAATCAAAGTTAAAACAAAGTAAACTTCAAATAGATAAATAAATAAATGAGCACACTGTCCATTTGGTAAAGGTTTGGACTATTAGTGGCTTTGAAATGTAAATTTTTGAAGTTAATTATGTTACAATTAACTTTCCACAAAATACTACTCTCTCCGTCCCAAAATAAGAGTTCACATTTCTATTTTAGTTTATTCCAAAATAAGTGTTTGCTTTGTTTCCAATTCTACCATTAATAATGAGATGGAGTAATTCATTTCTTCATCTATTATTAAGGATAAAATTGTCATATACTTTACTAAAAAGTGGAATAATCACACATCTTTTAATTTGTGTCCCTTTTTACTGTCTACATTTATAAGTATGTTTTTCATTTTGTTGGCTTTGGTTTGATTTGATTCGGTCAAGAACCAGAATTCATGAACCGAACAAATCAGCTTGAATCTTCTCAAAACCAAACTTGGACTAATCAATTCAGTTGAATTCACCCTTGTTCAGTGCTTTGGCTTACATCTCTAATTCTTCTTCAAAACAAGCAATCAAATAAATTCAATTTGATTCTAACATTCTGGTTGAAACAGGCATGGAAGCATTTCCAGGAGGGTACGGTGGAGGAAATCCTTGATCCAAACTTAATGTTTCACACTTATCCCAACCGAAATTTTAAAAAAGAGGTCGTAAAAGTGGTACACGTAGGACTCCTATGCACCCAAGAAGCTCTACCTTTAAGACCATCCATATCAATGGCACTAAAAATGCTAGTAAAAGATGATGAACCCTTACCACCACCCACAAATCCCCCATTTATCAATGATTACAAAATCAATGAGTTGGATGAGAAGCTACCGCTTTACCATGATGACGATGATTTAGGCTCAGTTGCCACCGTTTCCCATAGTCATTTCTACCCGAGGTAACACACTAATAATGCTTACTAGTTTTCAACCATCGTATAGCGTTATCTCATCCGCCATTTGTTTAAGATTTAGGAAAAACCGAAGAGTGTTAAAAGTAACGAGTGAAGGGTAGGTTTTGTATCTGAAAAAGTATGTTGTGTGTAGAAAGAAGTTGTGGATGGATTTTAGGTTCCATAAGAAATGGGATGAATCTTGATGATTACAGGTGTCCAGGAGAGGTCCATGAGCTAGAAAAAGTTTTCTGATTTTTTGAACATTGATTCTAAGAAGTTATTAATCTAAGAACCACATTAAATTTACTGATTCATGATGCAGCTTGATGACATACACCATGAATAACATGAACACGTACTTAGTTTAGACCAACCTTCTTACCAAATAGACATAAATCATGAATAACATGAACATGTACTTAGTTTAGACCAACATTCTTACCAAATAGACAATATTGGGTAACTTAATACAAGTTTTGATTCATGAATGGAGTTACGTAATCTTTGTTTAAATAATCATCAACACAGAAGTGGAATCCTGAATAAAAAAATGTATTCATGTTTCCAGGTTACCCCACTTTGATTCTTTACACGTGATAAATATACCATACCTTTTAATATGAATATAATATGTTCCCCTTTTTTAGATTTTTAGGGTTTCATACCCCACTTATTAAATGTTGCATAAAACAAAAACCCCAAAAGAATTAACCAAATAAAACAAATAAAGTCACTGCTTTATACGAACAATTCTTCCAAATATACTGATTAGGGTCAATCGAAAAGTTTTATTAAACACATATATAATCATGGTAAAAAAAAGCTCCATAATTTTTTTTACCTTCAGTTTCAGTTACTGAATTGACGGGCACTTCCATCGGCATTGCTTGATTGTCTATTTCGACTTCTTCGACATTTCCATTCCCTGGCGGGACTGAATTTCCGTCGTCTTCATCAAGAAGAACAGGTTATCAGGGTGTTTTTGAAACGGGAGAATTCAATCTTCATCATTATGCGTTCGCTAGGTCTTCGAACTGCAAAGAAATCACCAAGTGCTTGTTATATTCTGATTCATTGCCCTGTATTTTAAGAATAGATTGTTGCAATCGTACCTCGATTTGGATGCATCATTGTTTCTGAAAGCGATTAAAGTCTCAAATACGATGATCGTAAACGATATCCTCTCTATATTTCCAGTGATATGTTTTCGTTGAAGAAGCTCTTCGATTTGGTTGGAGTTAATTTCGGAATGGTTTAATCCCGTATAATCAGCTCCCATTTCCTCTTCCTGAACTATTATGAATGTTCTACCGAAAATGCTTTTTAGGGCCTAATTATTTTGGTAAAAATTAATCTAAAAATCAAAAATAAATTCATATTTACACAAAACCCCTTGGATGAATCTCAGTCGTAGATTGGAAAAATGGATGGATCATAATGGTTCACATTGTTTGTACAAAATGTCCGGTTTGCAAAAGAAACCAACCCTATATATATATATATATATATATATATAGAGAGAGAGAGAGAGAGAGAGAGATAGATTGAGAATCAAGAAGGTTCTCAAATACTCTCAATTTCTTGATATCGCCGACATTCTTCGAGACCAACGAATTTTCCAAATTTTTCCTACATTCAATAATATCCTCAAATTTTTCTAAATGTTGTTCAATCTCCAATTTTTAATCCTTGTCCTCGATGATATTAACAAAAGAAAAGTGAAAACTAATATATTATAATTGAAATATTTGTAATAATTTTATAATATATATAATTTATAGTAATATATAAATGAAGTTATATTTTATAAGTAAAAAATAGAAAGTGAGGTTTTTATAAGAACCTCTATTGTGGTTTTATTGAGATTCTTATTTTATTGACGTGATATGAAAAAACATGGAAAGTTAGGTTCTTAGAGATTTCATCATTGTGGATTCTCTAATGAACTCTCGAAGGCCAGTTCTTTGATTTATTGACTGAATATTGACACAACGTAGGTTTGCGGAAGGATCGACAAACGTCTAAACCCTTTGGGGTGCGTTTGGTACAGAGAATGGAATTGTAGAGAAATGATTGCAGAGAATGGAATTGCAGAGAAAGAGAATTGGTCTGGAGAATAGGAATTGACTCTCCTGTTTGGTAGCACAGAGAATTCAGCAGAGAAATGTACCAGGAAATCATTTATGATCGAATTAGATGCTATTTAGAACTGAAAATAAGAACCCTAAAAAACCCCTTTCAAATCACATCACTGAATCACAACAAAAATTATAACTTATGATCGAGTTTCTTCTTTGACCCAAGTCTCGGCTCGTTTCTTTCGCTGGTGGTGGTCGGAGCTGCAACGATCAGGTGGGTTTGGTGGTGGTAAGGGGTGGAGGTGGATTCAACCTGGAGATGGAGATATCCGGGAGGGAGAGCGCCGGAGATGGAGATCGCCGAGAGATGGAGAGCGCCGTCGTGAGGGCTCGCCGGAGAGGGAGAGCGCCGAGAGTGAGGGAGAGAGGACGAGGTGAGGGAAGCCGAGATGGAGAGCTCGCCGGTTAGAGAGAGAGCGCCGAGAGTGAGAGAGTGAGAGAGAGAGAGAGCGCCGAGAGTGAGAGGTGAGGGAAGAGACGATGTGTTTTTTACCCTCAATTCTCTGATTTCAATTCTCACCATTTCCCTTCACTTTGTGGAGAAATGAAAATAGGGAAATGGAATTGCCTTATTTCTCAATTTTCTTTTCTCTGTGTTACCAAACAAGAGAAATGGAAATCATTTCCATTTCTCTGTCTTCAATTCTCTCTACTGTTGGGAACTGAAGAAAAACTCAAGTATGGTTAATGCTGCTGGTTCAGAGTTAATACTGCTAGAAGACTTAAAGGTTAGTACTGCTGAGTGTTACTACTGCTAGTAATATTAATACTGCTAGTGGTTAGTACTGCTTAGTAGTTAATGCTGCTAGAAGGAAGTTAATGCTGCTGAAGATTAATACTGCTTATATGATGAAGATTCGTATGAAAAGATATACATGGAAGCTTAGAGATATACATAGAAGATATACTGAAGATATTTTATTTATTGTAATTATCTTTGTATTCAGTATATATATTGTATTGTTTAGAATAGTTAGATAGAATTCTGAATTTTTTTAGTTTTCATTCTTTTAGAGAGAAAAACAACCTCAAGGCATAGATCCTAATTCTAGAGAAGTAGAATTCGTATTGGTGAGCCTGTTCATCAATATTGAGGTTGAGTGAGAAATCTTGTAACTTCAAAGCATTCAATAAAAGCTTACAGTTTGTTATTCATATTTTCTGTGTTGATTATCAAAGTGTTATTCCGCAAACTTCTTTGATATTGTCTCTGAGAGTTAATTCTTGTTGAGAATTCGATCCTGACAAGTGGTATCAAAGCCTGATTTCTCAGAAACAACTATTCATCATGGAAAATCTTGCAGAATCAAGCAGTACTTTGGTCTCAAAGGTTCCAATGCTTAGACCCAATGAATTTGATATGTGGAAGATCAGAATCAAGCAGTACATACTCCTCACTGACTATTCTATGTGGGACATCATAGAGAATGGTCCTTCTGAAGCAGGAAAGATTGGTGCAGATGGAAAGAGAACTCCACCAAAAACTGATGCAGAAAGAAAGATCAGACAGACAGAGATGAAAGCCTTGAGCACCTTGCTCTTGGCTATTCCCAATGAATATCAACATCAGTTCTGTAACTGCACTGATGCAGAGATGCTCTGGAATGCTCTGGAGAAGAGATTCTCTGGTACCAAAAGTACCAAGAGAAATCAGAAAGCCATCCTGAAACAACAATATGAGAACTTTATGTCAACCAAGAATGAGTCAATGACTCAAACTTTTGACAGGTTCAACAAACTTATTGGTGAACTAGCTACAGTGGGAGTACAAATTGATCAAGATGATCTGAACAGAAAGTTTCTAAGGTCCTTGAGTGATGAATGGACCATGTATACTGTGTCTTTCAGACAGAATGATCAACTGGAAGAAAAGGAACTTGATGATCTTTATAATGATCTAAGAGTTTTTGAATCTGAGGTAGAGGCTAAAAAGAGGCCTTCTGGGTATGTTCACAATGCTGCACTCCTTTCAGCATCAACTGATTCTACTTCCAACCTTGAATCAGTTAGTCCTGCCAATGGAACAAACCAAGAGAAAGGCACTGAAACTGTGTTTGAGGCCTTTCTGGCAAGTCATGGAAACTCTTCTCTCATTAATGATGACTTGGAACAACTCAATCCAGATGATCTTGAAGAGATGGATATTAAATGGCAGATGGCCATGCTCTCCATGAGAGTTAAAAAGTTCATCAAAAGAACTGGGAGGAACAACTTCTCCCAAAGAAGAGAAGATGGAGCAGGATTTGACAAGTCCAAGGTAGAATGTTACAAATGTCATCTAAAGGGACACTTTGCTAGAGAATGCAGAAGTGGAATGTCTCAGAATAACAATCACCAACAAGCTCAATCTGGAAGCTTCAACAGAAACTCTGCACAAGCCCTTGTATCTCAACAAGGTATGGGGTTTGATTGGAGTGATCAAGCTGAAGAGGCTATTCAGAATCAAGCTCTAATGGCAGAGGTGTCTAGTCTCCCTATAGAGGTAACTTCCAATCTTTGCTCTCAAAATTGCATTAACACTGTTAAAAGGTATAGGGATCACAACCAGAACATGAGTGATGACCTTAAGAGATTGGAAAAAGACATAAAAGATTATGTGAGGATTGTTGAGAGATTTGAAGAACAGATTAAGGGTTTTCAAGCTAATGAGCTTCAACACTCTTATGACACAAATTACTGGAAGTGGGAAAAGAATGACTTAGAGCTTCAACTGACCAGATCTAAAGAAGAAAGTAAAAAGCTAAGAGGAGAGCTAGCTAAAGTCAAACTTGATGTAGAAAAGTTTTCTAATGCTTCCAAAGCAATGGATTCTTTGTTACAAACTCAGATTCATGATAAACTGAGAAGAGGTATAGGGTACAATACCACACCACCACCCTATAACAACAACTACATCCCTCCTAGTTCAGAGCTGTTAGAAACTAAGGATAGGAAGGATCTACCTAAGGGAGCCACTGAAATAGATCCCTTAGATGAAGTGGTTGTTAAGGATAAAACTGAGAAAGAAGTTGTCAAGGATAAGGACAATACTGTGAGTGGTGAGACTTCTAAAGAAAATCATATTATCACCAATGAGGGATGTGGAAAGCACTGGATCAAGTCCAAAGAGATAGAAAAGACTGAGGGAAAGAACAAGAAGGTTCACTATAAGCAGACCACTGTTGTGAACCCTATTCCTTGCAAACAGTGTGATTGCAATAAAGCCAAGAGCCTAAATTCTGGTTTAAAAAGAGGAAATCAAAGAAACTGGAATAATCAATGGGCTCAGAAACAAGGAGTTGATCTGAATAAAATCAATAGACCAAAACCTTGTTTCATATGTGGCAATTTGAATCATTTGGCTAAGTATTGTTACTTTAACCCTATTAACCAACAGATGAATTTTCAAAGATTTGTGCAAAAATCTGTGGGTTATAGGAAGGCTGGAAAGAAACATGTGATAAAGAAATATGTTGAAAGTAAAGGCAATTTAAAGAAAAAGATTTTAAAAGAAAGTATCAAAATGTGGGTGCCTAGAAGTACTAACAGTGTTAGTACTGCTGAAAATATTAATGCTGCTAATACTGTTAATACTGTTAATACCTCTTCAAAAGTTAATACTGCCAACACAGTTACTGCTGCTAACACAGTTACTACTTCTAACAAAGTTAGTGCTGCTAAGCATGCAAGTGCTGCCAAGGTAGTTAGTACTTCTAAAACTAGTACTGATACTAGCAAACATAATTCCAAGCCTATTATTGTAACAAAGTACTCCAAGAATGAGGAGTTAAAGTTCAAAAATCTTGTCAAGAAAGAGTGCAAATATTTTGATGAGAAAGGGGTACCCAAGACCACTTTGGCTTGGGTTCCTAAATCATACTAATTGATCTATCTAATGTGCAGGGCAACCAACAGCTCAAGGGAAAGAGCATTTGGCATGTTGATAGTGGTTGCTCTAGGCACATGACCGGCAACATGTCATGCCTTCAGGATTTCAAGAATATCAATGGAGGACATGTTGCATTTGGAGACAATCTTACTGGTGGTAAGATAAGTGGAAAAGGTAATGTCTCCACAGGTAAGATGACATTTGAGGATGTCTACTATGTTGATCAATTAAAGTACAACCTGTTAAGTGTATCACAGGTTTGTGACAAACAACATAGTATATTATTTACAAATACTGAGTGTATGATTCTTGCTCCAGAGTTCAAGGTAGTTGATGAAAGCATGATACTACTTAGAACTCCAAGGAAGGACAATGTTTACTGTCTTGATATGGACAATGTTGATAGTGATTCATCTCTAAATGGTCTTGTTTCAAAAGCTTCTGTAGATGAATCCTCTCTATGGCACAGAAGGATGTGTCACATGAATTTCAAGACTATGAACAATCTTGTTAAAAATAACCTTGTAAGAGGGTTACCTTCAAAAGTCTTTTCATGTGATGATCATTGTGTTGCTCGTCTTAAAGGCAAACAACACAAAACTTCTCATAAGACCAAAGAGTTAAATTCTGTTTCTACTTGTCTCCAGTTATTGCATATGGATCTGTTTGGTCCTACAAATGTTATGAGTATAGGCAAGAAATCTTACTGCTTAGTTATTGTTGATGATTACTCCAGATTTACTTGGGTATATTTTCTAAGGACTAAGGATGAAACAAGTGGTCTTATCAAATCCTTTATTCTAAGAATTGAAAACCAAACTAATCAAAGAGTAAAAGTCATTAGATCAGATAATGGAACTGAGTTTAAAAATCATGATCTAAACACCTTTTGTGAAGAAAAAGGTATTGTGAGGCAATATAGTGCTCCTAGGACTCCTCAACAGAATTGTATTGCTGAAAGGAGGAATAGAACACTAATAGAGGCTGCTAGATCTCTGTTGGCTGATTCAAAATTGCCAATTACCTTCTGGGCTGAAGCAGTTAATACTGCTTGTTATGTCCAAAACAGAGTTCTAGTGGTCAAGCAAAAGAACAAGACCCCATATGAGCTTTTAAATAAAAGAAAACCTTTTATTGGTTTCTTCAAACCTTTTGGGTGTCCTTGTACAATTCTAAATACCAAATCTCACTTAGGTAAGTTTGATAGCAAAGCAGATGATGGATTTCTTGTTGGATATTCATCTCAGAGTAAGGCCTACAGAATATTTAACTCTTCTTCTAGAATAATTGAAGAAAGTGACAATGTCAAATGCAATGAGAGCACACCAAATCCTGTTGGATCTGGACCTCAGTGGCTATTTGACATTGATTCACTAACTAATTCTTTTGGTTTCAGTAGTGATGATTCTACAGGAACAGGATGTGGAGGATCAGGGATCACACAAGTCTCAGAAAGTATATCTAAATCTGTGATATTTCCCATACCCACAGTGAATTCTGTTGAAGACTGTGAAAAGGAATCATTTACTGAACCAAATCAGAGTGAAGAAGAAACTAGAGATGAGGAGACTCAAGAAAGTAAAGAATCAGAAGTGGCATCTGAAAACACTTCAGTTGAGTTGCATGACTCTAATCTAGAGGCTGGACTGAATGAAGAACCTAGTCATAACACAAGAGTTCAAAAGAATCATCCTCCACAGCTGGTAATAGGAGATATCTCTTCTCCTATGATGACTAGACATCAAAGCAGGCTTCAAGAAATGCAAGATCAACAGCATACAGTCCTTTCTTGTTTTCTATCCCAGCTTGAGCCTAAAAAGGCACATGATGCTATGAAAGAATCTAGCTGGATAGAAGCAATGCAAGAAGAACTGTTACAGTTCAAGCTACAAGATGTATGGGATCTAGTAGACCTTCCTAAAGGTCACAGAGCAATTGGCACAAAGTGGATTTTCAGAAACAAGAGAGATGAAAGAGGTATTGTCATAAGGAACAAAGCAAGGCTGGTGGCTCAAGGCTATACTCAAGAAGAGGGTATAGATTATGAAGAAGTGTTTGCACCTGTGGCTAGGATAGAAGCAATCAGACTATTCCTAGCCTATGCTTCTTACATGAATTTCAAAGTCTATCAAATGGATGTAAAAAGTGCTTTTCTCTATGGATCAATTGAAGAAGAAGTATATGTCTGTCAACCACCAGGGTTTGAAAACCCAAGCTATCCAGACAGGGTATACAAATTAAAGAAAGCACTGTATGGACTACATCAAGCCCCAAGAGCATGGTATGACACTCTGTCATCCTATCTCTTGGAAAATGACTTTGAAAGAGGAGTCATTGATAAGACTCTATTTATCAAAAGAAAGAAGAAGGATATCTTGCTGGTCCAAATCTATGTTGATGACATTATCTTTGGATCTACAAGAAACAACATGTGCAAGGAGTTTGAGGATTTAATGCATCAAAGGTTCAAAATGAGTTCCATGGGGGAACTTACTTTCTTCCTTGGACTCCAAGTTCAACAGAAGTCAGATGGCATTTTCATATGTCAATCCAAGTATGTGCAGGATATTCTAACCAAGTTTGGTTTCTCAGAATCAAAACCTGCCAGCACACCTATGGAAACACACAAGCAGATCACAGCAGATCTTGAGGGGGAGGATATGGATGTGCATCATTATAGATCCATGATTGGCTCTCTCATGTATCTCACAGCATCAAGGCCAGATATAATGTTTCCAGTCTGTGTATGTGCAAGATTTCAAGTTAGGCCAAAGCAATCTCACTTTCAAGCTGTTAAGAGGATATTCAGATATCTCAAAGGGCAACCCAGATTGGGACTTTGGTATCCTCATAGCTCACCATTTGACCTAATAGCATACTCAGACAGTGATTTAGGTGGGGCAAACTTGGACAGAAAATCTACTTCTGGAGGATGTCAGTTTTTGGGTGCTAGACTAGTCTCATGGCAGTGCAAGAAACAAACCACAGTATCCACATCTACAACAGAGGCAGAGTACATAGCAGCTGCAAGTTGCTGTTCTCAAGTCTTATGGATTCAGAATCAAATGTTGGATTATGGGGTAACCTTTCTACACACTCCAATCTTTATTGACAACAGCAGTGCTATTAGCATTGTAAATAATCCAGTCAAGCACTCAAAGACAAAGCACATTGAAATCAGGTATCACTTTATAAGAGATTGTAATGAAAAGAAACTTATTCAAGTTGTCAAAGTTCACACTGACAATCAGTTTGCTGATCTATTCACTAAAGCTTTTGATGTGGGTAGATTCACTTTCTTGGTAACAAGTGTGGGAATGATAAACTCTGAATAATCTTCTTCTCAAAAAGTGGTTTTATACCTGTATATTTTTATTCTTGGTGTTACTAATCTTCTTTTTCAGGATATGCATAGCAGTACTCAGTGTTTAGCAAAGTTTAAAAGGAGTAAGTATAGTTAATACTGCTAGTAGTTAATACTGCTTTCAGTTAATACTGCTAGTGGTTAATACTGCTTTCAGTTAATACTGCTAGTGGTTAATACTGCTTTCAGTTAATACTGCTAGTAGTTAATACTGCTTTCAGTTAATACTGCTAGTGGTTAATACTGCTTTCAGTTAATACTGCTAGTGGTTAATACTGCTTTCAGTTAATACTGCTAGTTAGTTAATACTGTTAGCCGTTACTACTGCTAGTAGTTAATACTGCTCTAGGTTAATACTGCTTATATTCCGAATACTATAAATACTCTTTGCCCGCCTAAAAGTTCATAACGACTCTTTGCATACTGTTCTCTTGCGCTCAAAACCTTTTCTCTCTCAAGTTCGAAGTTTTCAGGCAAGTTTTCACTAAGATCAATGGCATCCATGACTTTCATCGACGAACACAACGAGATTGCGATGCTACAAAAGCCAAAGCAAGCTTCAGGATTTCATCAGATTGTGGATTTCCTCAAGACAAGCCACATTGCTCATGCTCTTATTGTATCACCTACAATCTATATTGAGCATCAAAGGCAATTCTGGGCACATGCCACCATTGTTACTGAGAATGGTGTGCGAATGATCAAGACGACAGTATGTGGCAATCCATTGACAGTTACTGAAGAGATAATTCGCATCAGTCTACGTCTAGACGATGCCTCTGGTATAACTTCTATCCCTAATGATGAACTGTTTTCTACTCTGACAAAAATGGGGTATGGAGGCCCATTGGGTGTTTTTAAGTTCTCAAAAGCTAAATTCTCACCTCAATGGCGTTTTCTTGTTCATACCTTGATGCACTGCATTTCTAAAAAGACCACTGGATGGAGTGAGTTCAGCAGTCCCATTGCTTATGCTTTGGTCTGTTTGGCCACTGCCAGAAGGTACAATTTTTCACAAATGATTTTCAATGATCTTGTCTCAAACATGGGAAACAAAAAGAGCTTTTATATGTATCCCAGGTTTGTTCAAGCAGTTATCAACCATGAATTGACGGATATACCTCAACCTGTTGGGGTATATGTACCTAAACCCCCCAAAGGCAAGGTTTTCTCAAATATGAGAAGATCTGCTGGGGACTCTGAAGGAGTTGACACCCCATTGTTCTCTACAATGATGGTGGTGTCCCAAACCAATGAAGGTATGGCAGCAGGGTCAAGGCCCCCATTAGACCAACCCACTGCTAGCCAAGCCCAACCTTCCCTCTCAAAATCAATTCCCCAGTCCCTTCTTGAAAAACCAACCTCTCCCATCACCCAAACCTACAAGAGAAAACAGGTAAAGAAGGCTCCTTCCCTTCTTGTACCATCATCCCCCAAGCCTTTAAGCCCTCTATTGGAGCATTCTCCAGTAGAGAATATTCAAAGGGAATCCACAAGGGTGTCTCCCAACCCAAAGGAGGTGCTCTATGAGGAGGAGGTAGAGCATATGGGTGATGAGGCTGCCACTACTCCTGCTAGCACAGAGGAGGAAAGTGGTAACATCAATAAGACCTCCCCCATGGCAACTTTGAATGAGCAATCATTTGAAGGTCCCTGGTGCCAAGAAACCACAGGGGTGGATAGTGCTTCTGCTAGGCAGAAGACTTCCACTACTAAAAGATCCAATGATCCTTCAATAGGGGGTAACACTCCTGGAGAAGGTGAGGACAGATATAACTATGATGAATTGATGGAGGCAATGGGCAACATCAACATGGATGTAATCAAACAGGGCAAAGATATAGAAGAGCTTAAACTCATAGTTCTGTCACAACAAGAACAAATCATCAAGTTGAAGCAAATGGTAAGGAAACTGATTCTGCAAAGGAAGAAGAAACAATTTGTGCTCAGAAGGAGGAAACCAGTGACTGATGCTCCCAAAAAGGGGGAGTCAGAAGCTGATGCCAAAGCTAAGGGGGAGCAAGAGGAAAAACATGATGTTGAGGGGGAGAATGAGCAAGCAGCAGAAACAGAGCCAGCAGCAGAAACCATTAATACTGCCAGTTCAAGTAAAGCAGCAGAAATGGTTAATACTGCTGAGCTGAAAGAAGCAGCAGAAACAGTAAAAGAGGTCCTTACAGAGCTTGAGGTTGCAGAAACACTCATCAAAGCCAAACATGATACTCCCAAGGTCACCTCAAAGGCCAAAGGAGTTGTCATAAAAGAAAGAGGTGATGCAGCAAAGAACTCTAGCATTGAGAAGGTGATAAGTAAAGAGAAAGGTAAGGCAAAGCTAGTTGAATCTGATAAACCAATGAAAAAGCAGAAGCTGATTGAATCAGATGAAGCTCTAGCTAGGAAGATACAGGTTGAACTTGAAGAAGCAGAAACCATGCAAGTGCAAAAGGATAGAGAGATAGCTAAAGCAATGGCTGCAGAGTTAAACAAAGCCTATCAACAAAGCTTAGCAACAGAACAAGCCAAGCAGAAAGCCACATCTTTGAGGAAGCCTGCTAAGATCAAAATGGCTGCAAGGAAAAGACAACCTTCAAAGACATACCTGGGTGCTCAAGAGAGAAAGAAAATGATTACTTTCCTCAAGGGTGCTGTAGGTGTCAAGGTAGAGATGTTTTCAAAGATGTCTTTTGAGAAGCTCAAGAAGATGTATGATGCTGAGATGATAAAACTTCAAGGGGATGATCTTGCAAGGGTTGAAATGGAGAAAAGAATGAAAGAAAGCAATGATTTCTTACAAAAACCATTCCCTGATGAGCAAGAAACTCCAGAGAAGGAAACAACAACTGGTGAAAGTCTAAGGACTTTAAAAAGAACAAAGATGATTGCCAGGAGAAAGCCTACAAAGAAGCCTAGATTAGTGGAAGAAGAGGCTGAAAAGGTTGCTGAAGAAGAAGAGGCACTTGAGTCATCTACAATGAAAGAACCTGCAAGTACTGAGGATGTCAAGATGTACATGGTTGTGATGGACAAAGTGCCTGAACCAATTGCAGCAGAACCTGTAGGAGTTAAACCTCCTGAAGTCATTCACTGGGATGTTTTGGAAGTAGATGGCAAGGAGTATATCAGACTGAAGAGAAAAGATGAAAAGTATGAAGTCTACAGTACTTGGGCTAAAATTGTCAGAACATGCTCAAGGTCTGATATTGAAGAAATGTTTGATATAGGGATGAAGTTATATGCAGATCAGTTGAAAGCTCCAGGGATTTCAATTACAAAACTGGTGATGGAGTATCTGTGTATGATGTTCAAACCTGATGAAGTGGAGGAGATCATAAGGAGTGTTTTTCAAGCAGTTACAAATTGGACTTTGTATGAAACTAGTGGAGTATATTCTGTTACTTTGGATAGAAATCACATTGAATACTTCCTAGTGGATAAAGTATACAACCATAGCAGATTGAAACTTCATTTAATGTTGAAGAAGAAGCTTGGATGTGGTGAAAATTCAGAAATGGCTAAATACTTGATTCAAAGAACCATCAATCAGAGTTTGGGATTGGATGCAAACACTGGGATTTAGGCATTGATAGAGTTTTGGGAGCATCTTGAAGAAAATCTGAAGAACTTGACTTCTCTTCCTAAAAGTCAAGTTAGGGGGAGATTGTTGGGAACTGAAGAAAAACTCAAGTATGGTTAATGCTGCTGGTTCAGAGTTAATACTGCTAGAAGACTTAAAGGTTAGTACTGCTGAGTGTTACTACTGCTAGTAATATTAATACTGCTAGTGGTTAGTACTGCTTAGTAGTTAATGCTGCTAGAAGGAAGTTAATGCTGCTGAAGATTAATACTGCTTATATGATGAAGATTCGTATGAAAAGATATACATGGAAGCTTAGAGATATACATAGAAGATATACTGAAGATATTTTATTTATTGTAATTATCTTTGTATTCAGTATATATATTGTATTGTTTAGAATAGTTAGATAGAATTCTGAATTTTTTTAGTTTTCATTCTTTTAGAGAGAAAAACAACCTCAAGGCATAGATCCTAATTCTAGAGAAGTAGAATTCGTATTGGTGAGCCTGTTCATCAATATTGAGGTTGAGTGAGAAATCTTGTAACTTCAAAGCATTCAATAAAAGCTTACAGTTTGTTATTCATATTTTCTGTGTTGATTATCAAAGTGTTATTCCGCAAACTTCTTTGATATTGTCTCTGAGAGTTAATTCTTGTTGAGAATTCGATCCTGACATCTACCAAACACACCCTTGGGGTTGAGAATATTATGAAAGTTAAAACTCAAAAGTTTAAGAGAAAACTCTCAAAAGATAATTTTTTATTAATTGATAAAACTTAATAATACTGAAAAGAAATAAACCCTATTTATAATCCTAAATTAGAAAAGATAATGATGAAAAATTAAACTAATCATAATTAGTATAATTACTAAGGAAATAAAAAGAAAAAGGAAACTCTAAAAGAAAAGGAAACAATACGTTTGGATATGGCTTAAAAAAGGTTCAGGCTAGTTTCATGTTAGTTATAATAGCTATAACTAGCATGAAAGTCCCGGTAGCTTCTGTTGGAATTTGAAAACAGTGGTTAGGGCGACTTTCATGTTAGTAATCACTATTATAACTAAATGAAAGTCACAATAGGCATTGTTTGACCTTTTTTCGATGCCAAATCCGAGCCTCTTTCAAGCTCGTTTTCCTCTTCGAGCTCGTTTTCTTCTTTTCCAACTATTGGAGAAAAACCTTATTAAATCTTGAATTCTCTCTGCATCAGTCACCTTCACTTGAAAAGAACTCGCCCTCGAATTCACTTGAAAAACAACTTCACTCGACTTCAAATCTGTTGGTTCATGTTCTGCTTCATTCACCTTCTTCTCCATCACCCATGTTTTAGTGTTTACCTTGGCAGTGTTATATGCTTCATTCTTACAGTGGGGAAGTATACTAACAGACCATGCAGGAACGTCATATAATGCTCCTTGAAAATTTATAATTGCATCCACTATTGTATTTGTATTGCTCAAGAAACAACCAGATTCATCACTTGTCTTGTAAATTGCCACCAAAATAGAATTCCCCATGTCTTGGTGTGAAACATCGCCATGGGTAGTTTTTCTAGGGTTTCGTCCCCTTTTCAAAAAAAAACATCGCCATGGGTAAGAAGATTCTCCATTGAATGGAGAATAGCATGGAGCTCATTCAAATGCCTATATTTGGGTTGATTCAAGTTGCTATATTCATCGAAAGGTGCATTATAATCATATGAGGTTGTAACATAAGGACCACCAACAGTTCTACCAAAATTAGTGTCACCATGATACATATAGTAGTTTTGGAAAGTACCTCCAAGCTGAAAAAACCTTGCAGCAGCATAAGCAAGATCCTCAACTGTTCTTGTGGGATCTGAACCACCCCAAGTCTTGTACCATTCGATATAATTTTCAGTCCACATTTTTGGGTTGTTGGCATTGTTGGGGTAAATTGATCATAATAAAATCCATTGCACGTATCTATCATAGGTTGTGGAGTATCACCCTGTTGACACATCATCCATGGCACACCAATATCAAGTGAATCAACCATCCTTAAACACCGGTCAACATAGGCTTTTGCAGCCTCCCTATAATATTTCATCACATTGCCATACTCATTCTCAACATATAAATTTTTCTTCTTTAAAGCATGTTGATCCATAACTCGGTCTTTAGAATTCAGAAAGGTTGACCAATCTTCAAGTCTTGAAGGATGTTGTCGTGGTTGTTTCCATACAAGCGATACTTTATCAAACTCGAAAGGGTACGAGACTAAAGGAACTTTATCGGGAACTGTTTTTAGTTTGATCCGGAGCTTTAGGTGCTGGAATAATGGAAAAATCATATTCGGGCTCAACTTTCTTGACTTCTTGTGACAAAAGTTTCGTTGGCTCGGGATTGTCCTTAACCGATTCAATTTCCGTTTCTTCGGTGGTTGGTCCAAGATCTGATTCAGACACTTTGGTCTTGTCAGGATCGAAATTCTAAACAAGAATTTAAACTAAACACTCAGAAACTATGTTAAAGAAGTCGCGGAATAACACTTTAACAATAAATCAATCAAACAGTGTATGAACTTAAATCACAAGTTATATTGAATTAACTTAATGATTACAAACAAAACCTCAATCTGTTGAACAGACTCAACAGACGTTCTATACTTCTCTAAAGAAATGATTAAAACTAATCTTGAGGTTAATTCTCTCTAAACGTATAAGCAAAACTTGTTAATCTATCAAAAACTATTAGACTATATATACAGAACTGATTACAAGATAATTAGTAAAGAAATATTGATCTTCAGCATCCAATCCATAATTATCTTCATCATTATCTTCAACTCCTAGTCTTTCGTTCCAAGTCATCATTATCAACATCATATTCATAAGCAGTATTAATCATCCAGCAGCATTAATCATCCAGCAGCATTAATCTTCAAGCAGTACTAACTACTAGCAGTACTAACTCTCCAAGCAGTACTAACCATTCTTATAGCAGTACTAACTCTTCAAGCAGTAGTAATACTACTAGCAGTAGTAATATTCAAATAGCAGTATTAATGTCTTCAGCAGTATTAATCTTTAACACTTCAGCAGCATTATCCAGACTTAGCTCATATCTGACCCAACAATCTCCCCCTAACTTAACTTTTGACATCCAGAAGTTAAGTTCTTCATATTAGGATCTTCATGATGATTCCAAAACTCCAGCTCAATTTCCAAGATTAGGATCCAGACCTAGACTTTGATTGATAGTTCTTCTGATCACTATTCTGGCCATTTCTGAACCTTTAGCACATACCAGCTTGGCTTTCAACATTCCTTGCAGCTTTGCTTTGCTGTGGTCATACACCTTATCCACCAAGTAGTATTCATGATAGCTCTTATCAATGGTTATCTCAAAGACTCCACAATTTTCAAACAACATCCAGATATCTATTCTTTTAAATCTATTCTCAAGATGCAAGTCTTTGATAACATACTGCACTCTTTCATGATCAAACATCATGCACAAGTACTCCATGGCCATCTTTTTAATGTTCATCCCTGCTCCTTTCAGTAAATCTCTATACAAGTTCAAACCAACCTTGTACATTTCTTCCAAATCCACCCTGTTACAGCTTCTGATTATTTTACCCCATGTAGCATACACTTCATAATGATCACCCATTCTCTTTATTCTGAAATACTCTGTTCTTTTATCCACTAGAGTATTCCAATGGATAATCTCTGGAGCTTCCACAGAGATGTGATCAACTTTCACTGGTTCTTCATTTGTTATTGTCATGTACAACTAAAATTGTTCCTCAGGTTGTCTTTGTTGTTCTGATTGTTGACTTGTTGGCTCTTGATTCTGAACTGAAGTTTCAACCTGTTCTGCAACAGTAGGTCTTTCAGCTTCTGTTCTTGCACTGTCCTTCTCTTTCTCAACTTCTTCAAGTCTTGGCCTCTTTGCCTGTTTCTTTGAATCAATAGACTTCATTCTCTTAACAACTCTGATCTTCTAGGCTAGTGTTTCTTCTTTCTTGACTTCTGCCCTTTCTTTTGTAGGAGTACCTTCTTCACTGTCAGGTAAAGGTTGTTGAATATTCAGATCATGCCTTTCTTTCATCTTTCTTTCAAACTCAACCCTCTGATTGAAGTCTCCTTGAAGTTTAGCCATCTCCTTTCTGTACAAGTTTTCAATTCTGCCATAAGACATCTTAGCAAACATTCCTTCTTTGACTACAACAAACCCTTTTAAAAGTTTATCATTTTTCTTCTTTCTTGTGTTGCTTGAAATGTCATTGAAGGCTTCCTTTGTCTTGTCTTTGATGGCTGCCTTTACCTAGATGCTTTCATGGTAACTTTCATCTCAGGAAGCTTCAAACTCTTCTGATATTCTTCACTGAGCTTTGTAGCCAAATCTAAGGCAATCTGTCTGTCTTTAGCTGTTTAGATCTCTTCCTCCTTTTCAATCTCTTATTGCATCTTCTTAGCTATCTCTTCATCCAGTTCTATTTGTGAGGATTTCTTTGATGGTTTCACAGGTTCAACCACTTTTTCTTTCCCTTTCCTTTTGGCCTCTGCCTCACTGACTTCGTTTCTTTTCTTCTCTGAGCCACCTTCTTTGATTACCACTCCCTTGGCCTTTTGAGCAGCCTTGGGGGTGTCATTCTTTGCCTTAACTAGAGTCTCAGCAATCTCTATTTCCTCTACAGACAAACCAGTTTCTGCTGCTACCTTCTCTGTTTCTACTGCTGGTTCTACAGTTTCTGCTGTTGACTCAGTTACTGCTGCTTTACCAATTTCTGCTGCTTTCACAAAAGTTTCTGCTGCTTGTTCAGTTTCTGCTGCATGGGCAGTTTCTACTTCATTCACTGTTTATGCTGCTGCTATAGTTTCTACTTCTTTCTTAGTTTCAGCACCAATCTCCCACTCAAATTGAGATTCCATGCCAACAGGGCTTTTCTTTTCACTTTCATCCTCTTGAGTCTCCCCCTTTTTGGAAGCATCATGATCAATGCTCCTCTTCTTCAAAACAAATTGAGTTTTCTTCTTTTTGTGCACCAATTTGAGTACCATCTTCTTGAGTTTGGAAATCTGCACTTGTTGAGAAGTATTCAACCTTTTCAATTCTTTTATCTCCAAATCTTGATTGTGAACTTCCAGACTTATTGTACCAAGAGTATCCATCAATTCTTCATAGTTATATCTGTCCTCACCTCCTTTAGGTGTTTTTACCACCCTTGAAGGATCCTTGGATCTTTTAGTAGAGGCCTTCTGCCTAGCAGAAACACCTTCTACCCCCGTGGTTTCTTGGCACCTGGGACCTTTAGATGATTGCTCACCTAAAGTTTCCGTGGGGAAGGTCTTAGAGATGTTCACACTGTCCTGATCCACACCTTGTGCAGAATCAGTAGTGTGAGCCTTACTGCCCACATGCTCTTCCTTCTCCTTAGAGAGCACCTTCTTGGGGTTGGGAGACACCTCTATGGTTTCCCTTTGGATATTCTCTGATGGAGAATGCTCCATCAGAGGGCTTGTAGGCTTTGGGGGTGAAGATACAAGAAGGGAAGGAACCTTCTGTACCTTTTTCCTTATATATGGTTTGGTGATGGGGGAATTTGGCTTCACAATAGGGATATGAGGAGTATCAATTGAAATGAATGGTATGGGTAGGTCATCGGTTGGGTGGTCAGATGTGGGCTTTGACCCTGATGCCTCACCATGAGAATGAGACATAACCATCATTGTAGAGAACAATGGTGTCTCTTGTCCAGAAAAGTCCTTACTTGGTCTTTTCATGTTGGATAATACCTTCCCTTTGGGAGGTTTAGGTACATACACCTCTTGAAAAGAGGGTAAATCCATCAATTCTTTGTTAAGTACTTCTAGTACAAACCTGGGATACATATAAAATCTTTTGGTTTTGGTATCCAGATTTGACATTAAATCATTGAAAATCATTTGAGAAAAATTAAACTTTCTAGAGGTAGCTAAGCAGACTAGAGCATAAGCTAAGGTACTGCTGAACTCACTCCATCCAGTTGTTTTTCTAGAAATACAATGTTGCAGAGTATGAACCAAAAATCTCCATTGAGGTGAAAATTTGCTTTTAAAGAACTTATACACCTTAGTGGGACCTTCATACCCCATTCGACTAATTGCTTGGAAGAGATCTTCCTTGGAAAGAGAGGTAATACCTGAGGCATCATCTAGTCGTAGATGAATGCGAATACATCCTTCTGTGATGGTTAGAGGTTTATCACAAACCCTTGATTTGATGACTTGATTGCCATTGTCAGTGTGAATGGAAGCATTGGTCCAGAATTGTCGCAGATGTTCCACATAGATTGTGGGATTGACAGTTAATGCGTAGGCGATGTGTGAGGATTTTAGGAAATCCACAATCTGATGAAAACCCTCTGCTTTCTTGGGTTTCTGTAGCATCGCCAACTCATTGTGATCATCAACAAACACTAGTCCTGCCATCGTTCTTGGATTGAATCACTACTAGGCTTTATGCACTAGGAAGCAAGAATGAGAGAGATAGAGAGAGAGAGAGAGAAAGAACACTCGTAGGAAATTCAAAGAGTCGTTTGGATTTTGGCGGTCAAAGAGGGTATTTATAGGTGGAGGGTTTCAGTGAGAAGCAGTACTAAGTACCTTAGCAGCATTAACACATACCCGCAATATTAACTCATATTAGCAGTAGTAACGCATACTGGCAGTATTAACACAGACTACCAGTATTAACACATACCAGCAGTAGTAACACTGATTAGCAGTAGAAATAAGGCAAGCAGTAGTAACGTTGCACTGGCAGTATAAACCACCTAGCAGTAGTAAGCATACTTAACCATATTTGAACTGTCAACAATGTAATCTGAAACACTTAAACACACATAGTTAGCAGCACCATGCACAATACAATATGAGAAAGTAAGCAGGAAGGAATCTATACAGAAATGGTACATAAAGAAAATCAAAATAGGCTTATTCAGTGTTTATCATGCCTATACTTGTGACCAAGAATGTGAATCTACCCACATCAAAAGCTTTGGTGAATAGATCAACAAATTGGTTACTTGTGTGTACTTTTAAAACCTGAATTAGCTTTTTTTCATTGAAATCTCTAATGAAATGGTACCCGATTTCTATATGCTTGGTTTTAGAGTGCTTGACTGGATTATTAACAATGCTTATAGCACTGTTGTTGTCAATGAAGATTGGAGTGTGAAGAAAAGTAACACCATAGTCCAACATCTGATTCTGAATCCATAGAACCTGTGAGCAGCAGCTTGCAGCAGCTATATACTCTGCTTCTGTTGTAGAGGTAGACACTGTGGTTTGATTTTTACACTGCCATGAAACTAGTCTTGCACCCAAAAACTGACATCCTCCTGATGTATACTTTATATCCAAGTTTGCACCACCCAGATCACTATCAGAATATGCAAGTAGATCAAATGGTGAGTCATGAGGATACCAAAGACCCAACCTAGGTTGTCCTTTGAGATATCTGAAGATCCTCTTGACTACTTGAAAATGAGATTGCTTAGATCTTACTTGAAATCTGGCACACACACAGACAACAAACATAATATCTGGCCTTGAAGTTATTAGATACATGAGGGAGCCTATCATAGATCTATAATGATGAACATCTACAGCCTCCCCCTCAAGATCTGCAGTGATCTGTTTGTGTGTTTCCATAGGTGTGCTTGCAGGCTTTGAATCTGAAAATCCAAACTTTGTAAGGATATCCTGTACATACTTGGATTGACTGATGAAGATTCGATCTTTCTTCTGTTTAAACTGTAGCCCAAGGAAGAATGTAAGTTCACCCATAGAGCTCATCTTGAATCTTTTGTGCATCAGCTCCTCAAACTCCTTGCACATATAATCTTTTGTGGATCCAAAGATGATGTCATCCACATAGATTTGAACAAGTAGGATGTCCTTCTTCTTCCTTTTAATGAACAGATTCTTGTCAATGATTCCCCTTTCAAAACCATTTTCCAAGAGATAGGTAGACAGAGTGTCATACCATGCTCTTGGTGCTTGATGTAGCCCATAGAGTGCCTTCTTTAGTTTGTATATTTTGTCAGGAAAGGTAGGATTCTCAAACCCTGGAGGCTGACAAACATACACTTCTTCATCAATAGTCCCATATAGGAATGCACTCTTGACATCCATCTGAAATACTCTGAACTGCATGAAGGAAGCATAGGCTAGAAACAACCTAATTGCCTCAATTCTGGCTACTGGTGCAAACACTTCTTCATAATCTATTCCCTCTTCTTGTGTATACCCTTGTGCCACAATCCTAGCTTTATTCTTTATTACAATTCCCCTCTCATCTTTCTTGTTCCTGAAAACCCATTTAGTACCAATTGTCCTGTAACACCCTAAAAATCAGAGTAAATTAAAACCTGCAAAACTTGGCAACATGACATTCGTATTGATAATAAACTCCCAAGAAGGGGATAAGTCCTTAATACTTTACAAAAACCTGTATCGATATGGAGTTCGTCAACAAACTAATCTAGACACCTATATCAAGATTACATCAGTTGACGATCCATAATGTACCAAAAGAATGAGACTTAACAAATGCCCTGAAACAATACTAGTCATCTCAAAATGCCCCGAGACCAAACCCGTCTCTCAAAACCCCGACAACCCACCGCTAAGGGAAACCTGTTATACACATCATTTGAGAAAAAGTGTCAGACTTAAAGCCTGGTGAGAACATACAGTTATAAAGCTCAAAAGATATAAACATCAGTATCATAAGGAAATCTTTTCATAAAGGTTTAGTTTATAAAGATAACATTTCGCCACAACCGGGCCTTTTCGGTCCAAAACTCATTAAACGATGACAATAGGACCATTTTACCAAGGATTGTGGTGCAACACAAAGTAGACCACCAAATCCGAGTTATGAGCTAAATACATGGAACCATGGCCACGAACTCTTCAGTCCGTACTACGATGTGAGGGAGGACCCCCAAGGAACCATGTCATACTCGTTCATTAGACTACATCTGAACCATGGCTAGGATCGGGTCTCACATAACCGTACGTAAGTTGCCCCCGAGGATCAAATGTAGCTAACTACAACGGAAGGGGCATATCCTTCCCAGCCATAAGTCGACTCGATACCTAGGGATCCACTAGTACAGTCAGAACTTGTCACAATATTTCATGTGACCAATAAAGCTAGATATATAGCTATCAACACATTTATATTTCAAAATGTTATTTTCCAGACCAACTGCTGGTAAGAAAGATAATCATAAAACCAGTTTATATACATTCTTTCAATAAGCCACAAACATGGGCGAGTAAAACATCATTTTACTTCTGATAAGGCGGAACCCGTCATTTTAGTCAAAACTGATCGGGAACCCCGAAAATCACCAAAAACTTCATTTATATCAAAATGTAGAGAACATGAAATCATATCGTAGAAATACTTCGGATTTCGCAAATAAGAGTTTTGACATGTATAAAGTTTGTAAAATGGTAGTAGGAACTCACTGGTAGGTTTTCAGAATAAAACCCGGAAAACCAGATAACGACCACGACGTAGAGGTGAAGCTTAAAACACCGAAACCTCGGATCGAACACCAACTATAATCTTCCAAACTCTAGAGAGAGAGAGAGAGTTTAGAGAGAGAGAGAGAAAAGATATTTTAGATTTGAGATTATGAGATCTTTGGGAAACTGAACCCTTAAGACGGTCCAAGCAACTACGCGGGTTATGCCGCGACTTCAACTCGCGGCATAACTCGCCCGTGTCCAAAAACCCTAAATCATCCAGTGGTTTTCGCGGGTTGTGCCGCGACCTTAAGTCGCGGTGCAACTCGCGTAGTTCCCTGAAACTCACACAAAACAGTGGGTTACGCGGGTTGTGCCATGACCTCTAGTCGCGGTGTAACTCGCGTAGTTCACTGCTTGTCCCCAAACTTCACAAAATCCAAACTCTACTACAAACCAAACACGGAGCTAACGACAAAAGCTTAACACAAGAATAACAAGATTACACAACGGAAATCCGGGGTGTTACAATCCTCCCCAACTTGGGAATGATTTCGTCCCCGAAATCCTAACTATTCGAAAAGATGAGGATATCTTCGCTTCATATCCTCCTCGGCTTCCCACGTCACATTCGCTCCCCGGTGATGCTTCCACTGCACCTTGACCAAGGTGACTTCTTTATGACACAACTTCTTAGACTTTCTCTCTAAGATGGCGTCGGGTTCTTCCACACAACGGTTACCTTCGTGTACCCTTAACTCTGAAAGGGGAATGACGCTGTCTTCCACCGCCAAACATTTCCGGAGGTAGCAAACATGAAACGTGTTGTGTATTCTGCTCAACTCCGGTGGCAGTTCCAACTGGTAGGCTTGCAAACCCACCCGTTTAAGCACTTTGAAAGGTCCGAGGAAACGGGGACTCAACTTCCCACGTTTTCCGAACCGTATAATACCTTTCCACGGCGATACCTTAAGCATAACGCGGTCGCCCACTTGGAATTCCATCGGCCGCCTCTTCTTATCGGCATAACTTTTCTGACGATCCTGAGCCGCTTTCATTCTTTCACGAATGCACTTGACCTTATCGACAGTCTCTTGCACGATCTCAGGTCCGACAAACTGCTTTTCTCCCGCTTCAAGCCAGCACATGGGAGTCCGACACTTTCACCCATACAAAGCCTCAAAGGGTGCCATTCCGATACTCGAGTGGTGGCTATTGTTGTAGGCAAACTCCACCAAAGACAGGTGAGTGTCCCAACTACCCCCGAAATTGATGACACAAGACCTCAACATGTCTTCCAAAGTTTGGATCGTTCGCTCGCTCTGCCCGTCGTTTGCGGATGGTAAGCCGTACTCAACTTCACTCGAGTACCAATCTCTTTCTGAAACCCATCCCAGAAGTTCGAAGTGAACCGACTGTCGCGATCCGACACGATCGACAATGGTATGCCGTGCCTCGAGACCACCTCATCGATATAAAGCTTTGCTAACTTATCCATCGGTAGAGTCTCGCGCATAGCCAAAAAGTGAGCGCTCTTTGTCAATCTATCAACTATCACCCAAATGGTATCGTGACCTCGAAGAGTTTTAGGTAGCTTCGTCACGAAGTCCATAGTGATATGCTCCCACTTCCACTCGGGAATCTCTAAAGACTGAAGACTCCCATATGGTCGCTGATGTTCGGCCTTAACTTGCGAACACGTCACACAACGCTCAACGTAACGTGCCACATCAAGTTTCATTACCGGCCACCAATAGTGAAGCTTCAAGTCCCTGTACATCTTTGTACTTCCCGGATGAATGGAATACTTGGACTTGTGAGCATCTTCTAGCAACAGATCACGGTTACCCCCAATCTTGGGTACCCACACACGACCGCTGAACAATTTTACTCCACGGATATCTTCCGTTAAGAGTAAACGCTGCTTCATCATGACTTCATCTTTTAGATTCTCTTCTAACAGTGCTTCCATCTGTGATGTCTTGATCTTCTCAACAAGACTAGACACTAACTCGATTCTCGAATGGGTAGCTCGAATACTTCCACTATAGTCCTTCCGACTTAACGCATCGGCCACCACGTTCGCCTTACCGGGATGGTAAAGCAATTCACAGTCGTAATCTTTGAGCAACTCGAGCCACCGCCTTTGCCTCATGTTCAACTCTTTTTGATCAAAGACATACTTCAGGCTCTTGTGATCCGTGTATAGAGTGCACTTCGTGCCGTAAAGGTAATGTCGCCAAAGTTTCAAAGCGAACACTACTTCCGCTAACTCCAGATCATGGGTTGGGTAATTCTGCTCGTGTATCTTAAGTTGACTCGAGGCATAAGCGATCACCTTGCCTCGTTGCATCAACACACATCCCAGTCCCATCTTTGAAGCGTCGCTGTAAACAACGAAATCTTCCGACCCTTCAGGTAACGTCAAGATCGGAGCTTCACACAACTTCTTTTGAAGGATCCGAAACGCCTTCTCTTGGGCTTCAGTCCATTCAAACTTCACATTCTTCCGAGTCAGAACTGTCAAGGAAGAAGCGATCTTTGAAAAATCTTGGATAAATCTCCTGTAGTATCCCGCCAGACCCAAGAAACTTCGGATCTCGGACGGACTCTTAGGAGGCTCCCAATTCATCATAGCTTCAATCTTGGAGGGGTCAACCTTCACTCCGACCCGAGTGACTACGTGACCCAGAAACTGTACTTCTTTAAGCCAAAAGTCGCACTTGGAAAACTTGGCGTACAACCTTTCTTTTCTCAAAACTTCCAGAACTTCACGTAAATGTTGCTCGTGCTCTGACTCACTCTTGGAGTACACGAGTATGTCATCAATGAATACAATGACCGACTTGTCGAGGAATGGTCGGCACACTCTATTCATTAAGTCCATAAACACAGCTGGTGCGTTCGTTAGACCAAAAGGCATTACAAGAAATTCGTAATGGCCGTAACGCGTTCTGAAAGCTGTCTTCGGAACATCATCTTCTCTTACCTTCACTTGGTGATAACCCGAACGTAAGTCGATTTTGGAAAAACAACCCGCTCCTTGAAGTTGATCGAACAAGTCGTCTATTCTCGGAAGCGGATATCTGTTCTTTACTGTAGCTTTATTCAACTCACGATAGTCGATGCACATTCTCATTGTGCCATCTTTCTTCTTGACGAATAAGACTGGAGCTCCCCAAGGTGACGAACTCGGTCTTATGAAGCCTTTCTCCACTAGCTCTTGGAGTTGAGCCATCATCTCTTGCATCTCCGACGGTGCTAAATGGTAAGGAGCTTTAGCAATTGGTGCTGCTCCAGGCACAAGATCAATCCGAAACTCTACCTGCCGATCGGGTGGTAACCCGGGAAAGTCGTCCGGAAAGACGTCTGGAAACTCACGCACGATCTTCACATCTTCCAGCTTTGATTTCTTTAACTTGGCATCAATTACATAGGCTAGGAAAGGCGAACATCCTTTTACTAAGCACTTGCGTGCGTTTGCCATTGTGATTATTGCCACTTCACCCTTTCTCTTTTCACCATAGATGACAACGACTTCACCAGAGGGGTTGGGAAGTCGAATCAACTTCTTGGAACATACGATCTCGGTATGATTGTTTGACAACCAATCCATGCCGACCACAACATCGAAACCCCCGATTAACATCGGCAATAGATCGATTGAGAATTCTCTCCCTTCGATACTAAGAGTACACTGCTTCAGAACCTCGCGGATCAGAACTTGACTACCATCGGCTATTTCTACCACTAATGCATCCTCAAGACTAGTAGTGGGCATAGAAATTTTCTGACGGAACAATTCAGATACGAAAGAGAAACTAGCACCCGTATCGAACAAAATACGGGCAGGTACACAGTTTATAAGGAAAGTACCCGATACCACGTCGGCGGATGCCCTGGCCTCTTCGGCCGTCATCTGAAATGCTCGACCCGGAACCTTCGGAGGGTTCTCCTTCCTTGCTGGCGTGCTACCCGACACAAGCTTCGGGCAATCTCTTCTCACATGCCCCGGTGCCTTGCACTCATAACAGACGAGTCCTTTGACCGGGCAATCTCTGAAAGTGTGACCAGGCTTCCCACACTTATAACAAGTTTGAGAAGTGGTGTTACAGTTACCGTGATGCTTGGTTCGACACATCGGGCACCACTTTGCTTCCTGGTAACTGCTGAAGTTGCGGTTTCCGACAAAAGGTCGGGCCCGCTTGGGAGGTACTGAGCTGCCCTCCCACTTTCTCTTATCAGGCACCACAACGGAATTATCAGATTTGCTCTTCGCGAACATCTCTTCCATGTACTGAGCTTCTTCAATCATCTCACGGAGGTTAGAAGCTTTAGATTTGTGGACCATAGGTTGCATGTCCGCAGGTAGGCCATTCAGATAGGCCTTCATCTTATCCTTCTCTGTTGGGGCAGCGTGTCCCACCAGATCTAGCTTCTCCATGAACTGACGGGTGTACTCCCTCACCGTCAGGCTTCCCTTCACTAGAGACCGAAATTCCTTCTCAATCCGGTCCATTGTCCTTTCATTGCAAAATTCTTCTAACAGCTTCTTCTTGAACTCGGCCCAAGACAACTGAGCCAACACTGCAGGAGTTAGGGTGGATTGAATGACATTCCACCAAATGAGTGCTGTATCCCTCAGCAGTTGGGTACCGAACCGCACTCTCTGATCATCTCCGCATTCGGAAGAGCCAAAAGCTTGCTCGACCGCTCGGATCCACTTCACACACAAGATTGGGTCGTCGGAACCAGAGAACTCTGGTGGTCCGCAACCCAGAAAGTATTTGTAGGAACAACTTTTCCTATTTCCTGGAGCACCAACCATCCTGTTTTCCTCAGCCCTGACCCCTGTACTAGCGCCTCCAGAACCTGCTATGATGTTTTCCACAACCGTCTCACTTCTACGATTGTTCACATCACGGTCCTCAATCACTTTCAGCAGAAACTCTTGTTGCTTTGCCATCTCTTCCCTCATTGCCAACATCATGCTGGCCATCAACTCAGACGGGGAACTAGCATCCCTGATTACTGGGTGGGACGAAGCCAGGTCCACACGCGGAATGACCTCTGGCCCCCCACCTAGTATTTGTTGAACTGGCGGACGCACGACAACCTCAACTCCTTCCGGCTGATCAGCGGTGGAGGCTGTCGCTTCCAGGCCATCAACACGAGTACGCGGTCTACCACGCGTATTCACCATAACCGAACTGCTTCACAGAACAGAGAAAGTGATAAGAGAGAGATTGAATAAACACAAAGGAAACGTACTACCACATTACCAATTGTCATAGCAATAGAAATTCAAGCACACTTACGTACGATATCTTTATAATAACATTAGCTAAGTGAAATTATGAACATATAACACATAAAAGTTCTCGTCACGATCACCACAACGCCTGATAAACGTACTTTCCGTTGACTCTAAGACTAACCCATCTTAGAAGCTCTACCCAATCTCGCAGATCAATTCTTAGCATACTCAGTCTAAGTCTAGACATCTTACATTCATGCCTAGTTCGCTTAAACTAAAGCTCTAATACCAACCTGTAACACCCTAAAAATCAGAGTAAATTAAAACGTGCAAAACTTGGCAACATGACATTCGTATTGATAATAAACTCCCAAGAAAGGGATCAGTCCTTAAGACTTTACAAAAACCTGTATCGATATGGAGTTCGTCAACAAACTAATCTAGACACCTATATCAAGATTGCATCAGTTGACGATCCATAATGTACCAAAAGAATGGGACTTAACAAATGCCCTGAAACAATACTAGTCATCTCAAAATGCCCCGAGACCAAACCCGTCTCTCAAAACCCCGGCAACCCACCGCTAAGGGAAACCTGTTATACACATCATTTGAGAAAAAGTGTCAGACTTAAAGCCTGGTGAGAACATACAGTTATAAAGCTCAAAAGATATAAACATCAGTATCATAAGGAAATCTTTTCATAAAGGTTTAGTTTATAAAGATAACATTTTGCCACAACCGGGCCTTTTCGGTCCAAAACTCATTAAACGATGACAAAAGGACCATTTTACCAAGGATTGTGGTGCAACACAAAGTAGACCACCAAATCCGAGTTATGAGCTAAATACATGGAACCATGGCCACGAACTCTTCAGTCCGTACTACGATGTGAGGGAGGACCCCCAAGGAACCATGTCATACTCGTTCATTAGACTACATCTGAACCATGGCTAGGATCGGGTCTCACATAACCGTACGTAAGTTGCCCCCGAGGATCAAATGTAGCTAACTACAACGGAAGGGGCATATCCTTCCCAGCCATTACAACGGAAGGGGCATATCCTTTCCAACCATAAGTCGACTCGATACCTAGGGATCCACTAGTACAGTCAGAACTTGTCACAATATTTCATGTGATCAATAAAGCTAGATATATAGCTATCAACACATTTATATTTCAAAATGCTATTTTCCAGACCAACTGCTGGTAAGAAAGATAATCATAAAACCAGTTTATATACATTCTTTCAATAAGCCACAAACATGGGCGAGTAAAACATCATTTTACTTCTGATAAGGCGGAACCCGTCATTTTAGTCAAAACTGATCGGGAACCCCGAAAATCACCAAAAACTTCATTTATATCAAAATGTAGAGAACATGAAATCATATCGTAGAAATACTTCGGATTTCGCAAATAAGAGTTTTGACATGTATAAAGTTTGTAAAATGGTAGTAGGAACTCACTGGTAGGTTTTCAGAATAAAACCCGGAAAACCAGATAACGACCACGACGTAGAGGTGAAGCTTAAAACACCGAAACCTCGGATCGAACACCAACTATAATCTTCCAAACTCTAGAGAGAGAGAGAGAGTTTAGAGAGAGAGAGAGAAAATATATTTTAGATTTGAGATTATGAGATCTTTGGGAAACTGAACCCTTAAGACGGTCCAAGCAACTACGCGGGTTATGTCGCGACTTCAACTCGCGGCATAACTCGCCCGTGTCCAAAAACCCTAAATCATCCAGTGGTTTTCGCGGGTTGTGCCGCGACCTTAAGTCGTGGTGCAACTCGCGTAGTTCCCTGAAACTCACACAAAACAGTGGGTTACGCGGGTTGTGCCATGACCTCTAGTCGCGGTGTAACTCGCGTAGTTCACTGCTTGTCCCCAAACTTCACAAAATCCAAACTCTACTACAAACCAAACACGGAGCTAATGACAAAAGCTTAACACAAGAATAACAAGATTACACAACGGAAATCCGGGGTGTTACATGTCCTTTGCCCTGGTGGAAGGTCAACTAGATCCCACACATCTTGCAGCTTAAACTGCAACATCTCCTCTTGCATTGCTTCTATCCAGCTTGGTTCTTTCATTGCATCATAGGCCTTCTTGGGTTCAATATGAGATAGAAAACAAGATAACAACCCTGACTGCAAGTCTTTCAATCCTCCTAACATACTTTGATGCCTTGTGATCCTAGGAGAATTGATGTCACCAATCACCAACTGAGGAGGATGATTTTTCTGAGTTCTTGTTTGATGTGCAACCTCCTCATTGATATTTGCATCCAGATTAGAGTCATTCTTCTCAGGAGTGCTTCCACCAAATACTGAAGACTTTTCTTCATCAGTATCATCTTTTGACAGTATGGGCATCTCAGGACCTGTGTTTCCTGAATTATGAGCATCCTCTTTATCACTCTTATTCTCTTCATCACCTTTATCCTCTTCATCACCTTTATCAGCTGCATCCTGTTCTGATTCAGATTCACATGTGTCTGAATCATCTTTCTTATCTTGCTGGCAAAATTCAACAGGATCAACAGTAGGTATGGGGAACAACACAAACTCTTGTTTCTGTGCTTGTACCTGTTCTGAATTTGTTTCTGCAGTTTGCACATTACTAAAACCCAAAGCATTAGTTAGTGAATCAATGTCAAACAACCAATCAGGACCTGTACCAATTTGATTTGGTGTGTTCTCATTGCATTTGACATTGTCACTTTCCTCTATAATCCTTGAAGAACTATTAAATACTCTATATGCCTTACTCTAAAAGGAGTATCCAACAAGAAATCCATCCTCAGCTTTGCTTTCAAACTTGCCTAAGTGAGATTTGGTGTTGAGAATTGTGCAAGGACACCCAAAAGGTTTGAAAAATCCAATAAAAGGTTTCTTCTTGTTAAAAAGTTCATAAGGTGTTTTTCCTTGGGATTTGACTACTAGAACTCTGTTTTGGACATAACAAGCAGTATTAACTGCTTCTGCCCAAAAAGTAATTGGTAATTTTGAATCTGCCAACAGAGATCTAGCAGCCTCAATCAATGTCCTATTTCTCCTCTCAACAACACCATTTTGTTGAGGATTTCTAGGAGCACTGAATTGTCTCTCAATACCTTTAGTCTCACAAAAGCTGTTTAAGTCACTGTTTTTAAATTCAGTTCATTATCAGATCTGATGACTTTAACTCTTTGATTTGTTTGGTTTTCAACCCTAAGAACAAAGGATTTGATCAGTCCACTTGTCTCATCCTTACTCCTTAGAAAATATACCCAAGTGAATCTAGAGAAGTCATCAACAATGACTAAGCAGTAGGATTTCTTACCAATACTCATCACATTAGTAGGACCAAAGAGATCCATATGCAATAATTGAAGAGGTGAAGAGATTGTATTTATTTCTTTGGACTTATGAGAAGTTTTGTGCTGCTTTCCTTTAAGACAAGAAACACAATGATCATCACATGAAAACACTTTTTGAGGTAAACCTCTTACAAGGTTGTTTTTCACAAGAATGTTCATTGTTTTAAAATTCATGTGACACATCCTTCTGTGCCAAAGAGATGATTCATCTAAAGAAATTTTTGAAAACAGACAGTTTAATGATGAATCAGATGAAACATTCTCTAAGTCCAAACAATAAACATTATCCTTTCTAGGAGTTCTAAGTAGTATCATATTTTCATCAACTACCTTGAATCCTGGAGCAAGGATAATACATTCAGTCTCAGTAAATAATATACTATGTTTCTTGTCACAGACCTGTGATACACTTAACAGGTTGTATCTCAATTGCTCAACACAGTACACATCTTCAAAAGACATCTTACCTTTTGAAACCATACCTTTTCTACTGATCTTACCTCCTGCTGGATTATCACCAAAAGCAACATGTCCTCCATCAATCTTTTTGAAGTTTTGAAGGCAGGCCATGTTACCTGTCATGTGCCTAGAGCAACCACTATCTACATGCCAAATGCTCTTCTTCTTGAGTTGTTGGTTGCCCTGCACATAAGATAAAACAGTTAGTTTTTAGAGGGAACCCAAGCCAAAGTGGTCTTAGGTTGTCCTTTTTCATCAACATATTCATAATCAGTCAGATTGGTCTTGATGAGGTGATCAGAATTAGGAATTTCATGGCTGAAATACTTTGTCATAATTATAGGCTTGGCAGTATTAACACTGGTAGCAGTACTATTTTTGTTAGAGTACTAACTTGGTTAGCAGTACTATCCTTGTTAGCAGTACTAATTTGGTTAGCAATACTAACTTGGTTAGCAGTACTAGAAGGTTTCTTGGCTTTTGGAACCCAAATTAAGACACATTTGTTTGCTTTCTTATTCTTTGTGTTACTCCTTGATTTGCTTGGAGTATTTTCCTTTGTTTTAACAAACTTATTCTGAATATGAGATTTTGCAGTACCAGTTTTCACTGGTGTTGTTCTCATACTCTCAACCATGTGAGTCCTTGATCTTCTTGATTGCTTCCTATAACCAACAGAAGTTTGATGTTGTCTTTGAAAAGTAAATCTTTGGTTAATAGGATTGAAATAACAGTGTTTGGCTAAATGATTCAACTTGCCACAAATAAAACAAGGCTTTAGTCTATTGACTTTGCTTAGATCAATTCCCTGTTTTTTAGCCCACTGATTATTTCTGTTTCTTTGATTTCCCCTTATTTTATCATGTTTATGGGGCTGGTTCTGTTGACAAGGACAGGGATTTACAACAGTAGTTTGCATATAATGATTTCCCTGTACCTTTTTCTTTTCCTTTCCTAGAGGTCTCAGCTTTCTCACTATTACCATTCTCTTTCTCTGTCTTGGACATCTCCACTTTCTCACTCTTGACAAATGGTTTAACCCCCCCCCCCCCTCTCATTTGTAAGAATGTGGTTTTCTAAGGGAGTTTCTTTATGGTCTTCCTTATTCTTACCCTCAGTATTCTCTTCTTCAGACTCTGTCTCAACCACTACTGTATCTTGTGGATCTACTTCAGTGGCTCCTTCAGGTAATTCCTTCTTATCTTGTCTTTCTAAGAGGTCTGAGGTGGGTGGAATATAATTGTTATTGTAAGGTGGAGGGGTGTTGTTGTAGCCTATTCCTCTTCTCAGTTTGTCATGAACTTGAGTTTTGAGTAAAGAGTCCATTGCTTTAGAAGCATTGAAATATTTCTCAATTTCTAGTTTGGCCTTCTCAAATTCACTCCTAATTTTCTCACATTCCTCTCTAGACTTTTCTAGTTCAATCTCTAACTTATTCTTCTCCCACTTCCAGTAGTTGGTATCATATGAATGTTGAAGTTCATTGGCCTGGTATGACTTAATTTGTTCTTCAAAATTCTCAATGATCAAACTATACTCTCTTCTATCTTTCTCCAACCTTTTAAGGTCATCACACATGCTCTGATTGTGATCCCTGTACTTTTTAACAGTTTCAAGACATGTTTTAGAGCAAAGGTTAGATTTTACCTCTGTGGGGATTGCAGTGCTTGATGACTCTGAAACCTCAGCCATCAATGCTTGGTTCTGAATTGCCTCCTCTGCTTGATCACTCCAATCAAAGCCCATTCCTTCTTGTGAGAGAAGAGCTTGAGATGGATTCCTGTTATAGTTAGTGGACTTTGATTGTTAATTGTTGCCTCCATGCTGTTGAGCAATTCCTCCTCTGCATTCTCTGGCAAAGTGTCCCAGATTATGGAATTTGTAGCATTCCACCTTGGATTTATCAAATCCAACACCATCTTCTCTTCTCATGGCAAAGTTGTTTCTACCTGTTCTTTTAATGAATCTTTTGACTCTCATGGTGAGCATTGTCATTTGCCACTTGATATCCATCTCTTCAAGGTCATCAACATTGATCTGCTCCAGATCATCATTGATAAGAGCAGATTTAGCATGACTAGCCGGGAATGCTTCCAAAACAGAATCATTGGATCCATCCTGTTTTGAGCCATAAGAAGTACTAACTGATTCTGTATTAGCAGAAGAATCAGTAGTAGATGATAGAGAGCAGCATTGTGAGAGTATCCAGATGGATTCTTTTTAGATTCAACTTCTGCTTCAAACACCCTTAGATCATTGTAGAGATCATCAAGTTCCTTATCATCCAGATAATCATTATGTCTGAATGATACTGTATACATGACCCATTCTTCACCAAGAGACCTTAGAAACTTTCTGTTGACATCATCCTGGTCCATCTTGACACTAACAGTGGCCAATTCTCCAATCAACTTGTTGAATCTATCAAAGGTTTGAGTACTAGATTCATTCTTTGTAGACATAAAGTTTTCATATTGTTGCTTGAGAATTGCTTTCTGATTCCTCTTAGTGCTTTTAGTACCTGAAAATCTCTTCTCCAATGCATTCCACAGGATTTGAGCATCAGAACAGTTGTAAAACTGATGTTGGTATTCATTAGGAATTGCCAAGAGCAGAGTGCTCAAGGCTTTCATCTCAGCCTGCCTCATCTTTCTTTCTCCATCAGTCTTTGGTGGAGGTCTCTTGCCATCTGCTCCCATCTTTCCTTCATTGGAGGGACCATTCTCAATGATGTCCCACATTGAGAAGTCTGTGAGAAGAATGTACTGCCTGATTCTGATTTTCCACATGTCAAACTCATTGGGTTTGAGCATGGGGACCTTTGAAACAAGAACACTGTCATGTGATCCGTCCATGATGATTATTGATTTCTGAGTTCCTTAAGCTTTGATACCACTTGTCAGGATCGAAATTCTAAACAAGAATTTAAACTAAACACTCAGAAACTATGTTAAAGAAGTCGCGGAATAACACTTTAACAATAAATCAATCAAACAGTGTATGAACTTAAATTACAAGTTATATTGAATTAACTTAATGATTACAAACAAAACCTCAATCTGTTGAACAGACTCAACAGACGTTCTATACTTCTCTAAAGAAAGGATTAAAACTAATCTTGAGGTTAATTCTCTCTAAACGTATATGCAAAACTTGTTAATCTATCAAAAACTATTAGACTATATATACAGAACTGATTACAAGATAATTACTAAAGAAATATTGATCTTCAGCATCCAGTCCATAATTATCTTCATCATTATCTTCAGCTCCCAGTCTTTCGTTCCAAGTCATCATTATCAACATCATCCTCATAAGCAGCATTAATCTTCAAGCAGTACTAACTACTAGCAATACTAACTCTCCAAGCAGTACTAACCATTCTTATAGCAATACTAACTCTTCAAGCAGTAGTAATCTTCAAATAGCAGTATTAATGTCTTTAGCAGTATTAATCTTTAACACTTCAGCAGCATTATCCAGACTTAGCTCATATCTGACCCAACAGGTCTCGGTAAAAATTTCTTGTTGTGGCTCAGTCACGATGGGGATAAATTTCTCTTCGAATTTGTCTGACAAGATTTCATCTTTTTGGGTGGTTTTTCCCATACGGGTGGTTGATTGACTAGAAAAGAAACCAAGTGCCTAATACGATCATAGTTGTTGTGACATAAAACCTTGACTGATTTCTCGTGCCTATCCCTTCTCCGACGATTGTAGTTGTCGGGTTCAGGATAGAGGTTGTTAAGGATCCATTCGTAATCTTCCGGTAAGAATTGTTCCATCATAAGTTGTTTCATAAGAACTGGCCCCTTTCGTTATCTTTGCATGATCGGTTTATCCCACCAAATGGCGGTGATGCTCTTTAGACGGAAAACAACCAACTTTACCTGCTTGTCTCTGGGAATCTCCATAACGTCAAAGAATCGATCGACTTCGATTTTCCCATCTAGGAATTCTTCTATTCCCATGGTTCTGTAGAAATACAGGATGTCCGCTTTTATCCGATGGTTGTTTCTTCTTCCTCATACTCTTCGGATTCGAAACTTGAAAGATTGACCCGATTACGATTGCCATCGCGTGAAACCTTTACCGGTTCTCCAATCTTGTCTCTTCTCTGACGGTTGTCGTTGACGAAATTGGCTATTAGATTAGCAGGTGATGTGGATAAGGCCACATTCACCCCTACTAAGTCTGCTTTGATACCATTGTTAGTGAAAATACAGGTGAATTTTGCTTTGATACCAACTGACGCAACGTAGGTTTGTGGAAGGATCGACAAGCGTCTAATTTGGGGTTGAGAATTACAAAATGTAAAACTCAAAAGCTTAAGAGAAAACTCTCAAAAGATAAACTTTTATTAATTGATAAAACTTAATAATACTGCAAACAAATAAACCCTATTTATTATCCTAAATTAGAAAAGATAATGATGGAAAATTAAACTAATAACATAATTAGGATAATTACTAAGGAAATAAAAAGAAAAAGAAAACGCTAAAAGAAAACGCTAAAAGAAAACGAAACAATGCGTTTGGTTATGGCTTGAAAAAAGGTTCGAGCTAGTTTCACGTTAGTTATAATAGTTATAAATAGCGTGAAAGTCTTGGTAGCTTATGTTGGAATTTGAAAACAGTGGCTAGGGCGACTTTTATGCTAGTTATAACTATTATAACTAACGTGAAAGTCACGGTAGGCGTTGTTTGACCTTTTTTCGATGCCAAATTTCAAGCCTCTTTCGAGCTCGTTTTCTTCTTTTCCAGCTATTGATGAAAAACATTATTAAATCTTGAATTATTTCTATATCAAATATACTCAAATTTTTTAGGCAAACTTTGGAGAATATCCTAAATATCTTTCCCATTATTTGAAACTTCTCTTTCATGTATGTTTCTTTGTGCCTTTTTCCTTTTTTTTATTGCTTACTATCTACTAATATTGGTTTTCCTTTTTGACCAAACTTTCCCTTTTCGTACAATTCATGGAAACAAAAGTTTTACATATATATAGAGACGTGGGTTCAAACGAGAACGGTACCTATTTAAAAGAATATGAGAATAATTCTGGACCAATCATTTTATTAAATAATATCTTAAATAAAACATTTTAAAAAATCATCCAAAAAGGCATATATGTCATTTATTTTATACATAATATAAATGGAAACTCATTTATTTAAATATAGATTAAGTAATAATAAATTTAATTAAGGTATTTATTTTATGATTTAAGCATTATTAATTTTTTATTTATTTACTTATTATTTTTTACAATATTAAAATAAGTGTGATTTAGTTTTTCATTCTAAATATTCATTTTTATAGAATTAGTTTATTTATTAATTTTTTTTTTCAATTTTCGTCAAAAATCACATGTGATATCCACAATTAATCAACATTTTTTTTTTCATAAAAAAGATTCGTTAATTTCCATCAATGTATCATAATTGATATTGATCATAGTAGGAAAGAAATGTAAGTTATTTGCAACATTACAAATGATATGTTAAATTATGAATTACGTTTTGAAATACATGTGATCTTATACATTTTAAATATATTTTGCTACATATCACATATGATTATGTTTTTATTATTTTTCTTTTTTAAATTTTAATTTAAATAATTGTTTTTCAAATTTTAAATCACATATGATTAGAAAAACATTTTGAAAAACGTTAATTCATTATGAATCACATATGATTAGGAAAACATTTTGAAAAAAAAAAGTTAATTCATTATGAATCACATGTGATTTTGATAACAAAAAGGTTAACATTATAATTGATATGTGTAAATTATGAATTACGTTTTGAAGTACATGTGATCTTATACATTTTAAATGCATTTTACTACACATCACATATGATTATGTTTTTATTAATTTTTAATTTGAATAATTGTTTTTCAAATTTTAAATCACATATGATTAGAAAAACATTTTGAAAAAAGTTAATTCATTATGAATCAAATATGATTAGAAAAACATTTTGAAAAAAAAAGTTAATTCATTATGAATCACATGTGATTTTGATGACAAATTATTAATTACGTTTTGAACTACATGTGATCCTATACATTTTAAAATGTGTTTTGTATAAATCATATTATGTTTTCATTATTTTTCTTTTTCAATGTTTAATTTAAATTATTATTTTTCAAATTTTAAATCACATATGATTAGAAAAATATTTTTAAAAAAATTAATTCATTCTGAATCACAAGTGATTTTGATGAAAGTTGTATTTTTTTAAATATTACTTTAAATAAAAAAAATGAATTATTTAAATGAAAATTAAATACCGTTAATTTAAATGAATTAAATAAAAAAATTAGTAAATAGAAAATTAAATTATATTAATTTCATAAATATGGTAAAATTAGAATTTTAAATAAATACCTAAAATAACTTTTATATAACTAAATTACTTTTATATCCTTATTTATTTATTTTTATAATTAATTATTTAAAGTATTATTTAATAAAATGATTGACCTAGAATTATTCTCTTATTCTTTTAAATAGATATCATTCTCGTATGATTCTCTCTCTCTCTCTCTCTCTCTCTCTCTCTCTCTCTCTATACTATATAATGAAAATTCTAAAATGGTTATACGATTATTGTACAATCTTTTGTACAATAACATTTACCACCCTTAATCTTTTGTACAATAACATTTACTACCCTTATAATGTTACATTTACCACCCTTACAATTACTTATTTAATTTATTTTATATCCCTTACTTTTTCATTTTACACCGTTATCATATTAACACAAATAATCGTATATGAACAAAAATACAATGAAAAAATACGTTCCGTTTTTTACAAATTATACCATTATAATCGTCTCGTCAATACCTTCAAAACGAGCCCAATATTGAATATTTTTTAATTTAACCATACTATTAAATATCAGAATATATACGAATTATCTATGCTACTAAAACGGTTATTGTACAATCTTTTGTACAATAACATTTACCACCCTTACAATGTTACATTTACCACTCTTACAATTACTTATTTAATTTACTTTATATCCCTTACTTTTTCATTTTTCATTTTACACCATTATCATATTAACACAAATAATCGTATATGAACAAAAATGCGATGAAAAATACGTTCATTTTTCTACAAATTATACCATTATAATCGTCTCGTCTGACATTCAAAACGAGCCCAATATTGAATATTTTTTAATTTAACGGTACTATTAAATATCATGAATATCTACGAATTAATTTGTTTTCTATCCATCCGTTTTATTTATTTTTCCACCATTAGCACATTAAAAAAATTCATAATCGTAAAATACGTTTAATTCTTATTATAAATTATATCATTATAATTTTTTTCGTCAATAATTGTAATATAAACTAATTATTGAATATCTTTATAGGTTTAGGGTTTTATAAATTGTGATTCTTAGGTTATGATTGATTGTTGATGACATATCTATAAGAAAGTAACATTAATTGTTCGTTCTTTACTTACATTCCGCTGCATTGCACGGGTATATGTCTAGCTATATAATGAAAATTCTAAAACAGTTATACGGTTATTGTACAATCTTTTGTACAATAACATTTATCACCCTTAATCTTTTGTACAATAACATTACTACCCTTACAATGTTACATTTACCACCATTACAATTACTTTTTTAATTACTTTATATCCCTTACTTTTTCATTTTTCATTTTACACCGTTATCATATTAACACAAATAATCGTATATGAACAAAAATGCAATGAAAAAATACGTTCCTTTTTTTACAAATTATACCGTTATAATCGTCTCGTCAATACCTTCAAAACGAGTCCAATATTGAATATTTTTAATTTAGCCGTACTATTAAATATCAAAATTTATACTATATAATGAAAAAACTAAAACGGTTATTGTACAAACTTTTGTACAATTACATTTACCACCCTTACAATGTTACATTTATCACCTTTACAATTACTTATTTAATTTACTTTATATCCCTTACTTTTTCATTTTCCATTTTACATCATTATCATATTAACACAAATAATCATATATTAACAAAAATGCAATGAAAAAATACGTTCATTTTTCTACAAATTATATCATTATAAGCGTCTTCTCAATATCTTCAAAACGAGCCCAATATTGAATATTTTTTAATTTAACCGTATTATTAAATATCATGAATATCTACGAAATAATTTGTTTTTTCTATACATACGTTTTCTTTTTTTCCACCGTTAGCACGTTAAAAATACATAATCGTAAAATACGTTTCATTCTTATTATAAATAATATCATTATAATTTTTTTTGTCAATAATTGTAATATAAACTAATTATTGAATATCTTTATGGGTTTAGGTTTCATAAGTTGTGATTCTTAGGTCATGGTTGATTATTGATGAAATGTATATAAGGAAATAACATTAATTGTTCGTTCTTTACTTATATTCCGCTGCATCGCGCGGTTATATGCCTAGTATATATATATATATATATATATAGGGGTAATTTCAATTGAAACCACTTTAATTTTGAAAACCATGGAAACCGTTGATTTTATTGGTTAAATTAATGTGAAATTGGTTCATAAAATTGTTTAATATGATGAAGTTGTTTCATATAATTCTTTTGTTCAAGAAATTGTTCCATATATTTGTGTTTTTTTATGTAATTTCATGTATTTTTTATTCTGATGAAACTGCTTCATGTATTTATGCAGTCTAATGAAACTTTTTTCATTTTTACATAAAACAACACAAATATATGCAACAATTTCATCAATAAAAGAATTATATGAAACAATTTAATGAAACAATTTCATTAACTTAACTAATGAAATCGACGGTTTTCACGATTTTCAAAATTAGAGTGATTTTAATTTGATCTCTTCTCTCTCTCTCTCTCTCTCTCTCTCTCTCTCTCTCTCTATATATATATATATATATATATATATATATATATATATATATATATATACCCTTTGGAGTAGAGCTAGTGATTCAACTAATTCACCAAGTAATGATTTTAAGCGTACACATAACACACCTTAATTTGCCCTTGATTTCCATATTGAGCAAATGGAAGTGTCATTCAATTCTCATTATGTTCTAGGGTTATTATCATGTTTAAGTGTGAACACTGGATGTAAGATTAACCATCATTTGAACAATGCATTTAATTCAAACCTTAAAGCCACCACGTCATTGATTTTGGGCATAAACTAACAAATATGTCGAAAGTTTATTCAAAAAATGGCATATAAAATATATGGTATATATGTATATTAAAACCAAAATAGTTAAAAGCAAATAAATCATATTAATGAGAAGCTCTTTGAACTAATTTCTTCGACAAATTAACTCCAAAACCCTCTCCTCAATCATGCCCCTTAATGGTCATTTCTTTTGAAGGGCCAACGAAGATATAATAGAAGAAGCTATTGAACTTAAGAATGCAATAAGAAGGAATCCAGCTGAAACATAAGCCATGTTGAAGAAGTTATCAAGCTTTGATCGAAGTTGAGAAATAAGTGGATCACGGATCGACTCAAGAAAGTCATCCAACTCATCAAGGTTTTTCTTCAAATCAAACGTAGCACCAAATGCTGCACCAACACCAGTAGCTAGCAGAGATAATAGAAACTGCAAACAGTGGCGGATCCAGAAATTATTATTATTGGGGGCACATTTAAGGGTGTCAAAAAAATTTGAAACCGAATAACTCATTCAAACCAATACGATTTTGGTTTTATTCAGTGTTTGGCTTAAACGGTTCAATTTAATCGAATAAATATAGATTTAATTGAAGTTGATCCTTAAAATAATGACTTCTTAAAACAAAAGTTCAAATAAGATGACAAGAATTTTAGATTTGAAGTCTTACCTTTAACTTATTGCGGGCCTACTAATTTTTTTTTTGTTAAAAAACAATAATTAAACCTAAATATTCATGCTTTAATGGATGATCCTTGGGGGTTTGTTGGGGGTCTATGCCCCCTACCTGCATCCGCCATTGACTGCAAGAATATTTAAATGGAATAACATTTATGTGTCGTTTGTTTTTTAAGAGGTCTAAAGTCTGAAGTCTTAATTTAGTTATGATTAATAAGAGGTGTTGTGTAAAAAAGTCTGAACGATTCAGACTTAAAAATATTAAGAGATTTTTTTAAAAAAACAAACAACCCCTTAGTGTCAAGGGATCAAAGCTAGGGACTTGTACTTTACCCGTAAAGAACGAAAGGAGGCTATCAATGTCTTCATTTTGATGGACGCTATTACGCTAATGAAATATTTGAGGGCACATCCAGCACTTTATGTATATTGCTTCAATATTGTACTCTTCTTTAAATGGCTGCCTTTCAAAAATATTTTACTCTACTTGGAACATATATACCTAATGGGTCCACGTTATAACAAAATCAAGTTTATAATAGGATGATAAATGTCTAAGTGTCATGATAGACCGTTTTATGAGACTTAATTTTATATAAGCAAACAATTGTGTGTTATATGTAAAAGTGTTACAATAAGTTCATATTACATTTTTGCACGCCTTAACAAATTTTAGGACACTTTTAAAATAAAGTGTCATATTAATTTTTTTAGACATTATTTGAAAAAAAATGTCAATAAAAGATGTGTTAATAGCGCAATTCTCTAAAGTATCCTATTAAAAAAAAACTAATCTAAGATTTTATTTTAAAAGTGTTATAAAAACTTGTTAAAATGCCTAAAAATATCATATAAACTTATTGTAACACTTTTATAAATGATGCACAATTGTTTGGTTGGGTAAATTTAAGTGTTATAAACCCAATTTAATTAATCTGTTGTAGTGGTCGACTTTCGTAGGGTTAATTTTATATTTCTTAAAGCCAGATTATGTATCATTATTAGAATTGAACTTCCTTTTCCGAATCACTTGCAACATGTGAAATGGAAACTAATTACCTTGTCACCATAAAAAATGATGTTTGGAAGCCCATTGCTCATGCGAGTCATAAGACGTTTACCCATGCTTAGTTGGTAGATCTCAAGGGATACTTGAACACATGTGTAGGCAAAACCTATCACTATAGCAGACATCATGTACCTGCCAATAAAGATAATAATTAAGATAATCATCCTCATGAATGTTTGTGTATTCTACATAGAAGGAGAGAGATATATATATATACCGATAAGCATAGATATCGTTGAACCAGATTTTGACCTCTCTATAGACACCTTTGATGGTAGCAGTGTTGGATGCTAGAATGATTAGAGACACCAAGAGGCATATCCAAGTAGCTAACCTGACAGTTAACGACACAACGGCAAATATTTGCACCGTGCTTGTGGGAGTCTGATCAGTAGTCTGGGACTCGGACTGATTCTGAAGTTCAACCTGACTGTGATCCTCAGTTTGATGACTCTCAGAAAGCTGAATCTGAGTTTGATCATTGGCCTTATCAGGTTGAAACTGAGGTTGCTGATCAGGTCGTACCATTTCGTTTGATGTCAACTAGTGTATGGCCTGCCTGTGGTTTCTGTATCTTAGAAACAATCATGATGCCAATTTCAATAGCACTTCTCAAGCTGGATTCCAAGAATTAAATGCCAAATCACATCATTAACTCCGTCTTAATAATTAATAGTTCTAGCATTATGATTGGAGCCTTGATATGTTAGGAAGAAGCAGAAAATGATCAATAATGTTCTATTTGTTTACTCTGATGTCCTCGTCACGCTTAGAATAAGAATAATGTATAATACTAATGGGATCATAAGTGATACAGGGAGAATTCGAGAGGTAATAAGGATCTTCGAGAATAATTGGAAAAGAAGAAAACGAGCTCGGAAGAGGCTCGGAATTTGGCATCGAAGAAGGAGCAAACAACCCTTACCGGTAGTTACACCGAGACCTAAGTCTCGATACAAGTACCGGTGGCCACTGGAATGTGCAGTGCCAACAACAACGTCTACCGAGAGTTTCACCGAGAGTTAAGTCTCGGGACAAGTCTCGGTAAGGCAGAAGCTACCGAGAGTTTCACCGAGAGTTAAGTCTCGGGACAACTCTCGAAAACATATTTTTCTTATTTTAAATATTTAAACTTAGGATAAGTATTGTTAGCTTTAATTATTATTAGGATTATTATTTAGTTTCCTTTTATTAATTATTTAATTAAGTTTTATAGTTGGTTTAGAATTAGAATAGATTTATTTCCATAGTTATCTTTCAATTAGTTTAGCTATAAATAGGGTTGAATGTTTTCTTTAGTATTCAGATTATTAATTAATAAATTAAACCATTTTAGATTTTTATTTCTAGTTTAAGAGTATTCTCTGTTAAGACACAGTCTCATTGGATTCAAGATCATCCAATACGAAGATCGCAATCTGAAGTTAATGCTGAAAGTTACTCTCAACCATAGTCTAGGGTCTATTCTGTAATAAAGTCAAAGTTGTTTTTAATATCTAGATATTTATTATTTAGATATTATGTTTAGTTTAATATTAGTTTATATTAGTTTTTGATAATATCTTATACTGATATTATCTTTCTCTCCAAAAAAACACAAAAACAATCACACACAATACACACACACAAAGGTGTAAAGAGAGAAAAACAAACAGAGAACTCAATCTCAAGAAATCAACCGTGTAATCATCGTTTGTTATCGAATCAGGTTGGTTTATTATCTATTGTTTGTTGTTTTGATTATCTGGTAACGATCACGGACTCACAATTGGTATCAGAGCTGATCCAGATCAAAATCAAAATTTTCAACTCTCTGTGTTCTTCATTTTTGAAGAACACTGATCAATCATTAAAATCTTGGTTTTGCGGTTATTTTCGAAATCAAAAGGTTGTGTATTGTTGTTGTTGGTAAGGAGAACATTCTGTCAAAGTTTGGTGTGGTAAATCGATCTCTAGTTGGGTTAATTTTAGAGTTGCAGGTCATTTAATCGGAGAAGACGACGTATCGGTCTTAAGCGTACCGGTCGAACCTTAGTTTTTACATTTTACCGGTCGAAGATCATTTTTTATCGGTCGAATCTCACAAACTTTTGGTATCGGTCAAACACTCTCCGGTCAAATCCCACTTTGTACCGGTCGAATATATTTTTTTTATCCGGTCAAAGTAAAACTCACTTTCCCGGTCGAACCCCACTTTTCCACTACACTTCCCCGGTCGAATAAAACTTTTCCACAACACTTCCCCGGTCGAACTCCTCATTAATATCGGTCTTATCAAATCCCATCATCCGGTCGAATCACATTTCAAACCTTTTAAAACCATCAGCCCCGGTCAAATCCATTTCTATCGGTCGAATCTCATTTCAAACATATCCCGGTCAAACACTCCACTCACACTCTTAGAAACACTCTCACACTTTCACGAACTCACCTCTCTCTCTCGGTCAACACACTCCACTCACACTTTGCAACCACACTTTCCAATCCCCATTTTATAATTGAACCTTAAACTCTCAAACCCACGTGTCCACTCACACAACTCACTCTCAACTTTATTATCTATCACGCTAAATCATCTCAAAGTTCCATTTCCATAGAGACCACTTGTTTGAAACCTTACGTATCACACTTTCAAACTCTCACATTTAATCTCCACTCACATCAATTCCACCAATCACATTTAACTCTCATATAAAATTGTTTGTTTATCGGTCGAAAGAAAATTTTACCGGTCGAACATTTTACCGGTCCAATCTTTTTACCGATCAATTAGTTTTACTGGTCGAAAATCTTACCGGTTCTTTACATCGAAAAAGTCGAACCTCACTTTGCGCAATCAACCTCTCGCGCAAACCTTCTCAAAACGCAAAGTTTTTCCGGACTTCGAATTTTATTCAAAATGACATCCAGAGAAGCCCTTGCAATCGGAACTGATACCAAGCCACCAGTTCTCTTTAGAGGAGAATACGAACAGTGGAAGGATCGGTTCCTGAACTTCATCGAAAGACAGGAATTGGGTGATTTCATCAAACAATCCTTAGAAGAAGGCTTAATGGAAACAAAATATAGGGAACCAGCAGCAGGTACTCAAGAAGTACGACATGCACTTTCTTATGGAGATCTAACAAGTGATGATAAGCTAAGAGCAAAAGGCGACATGTTAGCCAAGTCATACATTCTACAAGGGATTACGAATGAAATCTATGTGAAGATTGACAGCTACAAGGCCTCAGGAAAACAAATGTGGGATCAACTAGAGAAAATGATGCTGGGTTCAAAGATTGGGAACCAACTGAAAATCTGTAACTGCCTGCACAGTTTTGAAGAATTCAAAGGCAGAACTGGAGAAACTCTAGAGGGAACATATGATAGGTTTGTGACTTTGCTAAACGAATTAAGCAAGAATAAGGTCAACAAATCTCAAATCGAGCTGAATATCAAATTCCTGAGTATTCTACAACCAGAATGGAAAAGTTTTGCCAGGCAGATGAGGCAGATAAAAGACCTGAATGAGATTCCACTTCACGAGGTGTATGAAACCCTCCGACAAAATGAAGATGAGGTGGATGAAATTATAGCAGAAAAGAGAAAAGGAAAGACAGTTGAAGACACAGTCGCTCTTGTTGTGAAAAAGAAGAAGAACAAGACGATTGTGTATGAATCAGAAGAAGCTGAAGCTGATGTTGTCTCTGACTCGGATGAAAATGAACAAATGCAGCAAGCAATGCAGTTTCTGACAAATGCATTTCAGAAAAAGTTCTACAGGAATCCAACGTCTAATAGTCAGAGGTACTCTTCTGGACCAAACAACTATGCTTACAAGGAAAGAATTGAAGGAAGCAGATATGAAGGAAATAAGTATGAAGGGAAGAGATTTGAGGGAAAGAGAACAGAGGAGAAGAAACCTGAAGATAGAAGATATCAGACTGAAGGAAAAAGGTTAGTGGAGAGGAATCCTGAAGAGAGGAAATTTAAAGCTGAAGGATCAAGTCAGCCAGGACCACCGATGTGCTACAACTGTGGCAAAACAGGTCACTTTGCCAAGGATTGCCGCAGATCAAAAGTCAGAAACTCCGATTACTACAAGAACAAGATGCTTCTTGCAAAGCAACAGGAGGCAGGCAAGGCACTGATGGCTGAAGATGAATACTGGCTGGATCACTCAGATGAAGAAGAAGAAGATGAAGAAAAGGATGAAGCCGTCAATATGTGCTTGATGGGCAAAATCGAATCAGATGCTGAAGCTGATTCAGAAAATGAAGAAGAGGAGGTATGTGTTTTATCGTATAAAGATTTAATGAATAAAATGCATGCTATGGTTTTAAAACAAGAAGAGTTAGAATCTAATCTTAAGCGAGAAAATGGTGTTATAATTAACAAAAACCAATTGATACAGAAACTTAGCGATGAAATTGCTGAGAAGAAAGTATTAGTTGAGGTTTTACATACAAACGGTGACACCAACGCAAAAGAACAGACTATAATTCTAAAAGAGAATACTGAGCTCAAGTCTAAATTGACAAAAAGTGAGATTGATTTTTATAAGCTTACTGATATGCATTCTTTATGTACTAAAGAAAACAAGACCTTAATTGCTAAATTAGACGCTTTGGAAAAGAAGCTATACTCATTAGGTCAAAGTGAGCAAACCATTCATCTTAACAAACCGAAAAAGAACAAAGAAAATTGGGGAATCGGTTATGTGAAACCTCAACGTCTTCAAAAGGGTATAAGAGAAGTGCCTGCACTCTATGACTATACCTCTATGCTAGTTTCCCACCGAATCTCCTCACTTAAAGTTTTTAATACTAAACTATCAGAAGAGGATGAAGCTAATGAATTTGAAAAACGGATGAAGTCAACTAAAGTTCACGCTCCATTTTATTATGCGAAGTTGAATAATAGTTATGACTATCCCAATGATGAAAAGAAATCTCTTTCAACTGACTACTTTCAAAGTTATTCTGAAAAAGAGATGGAGGCGAAGCCTGTCATAGGTAAAATTTATGTCCCTTCTCTCGTGTTAGAAAGTAAAATTTCTGAACTCGAGAACTCTTTATCAGATGAAAGACTTATGATTGAGATTCAACAAAAGGTTTTTTCAACTGTTATGAAAAATGTTGTTCTTTCAAAGGCTTCTACTTCTGATGACATGTTTGGTTCATCAAACGAAGAGTTTAATTTTCTTAATTCTGATGGTGGTTTAGATGGTTGTTTTGAACAAGTTGATTTTAATGTGAAACTTCCTAACCATGCATCTTTTGTTAAGAAAACTTCAAGAAAAACCAGTATGTCTGTGAACAGTGCAAAATCAACGAAAGTTGATTACTCAGTCTCTGTGAAAGCTAACAATGCTAAAGGTAAGAAAATATCTCAGCATTCACAGAAACCGACCACTACTGGTAATTCTGAGAAGAAGCACTCAGTTGTTGCTCAAAGGTCTAACTCACTAGTTTTACATGTTTTAGATATGAGCAAGCCAAGGCCTGAAGCCAATTCTCAATGGCAACCAAAAAGGAAGCTTGACAAGGCCATTTTATCGTTTAGTAGTGTTAATTGTAATAAGACTTCGCTTACTAAAGATGTTGTGATTGCTGATATTGCTGTTTTGCATCCAAAACTTGTTGTTTCTCGTAAACAATATACAATGAAGCAATTATTTCAGTTATCTTTATTTGCTGGAAAGTCTTCTATCTATAATAAACATGTTTCTATTACTGGTCAAGATTCTGGTGATTGGTTTGGAAATTACCATGTGCATACATCTCATATTAATTCTTCTCATGCATTTCAAAATAAAAGAGGAACCAATTTGAAATGGTTACCAAAATCTTGTGCTAACACAGCAGGACCCAAATTCCAATGGGTACCTAAGGCTAAATCTGTGTTGCAGGCACACAAAGCTTAAAGAGAATACGACTTCTGATTATGTACAGATCAGGACTCGTTCTTCAATGTCAAAATAGGTTTTTGGATAATGCAGTTCAAAACCTGAACATCAAAGTCAAAATAGGCTTTTGAACAAATCAGTTCAAGACCCGCACTTCAATAATCAAAGTGAATATTCCAATGTTGTCGTATAAACATCTAAATTTGTATTTTCTCTTATGCAGACTAGTCATACGTGGTTCTTGGACAGCGGATGTTCGAAGCACATGACAGGGCAAAAAGAGATACTGTCCAATTTTAAAGAAAAATATTGCGGAACAGTAAGATTTGGCAACGACCAGTTTTCTCCAATCATGGGATATGGTGATGTACAACATGACAATGTCACTATCAAGAAGGTGAGCTATGTAGAAGGCTTAGGACACAACTTGTTCAGTATAGGCCAGTTCTGTGACAAAGACTTAGAGGTCAACTTCAAAGCCAAGAGATGTTCAGTTCGCAATGAAGAAGGCGAAGAACTCTTGGTCGGTACACGAGAATCAGACCTCTACACAATCAACTTATCTGATGTCCGGACTGACAAACAAGTTTGTCTACTATCGAAAGCTTCGATGCAACAAAGTTGGTTATGGCATCGACGTCTTTCTCACCTCAACTTTCGGTACATCAACAACCTGGTCAGTGGAAAGCTCGTCAAAGGACTTCCAGAGCTTAGATATGAAAGAGAACATCTTTGTGCAGCTTGTGAGAAAGGCAAGATGAAGAGGGCACCTCATAAACCGAAGCCTGAACCAAGTACAAAAGCTCCTTTAGAGTTATTGCATATGGATCTATGCGGTCCAATGCGCACTCAAAGCTTAGGCGGAAAGAAGTACATACTCGTGATCGTGGACGATTACTCGCGATACACATGGGTCAAGTTTCTACGTTCAAAGGATGAGACACCAGATGTTCTCATTACATTCCTGAAGACGACCCAAGTGAATCTGCAGAAGCCGGTCAAGATTCTAAGAACAGACAACGGCACAGAGTTCAAGAACAACAAAGTTGAAGAATATCTCGAATCTGTCGGGATTTCACATCAATACTCTGCTGCTCGAACGCCTCAACAAAATGGAGTAGTTGAAAGAAGAAATCGGACGCTAGTCGAGGCTGATCGTACTATGCTAAGTCAATCAGACTTACCTCTATTTTTGTGGGCAGAAGCTGTTTCGACCGCATGCTACACACAGAATCGATCCATGGTACATCGAAGATTCAAGAAGACTCCTTATGCATTAATCAACAACCGAACACCGACAATCAAATATTTCCATATATTTGGGTGTAAGTGTTTCGTTCTAAATGACAGGGAGAATCTTAATAAGTTCAGTGCTAAGGCGGATGAAGGGATCTTCATTGGATATTCCTCGACATCAACTGCATTCCGAGTTTATCTGAAGAAGTCAAAGACGGTGATTGAAAGCATCAACGTCACCTTTGATGAAGAAATGGCTTCCGAACAACAACGTTCAGAACCCGTTATAACTGGAGTACTAGCTTCTGGGCAACTCAGTCCAGAACCTGCGTCTCAACAGAATAAATCAGACGAAGCTTCAACTTCAACTAACCATTTATCTGATTTAGATTTATTATTTGAATTGTTTTATGATGAATTTCTTGGATCTAATGTAAAGAAATCTGTTGTGGTTGACAGGATGGAAGACTTAACGACTACTCATCCAACCAGTTCAGATGACTCTATTGAATCAAACGCCCCGATTCAACAAGAAATTACAATTCAAATGCCGACTCCAATAGTTGAAGAAGTGACAAATGATAAAGAGACAGAAGTAGCTGAAACAGTAGGTTGTTCTATACAGACTAATCTACAGCCGGAACAAGCTGTACCTACTGAGACTTCTGCACCATCTACTTCAACTGAACCCCCCATTCCTTTTTATATTGATCTCTTATCATATAATACACTTTCACCAATTACTTCAACTGAAACCACAATTCCTCCAGAACAAACCGAAGAAGGTACAAGTGGATTTATAGATAATTCAATTGACATACATTCATATAATCCACTGCCTCATGAACATAAATGGACCAAAGAGCATCCGATAAGCCAAGTCATTGGCGATCCATCAAAATCGGTGCAAACTAGGTCAGCATCAATGAACATGTGCATGCATGACTCCTTTCTGAGCAAGTTCGAGCCAACTCGCGTATCAGAGGCACTTGCGGATCCAGAATGGGTGATCTCAATGCAAGAAGAGCTGAATTAGTTCAATGCACTTAAAGTCTGGAGACTCGTACCGAAACCTCAAGGTAAAACCATAATAGGTACGAAATGGGTTTTCAAGATAAAGAAAGACGAAGATGGTACCGTTATCCGAAACAAGGCAAGACTAGTAGCCAAAGGATACAGACAAGAGGAAGGAATAGACTTTGACGAAACATATGCTCCTGTGGCGCGATTAGAGGCAATCAGAATGTTTTTAGCCTACGCAGCCCACAAGAACTTCATGGTCTTTCAAATGGACGTGAAGACAGCATTCCTCAATGGAATTCTGAAGGAGGAAGTCTACGTCTCTCAGCCATAAGGTTTTGTCAATCAAGAGAAGCCGAATCACGTTTACATTCTCGACAAAGCACTCTACGGTCTGAAACAAGCACCTCGAGCCTGGTATGATGTCCTTTCCACTTTTCTAGTCAAGTCTGGGTTTTCAAAAGGTACGGTGGATACCACTTTGTTTATTAAAAAGGAAAAAGCCGATATCATTTTAATTCAAATCTATGTAGATGATATTATCTTTGGTTCTACAAATACTAAGTACTGTAAGAAATTTTCAAACCTTATGGTGTCTAGATTTCAGATGAACTTGATGGGAGAGATGAATTTCTTCCTCGGTTTACAAGTAAAACAATTTTCATCGGGTATTTTTATCAATCAATCAAAATACATTATGGATATTCTTCGGAAGTTCAAAATGGAAAATTCAAAACCGATTGGTACCCCAATGGCACCAGGTACTAAGATTGGCAGCGATCCTTCGGGAAAGGCTGTTGATGTTAGGACTTATCGAGGGATGATAGGTTCTTTAATGTATCTTACTTCTAGTAGGCCAAATATAATGTTTTCAACATGCTTATGTGCACGATATCAGGCCAATCCTAAAGAAATCCATATGTCTGCTGTGAAGCGCATTTTTAGATATCTGAAGGGCACTGCAGATCTTGGTCTGTGGTATCCTAAAGATACTAGTTTTGAACTAACAGCCTACACAGATGCAGATCATGCAGGTTATATGTTAGACAGGAAGAGCACGTGAGGACACGTACAGTTCCTCGGTGACAAACTAGTAAGTTGGGCATCGAAGAAGCAACTTTGTGTTTCAACTTCCACGGCCGAAGCAGAATATGTAGCTGCTGCTAGCTGCTGTTCTCAGGTCTTATGGATGAGAACTCAATTGTGCGACTACGGTTTCCACTTCAATAAAATCCCGATATACTGTGACTCCAAGAGCACCATCGCAATATCAGCGAATCATGTTCAACACACCAAGACTAAGCACATAGACGTCAGGTATCACTTTATTAAAGATCATGTTGAAAAGGGAACAATTGAACTTTTCTTTGTAAAAACTGATTATCAACTTGCCGATTTGTTCACCAAACCCTTAGACGAAAAGAGGTTCAACTTTCTTATCTCTAAGCTTGGTATGTTAAATCTTAAAATCTAATCAGTAGTTACCTATAAAAGTGATCTAAATTGTATACTTTTTCATCATTTCTTCATTCTTAACTCTGATTGATATCTGCACTTCTATCAAATGTTCATGATCCAAGGGGGAGAATGAGAAGAAATTGACATCTGGTCAATATTACTTCGAGGGGGAGCTCATAAAATTTTGCATGTACCTTATAATGCCAATTTTTTTTTGTAATGCAAGAATTTAGGGGGAGCTCTTCAAGTCAAGGAGTTCGGATATGACTTCTGATTATTTCTGATCTGAACTCGTACTTTAAAAAGTTTTACTGCTTTTTGTCTTTTCAATTTAAGTGAATAAATTTGCTTTCACTTTGACTTAAGACTTTTGCAGAAGTTTGAGAGAAGCTTAAAAGATCATATCTTTATGACTTTAAGCTTAGCTTCATGAGATGTAAGATCATACGTTCAGGTATAATCCTTTATCTTAATCTCATATATGGTTGAAAGAAAGACAACTTTCAATCATAGAAAACATTCTTTTTAATGTTCAAACCACTTCCTGATTTTTCATCAGATTTTATATTTTGGAGTGTATTTTAAATGTTTTCATGATCAATATTGTGCTTTAACTGAAATAGTTAAACCAATCTGAGCATCACATGCATCATAGGAAAAAAAGAATCATTGTGCTAGGAATTAACACAACTTCAATGGAATCACCTTAACCAGTGATTTCTACCCAAGAAGTTAATCCTTAGTGATTGAGTGTGCAAATCGAAAAGAAATGAGTGTGATTAGAGAAAGTAAAAAGTTTAAAAGAAAGAGCGTGTGAGAACAGAGTTAAAAGAATATCACAACTCTGCACCAACTTTTTCTGAGCCGGGTAGCCACATTACTAGTGTTTCACAAATCTTTGGTGAACATTATTGAAACAGGCAACTAACCCATGCCAACTCTTGAGCAAACCTCACCATCTACTCATTTTCTTCTTCACAAGAAAGTGTTTCACATTTTCAAAGGGGATACAGCACATATGCTATCTGATTTTCATTTGGAAAATCTGGATATTGAAAAGAAGGAAGTCTGCCCCACCTTCGCACTTCACTCATGCACATTGAGTCTGTGTTTAACTTACTGTTGTCTCAGTGGTTTACACAAATTTTGAGCCAAATAAGCAATCATCAGTGCTTAATTCTTTCAAACACAAGCACGAACACACAAGGAATTAGTTTCTTTGTCATAACGTTTATAGAAATTACCTTTGTGGTGTTTCGATGATTAAATGGAAGCCCTGGGGGAGTCAACATCAATCAGCTCCTTTCCAATGTGTATTCGTTACACACAGTGACTTAGTGTTACTGACAGGCATTCTAACTGATTCATTAGTTGATTCAGGTGTTACATGATTATTTTGTCTAGATTTGCAAAGATCAGGATGAATAACTATTGAATTGACGGATTAGAGACTACAAGTGGTTGACATTTCTTACTCAAAGTTTTGATGAAGTCGTCGCACTTTCCATCAAAAAGGGGGATAATCTAAAGCTTGAAGAAATGTTCAGTCCATTACATTACAAGATCAAGAACTGCGAGATCAAAGTATTCTGAAGACATGTTGATTTCAGATAAATTTTCTTTGAAGATACTTTGCTAAAGCATTCTGAGCTAGAGAAAGAGATTGCATCTTCTGTGCTGAAAGAGAAGATCATATTGACAAATCATTTTCGTAATGATCTTGATCCAAAGGGGGAGATTGTTAAGACACAGTCTCATTGGATTCAAGATCATCCAATACGAAGATCGCAATCTGAAGTTAATGCTGAAAGTTACTCTCAACCATAGTCTAGGGTCTATTCTGTAATAAAGTCAAAGTTGTTTTTAATATCTAGATATTTATTATTTAGATATTATGTTTAGTTTAATATTAGTTTATATTAGTTTTTGATAATATCTTATACTGATATTATCTTTCTCTCCAAAAAAACACAAAAACAATCACACACAATACACACACACAAAGGTGTAAAGAGAGAAAAACAAACAGAGAACTCAATCTCAAGAAATCAACCGTGTAATCATCGTTTGTTATCGAATCAGGTTGGTTTATTATCTATTGTTTGTTGTTTTGATTATCTGGTAACGATCACGGACTCACATTCTCTTAGTTTACTCGAGTGTTTCGTTGTAAAGCTCGCTATCCTTGGATCCAGACGTTTGTCGATCTGTTCCGCACTTTCCCCGCTGCGTCAGTTGGTATTAGAGCAAGCTTCTCCTGTCTCTTTTATTAACAATGGGCGGCCGACCCACTACCAAAGCAGGTTTAGTAGAGATGCATGTGACCTTATCCACGGCACTCGATAATCTGACAGCGGCTGTCAACAAACTTCAACCCAATTTCGTCAACGACAACAGTCGGAGAAGAGACAGGATTGAAGAACCGGTTAAGGTTCTGTGTAATGGCAATCGTAACCGGATTAATCTTTAAAGTTCCGAATCCAAAGAGGACGAGGAAGAAGAACCAGTGAACCTGAGAAGAAACGACCACGATTACCGGATGAAAGCGGACATCCCGTTTTTCTACGGAACCATGGGAATAAAAGAAATCTTAGATTGGCAAATCGAAGTCGATCGATTCTTTGACATTATGGAGGTTCCCAAAGAGAAACATGTAAAGTTGGTTGTTTTCCATCTAAAGAGTGTCACCGCTATTTGGTGGGGTAAACTGATCGTGCAAAGACAACGACAAAGAAAGGGACCAGTTCGATCTTGGAGGAGAATGAAGCAGCTTATGATGGAACGATTCTTACCGAAAGATTATGAATGGACCCTTAACAAACTCTATCCCAAACCCGATAACGACAACCGCTGGCATGAGAAATCAGTCAAGGTTTGGTGCGACAACAACAACGACTCTATTATGCATTCGATTATTTTCCTAGTCAAACAACCACCTGTTCCGAAAAAGCCACCCGAAAAAGATGAAGTCTTGTCGGACAGATTTGAAGAAAAATTCATCCCCGTCGAGACCGAGCCACAACAAGAAAACTTGACCGAAACCAAATTGTCCGAACCAGATCTTGAACCAGCCACCGAAAAATCGAAAGTGAACCGGTTAACGACAACCTCGAGCCAACGAAACTTTTGTCACAAGACGTCAAGAAGGTTGAGCCCTGTAATAACCGGGCTTAAAAGGATAATAATTAAAAGTTTGGGGTTAAGGTTTAGAAAAGGCTTAGTGAAGGGGGGTCTAGTGTGAAAAAAAAATTGGAAAAAGAAAGGATTTTAACCCTAGAGGCTTTGGTGTTAGGGGTGGCGGCTGAATTTTTGAGAAGAGGGTCCTTGGGCGATCTTGGTGAACCGATAAGGGAAGAAGAATATCCAAGGATTTTCAAGTGTGACTCTGATTCATTTCAAGGTAAATCATCTTGTTAACGAAATTCTCTATTTCTAAATGTTTTTATCAGAATAGTTTACTTGGGTCTGTATTGAAATCTGCTTTGGGGAAATTAAGGATTCCTTATTCACTGTTGTTTGTTAATCAATCTAAATGGGAGGGAGGATTATAGTTAATTATGGATGTGGTTAAAATCGAGTTTACCAAATGATTATTGAGTTTTGTATTGAATTATATCAAGGTTTAAGAATTGCACTGAAAGTTGTGGCATTGGTTTATCGATGTCTCTGGTTCTGTTTGTTCGTTTCGACACCGGTCACCGGGGGAGGAGTAACCCGGTCGCATCTTCACACCGGTCGAGAAGGGGGTGACCCCGGTCGACTTTAGACACCGGTCGAGAAGGGGGGAGACCCCAGTCGACCTTAGGCATCGGTCGAAAAGTGGGGGAGGCCCCGATCGTGGTTAGAGGGGGTAACCCCGATCCTGTTTAGCGACGGCCAGTCGCAGGATCCGATCCCCGAGTTCATTATATGGGCCGAAACCCATGTACATCATAAGGTTTATTTTTAATGGATGGGCTTTGAGTTAAATTAAGATATCGACCCATTTCGGTTTATTCCAGGTACATCGTCTCGAGTCGTTGTGCTAGTGGTGTTTTTTATTCTTTTAGAAAATAGGAAGTTGGGATTTTGGGTTAAGGTCAAACTTGTGTAAAATTAGAAGGAATCGCAAGTTCACCGACCAATGTGTTGTTTTATAGGTTTCGGATCGAACTTTAAAAGTAAGCGCATGATTTAAGCTAAGGACGTCAGGTGAGTTTTTCTGAATTAAACCTTTTTGGTAACGAAAGCATGTGAAGTTTAATTTTAAACTTTGATTTATTTACGATGGCATGATTATTATGAAATTATTCAAGTGTGCTATAAATTTGTAGATGTTTAAATGTATGCATACATTATTTATGGAGAATGTGACCTAAGTCGGGGAGTGTGGCCCGCCTACTCGTGCCAAGGAGTGTGGCCCGTTTATGCCATTGGGGGTGTGTCCCAAAATTAAGGCAGCGCGAGTTAGACACATCGTCTTTAACGGTCGTGTGGTCAGTAGCGTGTTTTATCTTTATGTGTTTATAAATCCGTTGATTTAAATGTTCTGGAAAGTTTTATTGATGCTTATCTGTTAGAGGGGACTCACTAGACCTTCGGTCTAACACTCGCTCTTTCAAAACTAAAAATCTTTTCAGGCAAGCGTTATTTAGGAAGGGCAGATAAGGACAATGAAAGGATGTAGCGGGAAAAGATAGAAGACTGTCATTTTAGACATTTTTATAAGTATCTCAGTTGTGAATAGGTTGCCTTTTTGCAAACCTAGAAATTTTATTGTACACTTGGGGCCGATTTGGCATGGATTGTTATTATTAATAAGATTTAATTTCGTTATTTTTTTTGCATTCTGGTGTGGGTTGTTACAGTTGGTATCAGAGCCATAGTTTAAGGGATTTAGGTGACCGGATGGGCCTAAACTTAAACTACGGAGTAGAGGGACACAACTGAGATATTGGGTCTGAATATGCTAAGGATGGATACTACTGCTACTTGAAAGGTATTACTACTGCAAGATGAAATACTACTACTGCTTGTAAAATTAATACTGCTTGAAGAGTTAGTGCTGCTACTTGAATAGTTAGTACTGCTTGGAGAGTTAGTACTGCTAGTAGTTAGTACTGCTTGAAGATTACTACTGCAAGTGAGGAGTTAATACTGCAAGCATGGTTAGTACTGCTAAGCTTGAAGATTAATGCTGCTGGATGATTAATACTGCTGAGGATGATTAGTGTTGCTTATGAAGATAAAGATGGAATGATTGCATGGAACGAAAGACTAGGAGCTGGGGATAATGATGAAGATAATTATGGTATTGATGCGGAAGATCAATTTTGTTTTGATAATTATCTTGTAATCAATTCTATATATATAGTGTAGATGTCTTAGCAATGAGATACAAGTTTTACAAGTTTTTCATATACATTTGTTTAGAGAGAATTAACCTCAAGGTTCTTAGAAGTCCTTTCAATAGAGAAGTATTGAACGTTTGTTGAGCCTGTTCAACATATTGAGGTTTTGTTTGTAATCATTAAGTATTCAATATAACTTGTGATTTACATTTTGATACTGTTCCATTGATTTACTGTTAAAGTGTTTTTCCGCAACTTCTTTAACATAAGTTTCTGAGTGTTTTATAAATTCTTGTTTTGAATTTCGATCCTAACAAGTGTTATTAGAGCCTTCTTCTCAGAAATCAAAAATCATCATGGACGAATCTAATGACAGTGTTCTTGTTTCAAAGGTTCCAATGCTCAAACCCAATGAGTTTGACATGTGGAAAATCAGAATCAGACAGTACATTCTTCTTACAGACTACTCAATGTAGGACATCATTAAGAATGGTCCCTCAGATGGAGGAAAGATGGACGCAGAAGGCAAGAGACCTCCACCAAAGATTGATGGAGAAAGAAAGATGAGGCAGACAGAGATGAAAGCCTTGAGCACTCTGCTCTTGGCAATTCCTAATGAGTACCAACATCAATTCTGCAACTGTTCTGATGCTCAAATACTATGGAATGCATTGGAGAAGAGATTTTCAGGTACTAAAAGCACTAAGAGGAATCAGAAGGCAATTCTCAAACAACAATATGAGAATTTTATGTCTACAAAGAATGAGTCCATGACTCAAAACTTTGATAGATTCAATAAGTTGATTGGAGAGTTAGCCACTGTTGGTGTCAAGATGGATCAGGATGATGTCAACAGAAAATTTCTAAGATCTCTTGGAGAAGAATGGGTGATGTACACTGTATCCTTCAGACAGAATGATAATCTGGAGGATAAGGAGCTTGATGATCTCTATAATAATCTAAGAGTATTTGAAGCAGAAGTTGAATCTAAGAAAAGGCCATCTGGATACACTCATAATGCTGCCCTCCTATCATCTACTAATGATTCTACTGCTAATATAGAATCAATTAGTACTGCTTTTGGCTCAAAACAGGATAGATCCAATGATTCTGTTTTGGAAGCATTCCTGGCTAGTCATGCTAAATCTGCTCTTATCAATGATGATATGGAGCAGATCAATGTAGATGACCTTGAAGAGATGTGTTGATCCAAACTCTCTCAATGATTTGATAACGACCCTCTTTTATACTTAGTGAAAATTACGTTATTATATGTATTAGTGTTTCATCATCAGCGATCAGACTGAGTCTGATCAGTTATCGCTGATGACCTTTCTGTAAACATTTAATATGTATGTGTTTCACTTTCAGCAATCAAACTGAGTCTGTTCAGTCATCGCTGATCGTTTCCCATGTAACACAGTTAACGTAATCCCTGAAGACAAGTCTCGCGTCAACATAGTTCATAGCTGAATCGAAGACGAAGCCACTGAACAATAGATAAGTCTACTAATGACCTGATGCGGATATCAGCGAAGACCAGACGAATATACTTACGCGAAGAAGCCTGAGGAAAAGCTTCAGCGATAGCTGAACTTCTTTATCTCTGGAAGAAGAGATACTCAGCGATCAATGATCACAAAGCTTATGCCTCAAGTTTTCTTTTGTCTTACCTTGCACAACCAGTACGATGTGTCAGAACGGACAAGTCTCTGCTACAAATCGTACAACAACTCTGTCAACTACACTGTTCATAAAGCGGCCAAAAGCATGTCTCCAAAAGTAAGACTCCCAAAGCCAATCTATGAATGCCACGTGTAAAGTACCCTGCCATGCATTTAATGCATAGGGTATAAATAGGAAGCTCACCCCTTCATCTGAAGGTGTGCTCAATCCTTGAATTCCATAATAGAAACCCTTGTTTTCTATCTCTCTAAAATCCCCCATTCTCTGAATTTCTTGTGCAACCATCTTAGTGTTTCTTAAGTTTGTTTAGATTGAGTCTGTCTTAATCTTATTCCGCAACAAACTTGTAAATTGTATTTTGATTTATCAATAAACAATTTATTAAACTTTAATTTCTGTGTTTGTATTCAACCCCCCCCCCCTTTCTACAAACTTGTTAAGCACCTTCGGGACCAACAAGTGGTATCAGAGCAGTTTGTTTAATCTAATAAACAAGATCTTGCTGTATACTCTTTCTTGCTATTCTAAAATGGCACTAAACACAAACACAAACTACTATGATAATGGTTCACTTTCTAAACCTCCTCGATTTAGCAGAGATAACTTTTCTCTATGGAAAAATCGAATGATGCTATTTCTTGAAGGTGCGGATCCTACTATACCTGAATATATAGAAAACGGACCCTATGAACCTGTTAGAATTATAGCTGCGGTTCCCGCTACTGCCACCACTGAAGCTGTCCCTGAACGATATGTCATTAAGGAAATAAGACAGTGGAGTGATGAAGATAAAAAGAAGGTAGGCATAGATGCAAGAGCAAAGACCATTATATCAATGGCTCTGCCTGATGAAGTTTTCCATTCCATCATGCATCTAAAAACTTCTAAAGAAATGTGGGAAACCATATGTGTTCAATATGAGGGCACCACTGAAATCCAAGAGACCCGAAAGATTAACTTGGTAAGACAGTATGAAAGTTTTATCGCTGGTAAGAATGAATCTCTTTCTGACAATCATCAGCGGTTTAACTGCCTGATCATTGACCTAAGAACTGTTGGAAGGACCTATTCTAATTCTGAGGTCCTAACAAAATTCTTGGAAAGTCTTCCTGAAAGCTGGGACAGTTATTCAATATGTCTTAAGCTGACAAAAGACTTACATACTCTCTCTCTAAGCACTCTGTATGGAATATTGCTCAACTATGAGCAATCTAATCTCCTGAAGAAGAATCTTGTAAAAGATTCTAAAGACTCCAAAAGCACTGCTGTTGCTTTAGTCTCGTCAGAGATAATTCCATCCCAGCGATCTACTCTCACCATCACTGAGTTAGATTCTGAATCTGAGGATTTATCAGACCCTGATCTTTCAGAGTTTAATGAGTCCTTAGCACTCTTGACAAACTCTTTTAAGAGATTTGCAAGAAAGAGTAACTTCCGAAGAAGTAAACCTCTCTTTCTTACTGAAAAGCCAAAATCAACTCCGGTTGATAAGGCTACAGCCACTTGCTATAACTGCGAAAAAATTGGACATTTTGCTAGTGAGTGCAGGTCGAAAAAGGTCTTCAAACCTTCTACCTCAAGAAGATCCAGTGATGACAAATACCATAAGCTGAAGAACAAATATCAAAAGCTGAAAAGCTATCAGCGAAAAGGTAAAGGTCTCATCGCTGAAGAACATGACTGGGCTGAATCAGAAGAATCATCTTCTGATGAAGAAGAAGTCGCTAATCTTTGCCTCATGGCTGAGATTAAAGAAGAAGTAGAAGAACCATCAGAACCTTCTATGAGCTACATATCATCTCAGGTATCTATCTCAACAAATCCCTCTCTGCCTGAAGCTGAGAGAAGTCGCGCTGTTGATGTGCTGACGATTGACCTTTATAATGCTCTAAACGACAAAACTCAAGCTGAAAATAAAAATGTTTATTTAACACAAGAGCTAGAGAAATGTCATGAAAAGATCAGTGAACTAAATCTTTTAGAAGAAAAGCTGAAAGATCAAGTCATTATAAATGAAATCATCAGCATTGAACGCGAACAAGCCATCGCTGCTCTAAAAGCAGAAAAGGCTCATGTTGAAAAATGGTGTAAATCATCAACAAAGATCTCTGAGATAATAAATGCTCAAACTCCTGAAAGCGATAGAACTGGTCTTGGTTTTTGGACACCACAGGATGATCCTAAAGAAGAAAGTTCCTCGCTTAAGTTTGGAACTTTTGTCACATCTTTCTTTGACACTTCTTATAATCAATTCTATCCCTGTTCTTCTTCAAATCCCATCCCTGAGGAGATATCTGCAAGATCTAAGTCTGCAGATAAAGGAAAGTCTATTCTTCTTCCTCAAAAGGCTTCCAAGAAAACCAAACTGAAAGTTCCTTCCAAACCTTCAGTGGATAAACCTTCTAGCTCAGTGACAGAAATCTTTGATATCTGTCCTCCAAAGCTGAAGGTTGATCTAAAGCCCGTGAGACCTGAAGAAATAAAAATTCCTCCCAGATCTCGTGCTAAAGGCATTCTTGGAGCTGGACCTGCTCATCTTAAGTTTTCAAAACCTTTTGGTTATAAAACCACCATCAGATATAGAAAATGTTATCACTGTGGATTCACTGACCATATTGCGAGCAAGTGTCCAAATACCACCGAAGCTGATAAAACAGCCAAAGTGAAGAAAAATGCCTCTAAGGCAAATAAAGTCACCAAAGTTGAAAAATCAACCAAAGTGAAAAACACCACTAAGGTTAAGAAATTAACCAAAGTGAAGATTACCACTGAAGCTGAATCTTCATCAGCGGTGAAGACTGCTGAATCTTCCTTATCCACTAACTCTGAAGGACCCATTGAAAAGTGGGTACCAAACAACGCTTAATCTTCCTTATGTATGCATGGATCAAAGGGATTTGGTATCTCGATAGTGGATGTTCTCGTCATATGACTGGACAAAGAGACCTGCTCACTGAATACAAGGAAGAGAAAGGCCCCTCTGTTACCTTTGGTGGAAATGGAAAAGGATTTACCCGAGGGTTTGGTGTCCTCAACAATGGGACAACTACCTTTCGGAGAGTCGCTTATGTAGATGGACTGAAGCACAATCTTCTAAGCATCAGTCAGCTATGTGACAAAGACTACGAAGTTCGCTTTTCTAAGAAAGCATGTTCAGTGGTAGATGAAAAAGGAAAACTTGCTCTCAGTGGTTATAGAAGAGAAAATGTCTATGTAATAGATATGGACTCTACTATCACTGATAACTTATGTTTTCTCTCTAAGGCCTCTTCTGATGTCAACTGGCTATGGCATAAAAGGCTCTCTCATCTAAACTTCAAAACCCTGAATTCTCTCTCATCTAAGGAACTGGTTTCTGGTCTTCGTCAGCACTCATATGCTAAAGAATCTCTCTGCTCAGCATGTGAAAAAGGAAAGCAAACAAAAGCTAGTTTCAAATCGAAACAAGTTTCCTCAGTAACAAGTCCTCTTCAGCTCTTGCATATGGATCTATTTGGCCCTGTCAACATCCAATCAATAGCTGGAAAGAAATATACGCTTGTCATTATAGATGAATATTCTCGCTACACCTGGGTTATTTTTCTTCGCTGTAAGAATGATACTCCAGAAGAACTAATATCTTTTGTCAAAAAGATGGAAGTGCTGAATAATCTTACTGTTCGATCAATAAGAAGTGATCATGGAACTGAATTCAAAAATAGTTCCCTGGACAATTTCTTTGAGAACAAGGGAATCTCTCACAACTTCTCTTCAGTAAGAACACCTCAGAAAAATGGAGTCGCTGAAAGAAGAAACAGAACGATCATAGAAGCTGCTAGATCAATGCTCAGCGATTCTCACCTCCCTACTCAATTTTGGGCAGAAGCTGTAAACACTGCATGTTTTACTCAAAACAGATCGCTGATAATAAAGCGATTTGGGAAGACAACTTATGAACTCTTTCTTGGAAGGAAGCCTTCTATCAGCTTTCTTCATATCTTTGGTTGTCAGTGCTTTATCTTAAACAACAAAGATCAACTTGGAAAGTTCGACCCAAAAGCCGATGATGGAATATTTTTAGGATATTCCTCCATCTCCAAAGCCTACAGAGTTTTCAACAAGAGAAGACAAACCGTAGAAGAAACCATTCATGTCACGTTTGATGAAACGCGCTCAGCGAACTCTAAACCAATCGCTGACAATGAAGAACTGAATACTTGGATGATCTCTCACTATAGAGAAACTGAACCTTTCTCAAACCATCAGCACACTGAAACTCCAGCTGCTGATGAAGAACCAAGTATCATACCTCCCACCGCTGAATCCACCTCATGGGTTTCAGCTGAACCTCTAAACACATTACCACCATCAAATCTGCCTTCGTCTGGAAACCTCTCTAGTGAACCTACTCAACAGTTAATTGCTGATGAACCTCAAACGTCCTCATCAGTAAACATCCCAATTGTTGATCCAACCTCTGAGTTAAGCGATCATGCTCCTGCTCAGCGATGGACAAGAGATCACCCAATAGATCAAATTCTCGGTGATCCAGATGCAGGTATTCAGACACGACGAAGCTCAGGTAATATCTGTCTCTTTGTAAACTTAAACTTTCTCTCCTTAATAGAACCAAAGAAGACTGATGATGCCCTCAGAGATCCAAACTAGGTCAGAGCTATGCAAGAAGAGCTGACTGAATTTTCTCGAAACAAAGTTTGGAATCTCGTTCCTAGACCATCTGATAAAACTGTAATAGGCACCAAATGGGTGTTTAGAAACAAGTTAGATGAACATGGAACTGTAACCCGCAACAAGGCTCGACTTGTTGCTCAGGGATACAGACAAGAGGAAGGCATAGACTATGATGAAACCTTTGCCCCTGTGGCCAGGCTCGAAGCAATTCGACTATTCTTAGCTTATGCAGTCTATAAAGACTTCATCGTTTATCAAATGGACGTAAAATCAGCTTTTCTGAATGGAAAGTTGAATGAAGAAGTTTATGTAGAACAACCACCAGGGTTCTATGACCCTAAGCATCCAAATTATGTTTATAAATTGGATAAGGCTCTCTATGGTCTAAAACAAGCCCCTCGTGCTTGGTATGACACTCTCTCATCTTTTCTTATCTCTGAAAATTTTGAACGTAGCAAGATTGATAATACGTTATTTTTCAGGAAGATAAAAGGTCATATAATTCTTGTACAAATATATGTCGATGACATAATATTTGGTTCTACTAACCCATCTCTATGTACTCGCTTCGCTGAAAGAATGAAGAAAGAATATAAAATGAGTATGATGGGTGAGCTGACATATTTTCTTGGTCTTCAGATTAAACAATCTGACAAAGGTACTTTTATCTGCCAAGGTAAGTATGTTAAAGATATGCTAAAGAAGTTTGATCTCACACAAACTTCAGCGATGAAAACTCCTATGGCACCACCGCTGACACTTAACAAGGATCCATCTGGAAAACCTGTTAATGTCACTGCCTATAGAGGAATGATAGGCTCATTGCTGTATCTTACAGCAAGCCGACCTGACATCATGTACTCTACTTGTTTATGTGCACGCTATCAATCTGAACCCAAGGAATTCCATCTGATCGCTGTAAAGCGAATTTTCAGATATCTGAAAGGAACTCCTAACCTCGGTCTTTGGTATCCCAAAGACTCAGGGTTCGATCTAACTGGTTATTCTGATAGTGATTTTGCAGGCTGTAAACTTGACAGAAAGAGTACCACTGGTAGATGTCAACTCTTGGGAGGAAAGCTGGTAAGCTGGACAAGCAAGAAGCAAAATTCTGTGTCCACTTCCACAGCTGAAGCTGAATACGTAGCCGCTGGAAGCTGTTGTTCTCAAATCTTGTGGATGAGAAATCAACTATTAGATTATGACCTTCAGCTGTCAAAGATTCCTATCTATTGCGACAGCACTAGTGCTATCGCTATAGCAAATAATCCAGTGCTACATTCAAAGACAAAACACATAGAGATCAGATATCACTTTATCAGAGATCATGTGATGAATGGTGATATTGAACTTCACTTTATCCCTACTGACTTTCAGCTTGCTGATATATTCACCAAACCTCTTGATGAGACAAGGTTCAACTTTCTCATCAGTGAGCTTGGAATGCTGAACCTCGAAGAATAATTCTTCAGCGTTCATGTATTGTGTCAGTAATCAAAAGTACCTCTCATCTTTCTCTCTGATAAACATTCTGACTCTCAGGTCTGTTTTTCTCCTTTATATCAAAGATGTTTTTCTTCAAAATATAAACTTTAATCACTGAACTTTCTTCAAATGATTAAAAGTTTTTTTTAAAAATACATTAATCACTGATATTTCTAGTCAGTGATCCTTTAAAAGGAAAATCTATCCCTATCTTTACTATAAGGGATACTTTTAAAAAGGAAAATCTATCGCTGACTTTTCTTCAGTGATCATTTCAAAACGGACAAATGTACAGTCTCTCTCTTCTATGACGTCATTTGAACCGACAATCCACGACATGCCTTTTCTGACACGTTCGTCCGTTGCCCTTCTATCCAATCAACTTCGTGGAACGTGTCAATGTCATGATGATCCTTTCTTTTCCCGCTTCATTCTCTCTCTTCTCTCTCTTCGTATAAAAGGAATTCTTCTCTCCTTTATACGGTTTACGCTTTCAAAACTTTCAAAGCAAGAAACATTCTCTCAAGAACACTCAAGCAAGTAAACCCAGAATATTCAATCTGCAACTCTTTTTCTTCAAGATACACAGGTTTATTTCATGTTTATATGCTTTGTTCGTATGCTTTTTATTCCTTTTAAAATCCTACTTGTTTTCTATGGATTTTATAAAACGTTTTTTTTCAAAAACTAAAGATCATTCTTTCTGATTTTATGTTTTTCAATAAAAACCTTTTGGTTTTAAAGTGTTCTTCATTCTTTCTACCCAGAACACTATTTTTCTCCTAAAAATAACTTGATAGTTTTCCAGTTTCCCTTCTTCTATGGAAACTGGTAATCATATTATTTTTAATCTAAATCATTTCTTCTATTATGCCTCTTTCCATAACAGAAATGACACAGTCTTCAATCGTTGCTTCCAAGCATGTACGATTCGCTCTCACTGAAGTTGAGATTACTAAATGTAATCATTTGGCCAGACTCGAGTTCAAAGCTGACAAATACCCACATCTGGTGGAAGCTGCTGAATTCCTCAAGCAGTCATGCATAGCTTACGCGATCACTGTGGATCCTAAGCCCTCCAAGACTCTACTCCAGCAGTTCTGGTTCACTGCTGATGCAACTGAACTTACCAACAAGAAAGGTGAACGAGTCCCTGCTATGTCGTTCAGCACGGAATTGGGGCCAGGGAGCATGACCGCTCTTAGCCTCAGGAAATCTTTAAGATTCCCTGACAAACCAAAGAGTGGGTTCGACGCACTCCCCACTGATGATGAGCTGATCTCATTCCTGGACGCAATGGGCTATTGTTGGGAAAACAAACCAAGATCTTCTATTCCCAACAAGAAGCTCACCAAGATCCTAAAAGCTCAGATGCCATCACAACTGAACTTTATCTTCTCGCACATAATTCAGTGCATGAGTGGGAAGAGTGGTTCGCTGGATCAAGCCAGCAAAACACAACTGCAGATGGCCTACTCCGTTATCGCTGGTCAAAACTTTGACTACGCCACAGTAATCTTTGAAGATCTGAGGTCGAGATTAGAGAAGCCTGAACGAGATCCCAAGATCTCGTACGTACGTTTCATATGTACGTATATCAAGTTCCTCTATCCCAACACCTATCCCAACAAAGATGATGGCACCTTTGCCAGGGTAGGTCAATGATCACTGGAGGTCAAGCCACTCGCCGACGAGGTATTATCTCTCTCCTTCGCTCTCGTCTCTCTCTCCATTCTTCTTCATCTTCAGCGACCACGCAGACGGTTCCTTCGTCTGCTATCCCTGTCGCTACCACTACTTCCAAACGACCATCAGCTAGTCCGATTGGTCCTTCCAAAAAGGCCAAAAAGACTAAGGAAAGTACACCCTCTAGTACTATACCTGAGGGAGCTTCTCAACAAGCTACCTTAGATGCATTTGTGGGTCTTTACTCCACAACTTCAGCAGTCACTCATACTGTCGTGTCAGCGATCTCACTCACTGTCACATCATCAGTAACCCCACCTACTATCTCATTCACTGAGATTAACCCCATCCCTACTTCTATCCCCAAAACTCTTCCTTTTTCTCCTCACTTGGTCTCTGAACCCGCTACCTCTTCTTTCCCTATAGGACCTGAGCATCAAACTTTTGAGGAATCTATGCAGTTCTACAAAATGTTTGATACGTCAGGTACACCTATAATCCTAAACACTTCTCTCCCCCCCTCTCCAAATAAGCCCATATCTGAACTACCATTATTTTCAGGTCCTAGCTTGGCGTCTGTTGACATGCATGTCAACAGTCTGGGAGAAAAGGTGGACGCACTCACCAACACCATCAATGAAACCACCAGCGCCGTCAATCAGGCTGGTGAGGAGCTGAAGAAGTTGACCGCCACTTGTTCATCTAAAGCTGAGAACTCCCAACTTTCAGCTGTTGAAGAACAAGTCGTCCAACTCAGAGAGTCCTCTCGACTCTTTCAAGGGCGATTTGAGTCTCTTACCGCTGAAGTTCAGGGTCTCTCTTCAAAGGTTGACCTCTGCACGTCCCTTCTTCAGCAAATTCTACAGAAAGTGAATGCATCAGCTCCAGCGCTGCCTCCCTCCTTCACTGAAGATGATAAGACCAACCTCAACATCGCTGTGGAATTCATTCATGATGCCACGTGCGACATCCCTGCAGTTGAAGACCGGATTAAGCGTCTGGAGGCTGACGTTCAAGTGCTAAAAGCTTCAACAGCTACTCCAGCAGCTGAACAATCCCCTACCGCTGATAATGACAAAGTGGGGGAGAAAACTAAAGAAACTTCTATAGCTGCTGCTGGGGATGCTAAGACTCCAAAAGAACCTCCCTCTCAATCTGAGGGGGAGAAGGCAAAAGAATCCTCATCAATTCACTCTATTCTCTTTGAAGAGGATGAGGAAGAAGACGATGAAGAGGAAGATGATCTAGATCTTGATGATCAAGAAAAGGATCAGCCCTCCGATGACGACGACGATGAAGACCAATCTATGTGGTTCTCTAAGCCGAACGTCGCATCAGGGACAACTTCGCAAGAGGTTGTCAAAACAGGGGTGAGAGGTGATACATCTTCAAGTGTTCCTTCACAATGCAAAGACAAGCAACCGATCGCTGAAGAATGCTTGAGGACTGGATCACAATCTGAGGGGGAGCATCCTTCTCAGGTATGTCTTTCAATTGTACCACTCTCCTACTCTTTCCAAACCCCTATTTTTTTCTAGCCTTTATCTCTCTCGTTCTAAAAATACACTTATCCCTTCTTTCCCTCTTTTTCTATCCAGACAGTTCTCACCCCTGCTTAAGGGTTCTGAACTACAAATAATTCCAGCTACTATCACTGAAGTAATAATCCCAATCTCTATCGCTGAGATTGATGAAGAAGAAGAAGAAGATTCCCTGGTCCATCCAGGAAGGCCCTCTCGACCATCTCATTGGTCAGAGGAAGTGGTGAAGAAAAGAGTTGAAATGATCGCTCAACTAGAAAGTCAACGGCTGAAAATCCCTCTTCAAACATCCACAGAGCTCGACTTCCTCACTGAAGCCGAAAGAGAAGAATCTGCCAAAGCTGAGAAGCTGATCGCTGAATGCAAACGAGATGCCCAACTCGCTTTAAAGATTCAATCTTCTCAAGTCAAGGACAAAAAGCTGAAAAGCAAACCTGTGGAAGTTCAAGCTGCACTACTGAAAGAAATTGAAAAGAGGAACGCTCTAAAGAACAAGAGATCAACGATAAGTCTATCGAATGGTGCAAACAAAAGATGGATTATCGTTCTGATCTTCTTCCAATATCAGCCGTGACTATCTCTGGTCGCAAGAAGAAAGATCAACTCTCAGTGACCATGGAGATTACCAGAGAGGATGGAACCCAAAAAGCAATGTACGTATCAAAACTTGAGAGCTTCGGATTTACGGAATGGTTAGAGTTCTGGGATGCGCTGAAGAAATCCAAATCTACATACAGAGGCTACGTTGAAGGACTTCTTGAAGCCCTCATAAATAGAGTCGTTTCTATACTAAAGCTGCCATCTCCTCTTCCTCCCAAATCTTTGAAACTCAAGAGAAAAATTGGGTCCTCCTCCTCTGAAGATGTCGCCATCATCAGGAATGAAACTTCTATCAAATTTTCAAGAGATGCACTGTTTGGTCCTCCTCCCGATCTTTCAGTTCTGGACTTATCTCTGCCTCCTGGTGGTCCTTTCCAAGATGGTCAAGTAATTGACAATCCTTATGGAATATTCTTCAGAGATGATGATGAGGAACTCAGATTTCAAAGAATCTCTGAGATTCCTATCTGTCCTCTGAATCATCTCAAGGATCTCTTATGCTTATGGTGTGACTTCTTCCCTGCTGCTGAAGAAATTAAAGAAATTATCAGTCAAGAATCTTTGGAACGAAGACAGAAAGGAGAAGAAATACCTGAGTATATGATCAATCCTCCTAAATCTTCTTTTAATAGCTGATAGATTAGTTTCCTTCTCTGTAATTTGTTAGTTATACTTACAGTAGTTAGTTACTCACTTGTACTTATGTTTTTCATATCTTGTAATTCCATCCCTGAATTAAATGAAAATCGCAGTGATGTACTTAACCCTATCAGTACTGTAAAGATCCCTCAAAATAGTAATTGGGACATGCATTCTATGAGTCCTTTTTATTCCTATATTTTGAATCAAAGTAATTTTCTTTTGTTACTTTGTCATTATCAAATAGGGGGAGATTGTTGATCCAAACTCTCTCAGTGATTTGATAACGACCCTCTTTTATACTTAGTGAAAATTACGTTATTATATGTATTAGTGTTTCATCATCAGCGATCAGACTGAGTCTGATCAGTTATCGCTGATGACCTTTCTGTAAACATTTAATATGTATGTGCTTCACTTTCAGCAATCAAACTGAGTCTGTTCAGTCATCGCTGATCGTTTCCCATGTAACACAGTTAACGTAATCCCTGAAGACAAGTCTCGCGTCAACATAGTTCATAGCTGAATCGAAGACGAAGCCACTGAACAATAGATAAGTCTACTAATGACCTGATGCGGATATCAGCGAAGACCAGACGAATCTACTTACGCGAAGAAGCCTGAGGAAAAGCTTCAGCGATAGCTGAACTTCTTTATCTCTGGAAGAAGAGATACTCAGCGATCAACGATCACAAAGCTTATGCCTCAAGTTTTCTTTTGTCTTACCTTGCACAACCAGTACGATGTGTCAGAACGGACAAGTCTCTGCTACAAAACGTACAACAACTCTGTCAACTACACTGTTCATAAAGCGGCCAAAAGCATGTCTCCAAAAGTAAGACTCCCAAAGCCAATCTATGAATGCCACGTGTAAAGTACCCTGCCATGCATTTAATGCATAGGGTATAAATAGGAAGCTCACCCCTTCATCTGAAGGTGTGCTCAATCCTTGAACTCCATAATAGAAACCCTTGTTTTCTATCTCTCTAAAATCCCCCATTCTCTGAATTTCTTGTGCAACCATCTTAGTGTTTCTTAAGTTTGTTTAGATTGAGTCTGTCTTAATCTTATTCCGCAACAAACTTGTAAATTGTATTTTGATTTATCAATAAACAATTTATTAAACTTTAATTTATGTGTTTGTATTCAACCCCCCCCCCTTTCTACAAACTTGTTAAGCACCTTCGGGACCAACAAGATGGATATTAAGTGGCAGATGGCAATGCTCACCATGAGGGTCAAAAGGTTCATCAAAAGAACAGGTAGAAACAATTTTGCCATGAAGAGAGAAGATGGTGTTGGATTTGATAAATCCAAGGTGGAATGCTACAAATGCCATAATTTGGGACACTTTGCCAGAGAATGCAGAGGAGGAACTGCCCAACAGCATGGAAGCAATAATCAACAACCAAAGTCCACCAACTATAACAGAAATTCATCCCAAGCTCTTGTCTCACAAGAAGGGATGGGATTTGATTGGAGTGATCAAGCTGAGGAGGCAATTCAGAACCATGCATTGATGGCTGAGGTTTCAGAGTCATCAAGCACTACACTTCCCACAGAGGTAACATCTAATATTTGCTCTAAAACCTGTATTGAAACTGTTAAAAAGTACAGGGATCATAATCAAAGCATGTGTGATGACCTTAAAAGGTTAGAGAAAGATAGAAGAGAGTATGTTTTGATTGTTGAGAGGTTTGAAGAACAAATTAAGTCATACCAGGCTAATGAACTTCAACATTCTTATAATATCAACTACTGGAAGTGGGAGAAGAATCAGTTAGAGAGTGAACTAGAGAAGGCCAAAGCAAATTGTGAGAAAATTAAGAGTGAATTTGAAAAGGCCAAACTAGATATTGAGAAATATTCCAATGCTTCTAAAGTAATGGACTCTTTACTCAAAAATCAAGTTCATGACAAACTGAGAAGAGGAATAGGCTATAACACCACCCCTCCACTATACAACAATAACTATATTCCACCCACCTCAGACCTCTTAGAAAGACAGGATAAGACTGACTTACCTGTAGGAGCCACTGAAGTAGATCCACTGGACAGAGTAGTGGTTGAGGCAGATTCTGAAGAAGAGGACTCTGAGTGTAAGACTGAGAAAGACCATAAAGATATTCCCTTAGAAAATCACATTCTGACAAATGGAAGGGGGGGTAAACCATTTGTCAAGAGTGAGAAAGTGGAGAAGTCCAAGAGTGGGGAAGAGACTGTTAAGAGTGAGAAAGTTGAGACCTCAAGGAAAGGAAAAGAAAAGGTACAGGGAATTCACTACATGCAAACCTCTATTATAAATCCCTGTATTTGTCAACAAAACAAACCCCATAAACATGATAAAATAAGGGGAAATCGGAGAAATAGAAATACTCAGTGGGCTCAAAAACAGGGAATTGATCTAAGCAAAATCAATAGACCAAAGCCCTGTTTTATCTGTGGCAAATTGAATCATCTTGCCAAATACTGTTATTTTAATCCTATTAACCAAAGAGTTAATTTTCAAAGACAAACACAAAATTCTTTTGGTTATAGGAAGCAATCAAGAATTCACATGACTGATAATATGAAAACAGTACCAATGAAAACTGGGACTGCAAAATCTCATATCCAGAATAAGTTTGATAAATCAAAAGAAAATACTCCAAGCAAGTCAAGGAGTAACTCACAGAACAAGAAAGCAAACAACTTTGTCAAGGTTTGGGTTCCAAAAGTCAAGAAACCTGTTAGTACTGCTACCTCAAATAGTACTGCTAACAGAAATAATGCTACTGATAGCAATACTACTGCTGTCCAAATTAGTACTGCTAACCAAGTTAGTACTGCTAACCCAGTTAGTACTGCTGACAAGGATAGTGATGCTACCAGTGTTAATACTGCTAAGCCTATAATTTTGACAAAGTATTCCAGCCATGAGATTCCTAAGTCTGATAATCTCATCCAGACTAAAATTACTGATTATAAATATGTTGATGAGAAAGGACAACCCAAGACCACTTTGGCTTGGGTTCCCTCTAAAAACTAACTGTTTTATCAAATGTGCAGGGCAACCAACAACTCAAGAAGAAAAGCATCTGGCATGTAGATAGTGGTTGCTCTAGGCACATGACAGGTAACATGGTCTGCCTTCAAAACTTCAAAAGGTTTGATGGAGGACATGTTGCCTTTGGTGACAATCCAATAGGAGGTAAGATCAGTGGAAAAGGTATGGTATCAAAAGGTAAGATGTCTTTTGAGGATGTGTACTATGTTGAGCAATTGAGATACAACCTGTTAAGTGTATCACAAGTCTGTGACAAGAAACATAGTATATTATTTACTAAGTCTGAATGTATTATCCTTGCTCCAAGATTCAAGGTAGTTGATGAAAACATGATACTACTTAGAACTCCTAGAAAGGATAATGTTTATTGTTTGGATTGAGAGAATGTATCTTCTGATTCATCATTAAACTGTTTATTTTCAAAAGCTTCCTTAGATGAATCATCTCTTTGGCACAGAAGGATGTGTCACATGAACTTTAAAACAATGATCACAAGGCAACAAAGCAAGTTAGGGGGATTGAAAGACATACAGACAGGGTTGTTATCTTGCTTTCTATCCCAGATTGAACCCAAGAAGGCCTATGATGCAATGAAAGACCCAAGCTGGATAGAAGCCATGAAAGAGGAGTTGCTGTAGTTTGTGCAACAAGATGTATGGGATCTAGTGGATCTTCCAAAAGGACACAGAGCTATTGGCACAAGATGGATTTTCAGGAATAAGAAAGATGAGAGAGGAATAGTAATAAAGAACAAGGTCAGACTTGTGGCACAAGGGTACACACAAGAAGAAGGAATAGACTATGAAGAAGTATTTGCTCCAGTGGCCAGAATTGAGGCAATTAGGCTGTTTCTAGCCTATGCTTCTTTCATGAAGTTCAGAGTTTATCAGATGGATGTCAAGAATGCTTTCCTATATGGGACAATTGATGAAGAAGTATATGTTTGTCAACCTCCAGGGTTTGAAAATCCTAACTATCCTGACAGAGTATACAAATTAAAGAAGGCACTCTATGGACTACATCAAGCACCAAGAGCTTGGTATGACACTTTGTCTACCTATCTCTTGGAAAATGGTTTTGAAAGAGGAATAATTAACAAGACTCTGTTCATCAAAAGGAAGAAGAAGGGCATCCTACTTGTGAAGATCTATGTGGATGACATCATCTTTGGATCCACAAAATATTATATGTGCAAGGAGTTTGAGGAGCTAATGCACAAAAGATTCAAGATGAGCTCTATGGGTGAACTTACATTCTTCCTTGGGCTACAAGTTAAGCAGAAGAAAGATGGAATCTTCATCAGCCAATCCAAGTATGTGCAGGATATACTTACAAAGTTTGGATTTTCAGATTCAAAACCTGCAAGCACACCTATGGAAACACACAAACAAATCACTCCAGATCTTGAGGGGGAGGATGTAGATGTTCATCATTATAGATCTATGATAGGGTCCCTCATGTATCTAACAACTTCCAGGCCAGATATTATGTTTGCTGTCTGTGTGTGTGCCACATTTCAAGTAAGACCTAAGCAATCACATTTTCAAGCAGTCAAGAGGATCTTCAGATATCTCAAAGGACAACCTAGGTTGGGTCTTTGGTATCCTCATGACTCACCATTTGATCTACTTGCTTATTCTGATAGTGATTTGGGTGGTGCAAACTTGGATAGAAAGTCTACATCAGGAGAATGTCAGTTTTTGGGTGCAAGACTAGTGTCATGGCAGTGTAAAAAGCAAACCACAGTGTCCACCTCTACAACAGAAGCAGAGTACATAGTTGCTGCAAGCTGCTGCTCACGAGTACTATGGATTCAAAATCAGATGCTGGACTATGGTGTCACTTTTATGCACACTCCAATCTTCATTGACAACAACAGTGCAATAAGCATTGTTAATAATCCAGTGAAGCACTCAAAAACCAATCATATAGAAATAAGGTACCATTTTATTAGAGACTGCAATGAAAAGAAGCTAATTCAGGTTGTGAAAGTACACACAAGTAACCAATTTGCTGATCTGTTCACCAAAGCGTTTGATGTTGGTAGATTCACATTCTTGGTCACAAGTGTGGGCATGATAAACACTGAATAAGCATATTTTGATTTTCTTTATGTACCATTTCTATATAGATTCCTTCTACTTTCTCATATTGTATTGTGCTGATGCTACTAACCTTTTGTGTTTAAGTGTTTCAGATTGCTTCAATTGGATACTTGGTACTTCTAGTTCAGTTAATACTACCCTCTATATTACTCATAATAACAGTTCAAATATGGTTAAGTATGGTTACTACTGCTAGGTGGTTTATATTGCCAGTGCAAAGTTACTACTGCTTGCCTTATTTATACTGCTAATTAGTGTTACTACTGCTGGTATGTGTTACTACTGCTAGTCTGTGTTAATACTGCTAGTATGTGTTAGTATTGCTAGTCTGTGTTAGTACTGCCAGTCTGTGTTACTACTGCTAATATGAGTTAATACTTCTAGGGTACTTAGTACTGCTTCTAACTGAAACCCTCCACCTATAAATACCCTTTGTGATCACCAAAATACAAACGGCTCTTTGAATTTCATACAAGTGTTCTTTCTCTTTCTTTCTCTCAAATTCTTAACAGTGCGTAACCCTAGCTTTGTCTAATTGCTCAAGAAGATGGTTGGACTGATGTTTGTTGATGATCACAATGAGTTGGCAATGCTACAGAAACCCAAGCAAGCAGAGGGTTTTCATCAGATTGTGGATTTTCTAAAATCCTCACACATCGCCTACGCATTAACTCTCAATCCCACAATCTATTTGGAACATCTGAGACAAGTTCTGGACAAATGCGACCATCCAGAATGATGAAGGCGATCAGGTTATCCACTCAAGGGTTTGTGATAAACCCATCACAATTACAGAGGACGGTATTCGCACTCATCTACGACTAGATGATGCCTCAGGTATAACCTCTTTACCTAAGGAAGATCTCTTCCAAGTTCTTAGTAGTATGGGGTATGAATGTCCCACTGTTGTTTATAAGTTTTACATGAACAAATTTTCACCTCAGTGGCGATTCTTTGTTCATACCCTACAACACTGCATTTCACGAAAAACAACTGGATGGAGCGAGTTCAGCAGTACCTTAGCTTATGCTCTAGTCTGCTTAGCTACCTCTAGAAAGTTTAATTTTTCTCAAATGATTTTCAATGATTTAATGTCAAACCTCGATACCAAATCCAAAAGCTTTTATATGTATCCTAGGTTTGTACAAGAGATTATACTAAAGGAATTGACGGATCTACCCTCTTTTAAAGAGGTGTAGGTACCAAAACCTCCCAAAGGGAAGGTATTCTCAAACATGAAAAGGCCTAGCAAGGACTTTTCTGGACAAGAGACACCATTGTTCTCTACAATGATGGTTATGTCTCATTCCCATGGTGAGGCATCAGGGTCACAACCCACATCTGACCACCCAACTGATGACTTACCCACACCATTCAATTCTAATAATCCTCCTCAGATTCCTATTGTAAAGCCCACTTCCCCCATCACCAAAACTTATATAAGGAAAAAGGTACAGAAGGTTCTTTCCCTTCTTGTATCTTCACCCCCAAAGCCTACAAGCCCTCTGATGGAGCATTTTCCATCAGAGAATATCGAAAGGGAAACCACAGGGGTGTCTCCCAACCCCAAGAAGGTGCTCTATAAGGAGAAGGATGAGCATGTGGAAAGAAAGGCTCACACTACTGTTTCTGCACAAGGTGTAGAACAGGACAGTGTGAACATCTCTAAGACCTTCCCCACGGCAACTTTAGATGAGCAATCATCTAAAGGTCCCAGGTGCCAAGAAACCAAGGGGGTAGAAGGTGCTTCTGCTAGGCAGAAGGCCTCTACTAAAAGATCCAAGGATCCTTCAAGGGTGGTCAACACACCCAAAGGAGGTGAGGACAGATATAACTATGAGGAATTGATGGAAACAATTGGAAATATCATTCTGGATGTCCTCAAACAGGGGGCAGAAATAGAGGAGTTGAAACTGGTGATTCTTTCATAACAAGTGCAGATAAGCAAACTAAAGAAGATGGTTCTAAGGTTGGTGCAGAAAAAGAAAAACAGTATGTATTGAAGAGAAGGGGAGATGTAAATGATGCTTTCAAAAAGGGGGAGAGTCAAACTGAATTTGCAAAGCAAAGTCCTGTTGGCATGGAATCTCAATTTGAGGGAGAGACCAGTGTTGAAAAAGAAAAGGAGATTGGTGCTAAAAATGTGAAAGAAGCAGAAACAGATCAAGCAACAGAAACAAGTGTGAAAGAAGAAGTAATTGAGCCAACAGCGGTAACTACACCAGAAGTAGTAACCACAGCAGTAGAAACAGAGAAAGTTGCAGATGAAACAGGGATGTCTGCAGAGGAAATAGAAATTGCAGAGACTCTTGTGAAGGCAAAGACTGACACTCCCAAGGCTACTCAAATGGCTAAGGGAGTGATAATCAAAGAAGGTGATTCTGAATAGAAAAAGAAGAAGATCAGTGAGGCAGAGATCAAAAAGAAAGGAAAAGAGAAAGTGGTTGAGTCTGAGAAACCAATGAAGAAGCAAAAACAGATTGATTTGGATGAAGAGTTAGCTAAGAAGCTACAAGAAGAGATTGACATGGAGGAACAGAGTCAAACAGCTAAAGACAGACAGTTTGCTTTAGAATTGTCTACTAAGTTGAATGAGGAATTTCAAAGGAGTATGAAGATTGCTGCTGCTGCTAAACAAGTTACAAAGAAGGCTTCAAGACAAAGGCTGGCATTAAAGAAAATACAAAGACATCCTTCAAAGACCTTCCTGGCAAATCAAGAAAGAAGGAAAATGATAAACTTTATGAAAGAAGCTATTGGAGTTCCTGAAGAAATGTTTACCAGCATGACATTTGGAAGGATAGAGGAGCTATACCAGAAGAAGATGGCCAAGCTGCAAGGGGATTTCATTCAAAGGGTTGAGGTTGAAAAAAGTTGAAAGAAAGACATGATATTAACATTCAACAGCCCTTCCCTGACAGTGAAGAAGGCACACCTATTAAAGAAAAGACAGAAGCTAAGCAAGAAGAGACTTTGGCTCAACAAATTGGAGCTATTAAAAGAAAGAAGTCTATAGCTACCAAGCCAAAGGCAAAGAGGCCAAGAATTGAAGAAGTTGAAAAGGAGAATGGAAGTAAAAGAGCAGAAGCAGAAGCATAACCTACTGTTGCAACTTCAGCAGAGCCAGAGCAGAATCAAGAGCAGTCCAATCAACAATCTAATGAGCAATTTCATTTGTACATGACTTTGACAGATGAAGAACCAGTGCAAGCAGACCCTATATCAATGCAGGCACCAGAGATCATTCACTGGGATATTCTGAAGGACAACAGAAAAGAATATTTCAGATTCAAAAGAATGGGTGATCAGTATGAGGTGTATGCAACCTGGGGAAAGATAGTGAGAAGCTGTACAAGGGCTGATCTGGAAGAATTATACAAAGTTGGACTGACTCTGTATAAAGATGTGCTGGAAGGGACTGAAATGAGCTTAATCAAGATTGCCATGGAGTACTTATGCATGATGTTTGAGCCAGAAAGAGTGAAGTACAGGATCAAAGACTTACATCATGAGTATGGATTCAAAAAGATTGATCATTGGATGTTATTTGAAAACTGTGGTGTCTACATGATCACAATTGACAAAAGCTACCATGAGTACTACTTGGTTGACAAGATCTATGACCATAGCAAAGCTAAGTTGGAAGGGATGTTGAAAGCCAAGCTGGTATGTGCTAAAGGATTAGAAATGGCCAGAATCGTGATCAGAAGGACAATTAATCAAAGTCTGTAATTGGATCAAAATCTGGGAAATTAAGCTGAAGTGTTGAAAGCATCATGAAGATCCTATGCTGAAGAACTTAACTTCTCATTTTGAAAATTTAAGTTAGGGGGAGATTGTTGGGTCTGAATGTGCTAAGGATGGATACTACTGCTACTTGAAAGGTATTACTACTGCTTGTAAGATTACTACTGCAAGATGAAATATTACTACTACTAGTAAAATTAATACTGCTTGAAGAGTTAGTGCTACTACTTGAATAGTTAGTACTGCTTGGAGAGTTAGTACTGCTTGAAGATTACTACTGCAAGTGAGGAGTTAATACTGCAAGCATGGTTAGTACTGCTAAGCTTGAAGATTAATGCTGTTGGATGATTAATACTGCTGAGGATGATTAGTGTTGCTTATGAAGATAAAGATGGAATGATTGCTTGGAACGAAAGACTAGGAGCTGGAGATAATGATGAAGATAATTATGGTATTGATGCTGAAGATCAATTTTGTTTTTATAATTATCTTGTAATCAATTCTATATATATAGTGTAGATATCTTAGCAATGAGATACAAGTTTTACAAGTTTTTCATATACATTTGTTTAGAGAGAATTAACCTCAAGGTTCTTAGAAGTCCTTTCAATAGAGAAGTATTGAACGTTTGTTGAGTCTGTTCAACAGATTGAGGTTTTGTTTGTAATCATTAAGTATTCAATATAACTTGTGATTTACATTTTGATACTGTTCCATTGATTTACTGTTAAAGTGTTTTTCCGTAACTTCTTTAACATAAGTTTCTGAGTGTTTTATTAAATTCTTGTTTTGAATTTCGATCCTGACATGAGATTTGGAAACCCTTTTAGGAAGACCTTGTTTATCGAGAGGTGTGATAACAATAGTGAGTACCCTCATGTAAGGTAACTTCAAAACCGCATCTGGCCAATGTCATTATGAATTTACTGGTGCATGGGCATACTCGATTGCTATTGTTTAGTGTGGTTTAGGGTAGAGAGTCCTATCTATGAATTGATAGTGTTAATCAGGATTGTTATGTGAGTTCGCTTATAGTTGTAAGGTTGATACCGTTTAGGATGTATGTCGGGCGGGATGTAAATATTTCGTTGAGAAAGGACCTCTTGAGTTCATAAGGAAGACAATGATGGTAGGAGATGAGCTTTTCGCTCCAAGGAAGTCTTCGGTTCGATAGAGTGGTATGTCGATTAGTGAGAAGCAAAGGAGTGTTAATCAAAGAATTGAAGGGTATAAATGAAGCTTTTGGAGCTGTAACTAACCGAAGGTTGGTTGAGAGATGAAATCAGTACTGACGGATAAAATGTAGTGAGGATCAATAGAATCAAGATATGGTTGGTAAGTTTGTTTGAGGGTATAAGTGAGGATGCGCGTTTTGCGAAATTGTAGTTGCGATGGTAACTGGTATCTAGACATTCAAGGATGTTGGGAAGCGTTGGTGCTAGAAGTAGTGGCGAATATGAGTATCATGATTGGTTGGTCAGAAGTAGAAAGTCTGAGATGAGTTATGGTAAGTGCAAGCAGTTGACCTTGTTAGAGTAAATAGCCTTCAATGTCTTTGAGTCCCATGCATTGTGTGTCAAACAAATTGTTGGAGTTTTTCATATCATTCATATCAGACGTTTTGGGCATGTGTGTGCCTTACGAGGTATTTGCTTTGAAAACGTGTCGACGCGTGCAAATGTGTGTTTGGATTGAAAAGACAAGTTTATGGCGTTGAGTGATAAATTTTGATTTTGGTGTGGGTGAATTGTTATATGTCTTTTTGTAAATGAGTTAACCTTTGTTATGAAAACCAAAAAAACATTTGATCGCGTGAGTTTATAAGTGAGTTTGGTACAGACATGTGTTGTCATATCAATGAAGGTAAGAGTCGTTTGACACACTCAATGTAAGCAATTATGTAGTAATTTATGTACCATGTGGGTAAAGTTCAATGGAAATAATTTCATTTGTGCCAACACCGATGTTGGGGTGTGGTGAAGAGAAATTTGTCGTGGAAGTTGAGGTCGAACGATTCTTGAAATCGTTGCGCATGGCTAAGTCAGTGTTAGGTCGTGTCCATTCAAGTTTGCTTCATAATGTAGTATCTTCTAAATTTCTAAACGTGTCAAAAGTTTAAATGTTTGTGTGTCATGCATGAAGGCTATGAACTCTCTAGGTCGTAGGGAAATGTTGCAATTAAGAATGATGAGAGTTTTGAGAATGGAAGTGTGTTGCTCGATCATAGGGTAGAAGGTATTTGATATGGGTATCCTTCTAAATAAGGGTGGTGAATAGCGGATGTGGTTAAGGGAGGCATTGACCTATGGCGTTAAGGATGATGGTACTATAGTGGCTGTTGGGAACTGAAGAATTGCACAAGTACAACACAAGTAAAGTTAATGTTGCTAGAAGAAAACAATTACTACTTCTAGTTGGTACTTCTGTGGTTAATGCTGCTAGTTGAAGATTAATGCTGCTAGTTGAAGATTAATGCTGCTCAACAAGTTTAGTACTGCTAGTTCAAAGTTAGTACTGCTTGAAGAGATTAATACTGCTGAGCATGGTTAGTACTGCTAGAGTTAATACTGATCAGAGTATTAATGCTGCTGAAGAATAATACTGCTTATGAGATGGAGATCAGAATTACAAGGATGACAGCTGGATGGACTGAAGATTATGGAAAGCTTGGAGATAATGATGGAAGATATTATGAAGATATTGTATTAATTGTAATTATCTTTTGTCTTCAGTATATATATACAGTATTGTCTAGAATAGTGAGATAACTTTTGTTTTAGAATTATTCATTCTAATTTTTTATTCTAAAGAGAGAATCAACCTCAAGGCATAGTTCCTAATTCTAGAGAAGTAGAATTCGTCTTGAAAGAGTCTGTTCTTCAAGATTGAGGTTGAGTGTGTAATCTTGTGATTTTAATCATTCAATACAAGTTTACAAGTTGTTAATCATATACACTGTTTGTTTACTGTTACATTGAATATCAAAGTGTTATTCCGCAACTTCTTTGATATTGTTTCTGAGTATTCATAATTCTTGTTGAGAATTCGATCCTGACAAGTGGTGTCAGAGCTAGTATTCTCAGAAACATTCATTCAACATCAATCATCATGGCTAAAGAATCAGAATCGACAAGCACTGCCATTCCCACTGAGGTAACATCTAATCTTTGCTCTAAATCCTGTATTGAAATTGTTCAAAGGTACAGGGATCACAATCAGGGTATGTGTGATGATCTTAAAAGATTAGAGAGAGATATAAAAGACTATGTAAGAATCGTTGAGAGCTTTGAGGAACATATTAAAGTTTTCCAAGCCAATGAACTTCAACATTCTTATGATACAAATTACTGGAAGTGGGAGAAGAATGACCTAGAACTTCAGCTGAAAAAGTCTAAAGAAGAGAATGAAAAGATAAAGAGTGAGTTTGAGAAAGCCAAGCTAGATATTGAAAAATTTTCCAATGCTTCTAAAGCAATGGACTCCTTGCTCCAAACTCAAATCCATGACAAACTCAGAAGGGGAATAGGCTATAACACCACACCACCACCATACAACAACAACTACATTCCTCCTATATCAGACTTACTAGAGACCAATGATAGGAAGGAATTGCCTGTTGGAGCCACTAAGGTAGATCCTTTAGACAAAGTGGTGGTTGAAACAGACTCTGAAGAAGAGAACTCTAGTGAAAAGAGTAAGGAGAACACTGGGAGTGGTGAGATTCCTCTAGAAAATCACATTATCACCAATGAGGGATGTGGAAAGACTTGGGTCAAATCTAAGGACATAGAGAAGACTGAGGGAAAGAACAAGAAGGTTTACTATAAGCAGACCACTGTTGTGAACCCTATTTCTTGCAAACAGTGTGCATGTAATAAATCTGAGCCCCAAAAACATGATAAACCAAGGGGAAATCAGAGAAACTGGAACAATCAATGGGCTCAGAAACAAGGAGTTGATCTGAATAAAATAATCAGACCAAAACCTTGTTTCATATGTGGTAAATTAAACCATTTGGCTAAGCATTGTTTCTTTAACCCTATTAACCAACAGATGAACTTTCAAAGATTTGTGCAAAAACCTGTTGGTTATAGGAAGGCTGGAAAGAAACATGTGGTTAAGAAATCTGTTGAAACCAAAGGCCCCATGAGGAAAACGGTTTTAAAAGAAAGTATTAAAATGTGGGTGCCTAGAAGCACTAAAACTGTTAGTACTGCTGACAGGGATAGTGCTGCTGGAAGCATTACTGCTGCTACCAGTGTTAGTACTGCTGAAAATATTAATGCTGTTAATACTGTTAGTACCTCTTCAAAGGTTAATACTGCCAACACAGTTACTGCTGCTAACACAGTTACTACTTCTAACAAGGTTAGTACTGCTAAGCATGCAAGTGTTGCTAAGGCAGTTAGTACCTCTAAAACCAGTACTGCTTCTAGCAAAAGTGTTTCCAAACCCATCATTGTGACAAAGTACTCCAGAAATGAGGAGTCAAAGTTTAAAAATCTTGTCAAGAAAGAATGTAAATATTTTGATGAGAAAGGGGTACCCAAGACCACTTTGGCTTGGGTTCCTATTTCATAGTAACTAATTTATCTTATGTGCAGGGCAACCAACAACTCAAAGGGAAGAGCATATGACATGTTGATAGTGGTTGCTCTAGGCACATGACAGGCAACATGTCATGCCTTCAGGATTTCAAGCATATCAATGGAGGACATGTTGCTTTTGGAGATAATCTTACTGGTGGTAAAATAAGTGGAAAAGGTAATGTTACAAAAGGTAAGATAACATTTGAGGATGTCTACTATGTTGATCAGTTGAAGTACAACCTGTTAAGTGTATCACAGGTTTGTGACAAACAACATAGCATATTATTTACTAATACAGAGTGTATGATCCTTGCTCCAGGGTTCAAAGTAGTTGATGAAAGCATGATACTACTTAGAACTCCAAGAAAGGACAATGTTTATTGTCTACATATGGACAATGTTTCTAGTGATTCATCTCAGAACTGTCTTGTTTCTAAAGCTTCTGTGGATGAATCCTCTCTTTGGCACAGAAGGATGTGTCACATGAACTTCAAGACAATGAACAAAATTGTTAAAAACAACCTTGTAAGAGGTCTACCATCAAAAGTCTTTTCATGTGATGATCATTGTGTTGCTTGTCTTGAAGGCAAACAGCACAAAACTTCTCATAAGACCAAAGAGTTAAATACTATTTCTTCTTGCCTCCAATTATTACATATGGATCTGTTTGGTCCTACAAATGTTATGAGTATAGGCAAGAAATCTTACTGCTTAGTTATTGTTGATGATTACTCTAGATTTACCTGGGTATATTTTCTAAGGACTAAGGATGAGACAAGTGGACTGATCAAATCTTTTATCCTAAGAATTGAAAACCAAACTAATCAAAAAGTAAAAGTCATTAGATCAGACAATGGGACTGAATTTAAAAATCTTGATCTAAACACCTTTTGTGAAGAGAAAGGCATTGAGAGACAATATAGTGCCCCTAGGACTCCTCAACAGAATGGAGTTGCTGAGAGGAGAAATAGGACACTAATAGAGGCTGCTAGATCTCTGTTGACTGATTCAAAACTGCCAATTACCTTCTGGGCTGAAGCAGTTAATACTGCCTGTTATGTCCAAAACAGAGTCCTAGTGGTCAAGCCAAAGAACAAGACCCCATATGAGCTTTTAAATAAAAGAAAACCATTTATTGGATTTTTCAAACCTTTTGGGTGTCCTTGTACTATTCTCAATACCAAATCTCACTTAGGTAAGTTTGATAGCAAAGCAGATGATGGATTTCTTGTTGGTTACTCATCTCAGAGTAAGGCTTACAGAGTTTTTAACTCTTCTTCTAGAATAATTGAAGAAAGTGACAATGTCAAATGCAATGAGAACACACCAAATCCTATTGGGTCTGGTCCTCAGTGGCTGTTTGACATTGATTCACTAACTAACTCTTTTGGTTTCAGTAGTAATGACTATGCAGGTTCAGGGTGTGAAGGATCAGGAACTACACAAGTCCAAGACAGTTTATCTCAATCTGTGATCTTTCCCATACCTACAGTGGATTCTATTGAAGACTGTGAAAAGGAACCATCTACTGGACCAAATCAGAGTGACGAAGAAAGTAGAGAAGAGGAGAGTCAAGAAGATAAAGACCCAGAAGTAGCTGCTGAAAACACCTCAGTGGAGTTGAATAACTCCAATCTAGAGGTGGGACTTAATGAAGAACTTAGTCATCACACCAGAACTCAAAAGAATCATCCTCCACAGCTGGTAATAGGAGATCTATCTTCTCCTATGATGACTAGAAATCAAAGCAGACTGCAAGAAATGCAAGACCAACAGCATACAGTGCTATCTTGTTTTTTATCCCAGCTTGAGCCTAAGAAGGCACATGATGCTATGAAAGAGTCCAGTTGGATAGAAGCCATGCAAGAAGAGCTACTGCAATTCAAGCTGCAAGATGTTTGGGATCTGGTAGACCTCCCTAAAGGACAAAGAGCAATAGGAACAAAATGGGTCTTCAGGAATAAGAGAGATGAAAGAGGCATAGTAATAAGGAATAAAGCAAGGTTGGTGGCTCAAGGGTATACACAAGAAGAGGGAATAGATTATGAAGAAGTATTTGCTTCTGTAGCCAGGATAGAAGCAATTAGATTATTCCTGGCTTATGCTTCTTATATGAAATTCAAAGTCTATCAAATGGATGTCAAAAGTGCATTTCTATATGGATCAATTGAAGAAGAAGTATATGTCTATCAACCACCAGGGTTTGAGAACCCAAGCTATCCAGACAAAGTATACAAACTAAAGAAAGCACTTTATAGACTGCATCCAGCACCAAGAGCATGGTATGACACTCTGTCATCCTATCTCTTGGAAAATGGCTTTGAAAGAGGAGTCATTGATAAGACTTTATTCATCAAGAGAAAGAAGAAGGATATCTTGCTGGTCCAAATCTATGTGGATGATATTATCTTTGGATCCACAAGAGACAACATGTGCAAGGAGTTTGAGGAACTAATGCATCAAAGGTTCAAAATGAGTTCCATGGGGGAACTTACTTTCTTCCTTGGACTCCAAGTTCAACAGAAGTCAGATGGAATCTTTATCTGTCAGTCCAAGTATGTGCAGGATATTCTAACCAAGTTTGGTTTCTCAGATTCAAAACCTTCCAGCACACCTATGGAGACACACAAGCAAATAACAGCAGATCTTGAGGGGGAGGATATGGATGTTCATCACTATAGATCCATGATTGGCTCTCTCATGTATCTTACAGCATAGGCCAGATATAATGTTTCCAGTCTGTGTATGTGCAAGATTCCAAGTTAGGCCAAAGCAATCTCACTATCAAGTTGTTAAGAGGATATTCAGATATCTCAAAGGGCAACCCAGATTGGGGCTTTGGTATCCTCATGACTCATCTTTTGACTTGCTTGCATACTCAGACAGTGATCTAGGTGGAGCAAACTTGGACAAAAAATCTACTTCTGGAGGATGTCAGTTTTTGGGTGCAAGACTAGTGTCATGGCAGTGCAAGAAACAAACCACAGTGTCCACATCTACAACTGAGGCAGAGTACATAACAGCTGCAAGTTGTTGTTCTCAAGTCTTATGGATTCAGAATCAAATGCTGGACTATGGGGTAACCTTTCTATACACTCCAATTTTTATTGATAATAGCAGTGCTATTAGCATTGTTAATAATCCTGTCAAGCACTCAAAGACAAAACACATTGAAATCAGGTACCACTTTATAAGAGACTGCAATGAAAAGAAACTTATTCAAGTTGTAAAAGTTCATATTGCTAACCAGTTTGCTGATCTATTCACCAAAGCATTTGATGTGGGTAGATTCACTTTCTTGGTAACAAGTGTGGGAATGATCAACTCTGAATAAGCTCCTACTTAAAAAGTGGTTCAATACTTGTATATTGTTTATTCTTGGTGGTCCTAATCTTCTTTTTCAGGAAAAGTATAGCAGTACTCAGTCCTTCACAAAGCTTAAAAGTGTAAGTATGATTAATACTGCCAGTACAGTTTTAGTACTGCCAGTACAATTTTACTACTACCAGTGTTCAGTTAATACTGCTAGTTAGTTAATACTGCCAGTGGATAATACTGCTCTCAGTTAATACTGCTAGTTAGTTAATACTGCTAGTGGTTAATACTGCTAGTTAGTTAATACTGCTAGTGGTTAATACTGCTTTCAGTTAATACTGCTTTCAGTTAATACTGCTTTCAGTTAATACTGCCTTCAGTTAATACTGCCTTCAGTTAATACTGCCTTCAGTTAATACTGCTCACTGTTAATACTGCTTTCACTAAATTTTTTTAGGGTTAGTACTGCTTATAATCTACAAGCTATAAATACCCTTTCCCCGCCTAAAAAGTTCATAACGACTCTTTGCATACTGTTCACTTGCGCTCTAACCCTTTTCTCTCAAGTACCAAGTTTTCAGACAAGAACACTCAAGTTCAATGGCATCCATGGCGTTCATTGACGAGCACAATGAAATCGCGATGCTCCAAAAGCCAAAACAAGCTGAAGGTTTTCACCAGATAGTCGACTTTCTGAAGTCCAGCCACATCGCTCATGCTCTCACTGTATCTCCTACCATCTTCATAGAGCATCAGAGTCAATTATGGGCCAATGCCACCATCGTTACTGAAGATGGTGTCCAAATGATCAAGACAAGGGTATGTGAAAAACCCCTAACAGTTACTAAAGAGGTGATACGCATCTGTCTACGTCTAGACGATGTTGCAGGTATAACCTCTATTCCTAATGAGGAGTTATTCTCAACTCTTACAAGAATGGGGTATGGAGGCCCATTGGGTGTGTTTAAGTTCTCAAAAGCTAAATTTTCACCCCAATGGCGTTTCTTTGTCCATACCCTTATGCATTGTATTTCTAAAAAGACTACTGGATGGAGTGAGTTCAGTAGCACCATTGCTTATGCTTTGGTATGCTTGGCCACTGCCAGAAAGTAAATTTTTTCTCAAATGCTTTTTAATGATCTTGTCTCAAACCTGGGAAGTAAAAAGAGTTTTTATATGTACCCCAGGTTTGTACAAGAAGTAATAACCCATGAATTGACGGATATACCTCATTTTGATGGGGTATATGTACCAAAAATTCCCAAAGGTAAGGTCTTTTCAAACATGAAAAGATCCCCTCTGGACTCGGAAGGAGTTGACACCCCATTGTTCTCTACAATGATGGTGGTGTCCCACACTGAAGAAGGTATGGCAGCAGGGTCAAGGCCCTCATTAGATCATCCCACTACTAGCCAATCCCAACCTTACCACTCTATATCTATCCCACAGTCCCTACTTCATAAGTCCACTTCTCCAATTACCCAAACTTATTCAAGGAAACAGGTAAAGAAGGCTCATTCCCTTCTTGTACCGTAACCCACTAAGCCTTCTAGCCCTCTAAGGGAGAATTGTCCCTTAGAGAATATCAATAGGGAAACCAAAGGGGTGTCTCCCAACCCCAAGGAGGTGCTCACTGAGGTGGAGGTTGAGCATATGGGTGCTAAGGCTGCCACTACTCCTGCTAGCTCAAAGGAGGTCAGTGGTAACATACATAAGACCTTCCCCATGGAAACTTTGGGTGAGCAATCATCCAAAGGTCCCAGGTGCCAAGAAACCAAGGGGGTGGATAGTGCTTCTGCTAGGCAGAAGACTTCCACTACAAAAAGATCCAATGATCCATCAAAAGAGGGTAACACTTCTGGAGAAGGTGAGGACAGGTATAACTATTATGAATTGATGGAAACCATGGGAAACATCAACATGGATGTACTCAAGCAGGTCAAAGATATAGAAGAACAAGGTTATTGCAAATGAAGAGGAGAAAGCAATTTGTTCTAAAGAAGAGGAACAATGCTCAAGATGCTTCCAACAAGGGGGAGAAGCAAGAAAGGGAAACAGAAAAAGAAAGTTCAGTTGAAAAGATAGTTGAAGTTGAGGGGGAGACTGAAGTTGAGGGGGAGACAGAGGATGTAATAGAGGTAGAAACTGAAGTTGCTCAAGCAGTAGAAACTGTTAATGCTGCTGAAACAGTAGAAACAGAAGAAGCAGTAACAGGGCTCTCTGTAGAGGAATTGGAGATTGCAGAGACTTTGGTTAAAGCCAAGAATGACACTCCTAAGGCTAGTCAAAAGGCCAAGGGAGTGATCATTAATGAAGGAGGAGGCTCAAAGAAGAGAAAAGAAACAAGTCAAGCAACTTTGAAGGAAAAGGGAAAGGAAAAGATAGTTGAAACTGAACTACCTTCAAAGAAAAAGACTCAGATTGAAATGGATGAGGAGATGGCAAAGCAGCTTCAAGAGCAAATGGAAAAGGAGGAACAAATTCAAACTCAAACAGATAGGGAACTTGCAAAGATAATGGCCAGAAAGCTAAATGCAGAATATCAAAAGAGTTTAAAAGAAGCAGCTGAGGCCAAGAAGTTACTTGTCAAAAGAATGCCAATTCAAAAGCAGAAAAGACAACCCTCCAAGACCTTTTTGGCCAATCAGGAAAGAAGAAGAATGATTAACTTCCTGAGAGGTGCAATTGGTGTCAAAGGGGAAATGTTTACCAACATGGCATACAGTCAGGTTGAGGATCTGTACAAGAAAGAGATGGATAAGCTTCAAGGGGACTCCTCACAAAGGGAAGAGGTTGAAAGAAGAATGAAGGAAAGACATGATCTAAAGATTCAGCAACCATTTCCTGAGGAAGTTACACCTACAAAAGAAAAGAAGGAAGAGCCTGAGTTTGTAAGTGTAGAGACAAAATCTGCTAAAAGGGTGAAGAAATTGCTTCCAAAAGGCAGTCTAAAAGGACAAGGGTGGAAGAAGCTGAAAAGGAAGCAGTACCTTCAGTCACACCTTCAACAAAACCTATGTAGAATCTAGAACGGTCCAAAGAGCAATCAGATGAGCATATGGGGCTGTATATGACTATAGTAAAACCTGTACAGGCTGTTCCAATCTCCATGAAGGCTCTAGAGATCATCTTTTGGGATATTCTAAGAGACAATGGAAAGGATTTCTTTAGACTCAAAAGAGAAGGTGGTGCATTTGAAGCATATTCAACATGGGGGAGAGTAATCAGAGGTTGTTCAAGAGCAGACATAGAGGAAATGTACAAAGTGGGAATGAAACTCTATGAGCCTGTGTTGAAAGGTACTGAAGAGAATCTTCTTAAAGTAGCAATGGAATACTTATGTATGATGTTTGATCCAGAGAAGGTGGTGCATAGGATTAAAGATCTTCATCATGAGTATGTGTTCAAAAAGATTGATAATTGGATACTCTTTGAAAACTGTGGTGTGTACATGATTACAATTGATAAATGTTATCATGAATACTACCTAGTTGACAAAATATATGATCATAGCAAGCAGAAACTTGAAGGGATGTTGAAAGCTAAGCTAGTATGTGCTAAGGATTCTGAAATGGCCAAAATTGTGGTGAGAAGAACTATCAATCAAAGTATGGGCCTAGATCCAAATTTGGGCAACTGAATGAGAGGTGTTGAAAGCATCTTGAAGATCAGATCTGAAGAACTTGACTTCTCTTCCTAAAAGTCAAGTTAGGGGGAGATTGTTGGGAACTGAAGAATTGCACAAGTACAGCACAAGTAAAGTTAATGCTGCTAGAAGAAAACAATTACTACTTCTAGTTGGTACTTCTGTGGTTAATGCTGCTAGTTGAAGATTAAAGCTACTAGTTGAAGATTAATGTTGCTCAACAAGTTTAGTACTGCTAGTTCAAAGTTAGTACTGCTTGAAGAGATTAATACTGCTGAGCATGGTTAGTACTGCTAGAGTTAATACTGATCAGAGTATTAATGCTGCTGAAGAATAATACTGCTTATGAGATGGAGATCAGAATTACAAGGATGACAGCTGGATGGACTGAAGATTATGGAAAGCTTGGAGATAATGATGGAAGATATTCTAAAGATATTGTATTAATTGTAATTATCTTTTGTCTTCAGTATATATATACAATATTGTTTAGAATAGTGAGATAACTTTTGTTTTAGAATTATTCATTCTAAGTTTTTATTCTAGAGAGAGAATCAACCTCAAGGCATAGTTCCTAATTCTAGAGAAGTAGAGTTCGTCTTGAAAGAGCCTGTTCTTCAAGATTGAGGTTGAGTGTGTAATCTTGTGATTTTAATCATTCAATACAAGTTTACAAGTTGTTAATCATATACACTGTTTGTTTACTGTTACATTGAATATCAAAGTGTTATTCCGCAACTTCTTTGATATTGTTTCTGAGTATTCATAATTCTTGTTGAGAATTCGATCCTGACAGTGGCTTACTGTTTGTTTCGAGACTTGAAAGGTGAATGTCGGCAATTGGTTGTGTCGGGAGTGGAATTTGAAGTCGTAAAGATATTTTTAGCAGTTAACTGTTGCAGTGGAAGAGGTAGATTTCGTTGGGGATCCTTGTTGGTTGGAGCCATAGTGGAAGTATCTCAACGCCGACTGTCGCCGTGGAAGTCAGAAACCATTTTCGTGGTGAATGGTGGGACGTTGGAAATGAAGAAGTAGTTATGGTTAGTTCTGAGGAGTTTCGTGAGGAAGCGGAGAGTTATTCAGAAAAGGTGTGTACCTAATGCGATGTTGGACAACATTGTATGGATCTTAAAAAAAATGAAAGATCTTTAGTTCGGTCAAGTGGTTCTTTATCGATGAGGTTTTGATGGTTATGTGGGAGCGAAGTTTACTTATAGCGCAACTGGGAGGGGTTGCGCTTTGAGCATTTAAGTCTTCAAGGTAGTACGCTTAATCTTTCAGGATACTGGAGGTTGATTGCAGCAGGTCGCGATGAGCCGACAAGGAGCGATATCTTGTTGGGGGGTTTGAGGATCATAGTTTTGCGATTTATTTGGGTTCGGGAAGAACAAGGTCGTGAAATGCCTTGAAGTCCAATTTTAGTATTATGACCAATGAGAAAATGACGGAATTGGTATGTGTGACAAGTAGTCGTGGAGATTTGCCGTTGTTCTGGGATGAGGTAGTAGAGTGGTGGTTGTAACCATGAGTTGGTGATGTCTTTATGGCATAACTGGGAGTGCAAATCAATAAAGTGGTAAGAAGCTTCCTTGAGGATATGTAGAAGATTGGCGTCATAGTTATCGGATGAGCGTCCTTGTCCGAAGATCTTTGGGGAATGAATTGTAAGTGGTAAGTAGGTGGTTGGGATGTGCGAATGTTTGGTTAATATTGGGGTATTGCTAAGTTGAGAACAGTGTTCAAAAAGGCGCGCCATGGCGCGATATGGCGCAAGACACGTCTCCGCCGTTACGAAATGGCCCATAACGTTTCTGTAAGGCGTGGCTCACGCTATGGCGTCTTAAGGCGCGCCATGGCGCGCGTTTTTTCTAAGACGTGATTTTTTTTTCAAAAAAAATATTTTTTTTTAATTTTTGATTTTTTTTATCTTTTGTGTTTTTACATTTTTAACTTTAGATTTAACATTTTTATAGATTTATCTAATCACATCACTCATAGTTTCACGAAGTCATAAACGTTATGGACTCATGATTAAAACGAAGTTGTAAAATTATTTTTCTAAGTTTTATTTTAAATATTCAATCAAAAACTATTTTTATACTAGTAATTTATATGATTTTTCTTCTTCTAATATGAATGTACATTCTTTAATATCATTATTTGATTGGAATAATATATATAAAACATATACGTATATATATAATTTTGAATATGACATACAAATTTGCTGCCTTATGTCACGCCTTGAAAAACGCCGCGTCCTCGCCGTGGCTTGTAAGGCTTAAGGCTTGACCTCGCCGCCACGCCACGCCTGACGCTATTTTAAACCTTGGTTGAGAATAATTTTCAAATAATGGTTGGCGGTTATCAAAGAAAGGAACCGTGTGTTCTGGTTTTCGGCAAGTTTTGAGGCGGGATTATCTTATATTCCTAGAATGATTGTTGAAAGCGTCGAACTGCTTAATTCAGGGGTTGTGTAGTAGATAGGAAATCTGTGGGTATGTTGAAGTATTCTTTAGGGTGAAAGGATTCTAGCAGATTGGGTAAGCCTGTTTGAAGAGCGGGAATTGTGCGGTGCTTTCGAGTAGTGGGTAGTGTTTTGGAAGAGTTGGGTGGATTATATCGCGTAAGAATTGTGGAAAGTCGGTTGATCAAGAAAAGTAATGTAAATGGGATTCGACACCTTTGGGAATCATCGAGGAATAGAGTAAGCAATGTTGGGTGAGCGGTGTTTCTTGCACGGAGAAGAAAGTGAAGATATCTTTTCGGAAATGTGGGAAATCTGAGAGTAAGAAGTTTGGGCATGTGACACAAAATGTGGAGGTATGTATTTAGATTATGCTGTTAGCAAGTTTATAAATCCCTAGCGTGGGTATGAGAAAGTGGATATGGCGTTCGGTACGGTGTGAGTGTGATTAATCGAAATCGTGCAGTTGGCCAAAAGTTCACACTGCTAATCGGTGAGTCGGTCGTTAGATATGGGTTTGACATCCTCAAGGAGGAAGATAGAGATGTTGGGATATAGTGCTCAGAGCGAAGGACCATAGTGTCAGTTTTGGTAATGCGTGAAAAGGGGATTCCAAGTGAGTCCATTGTCCAGTGTTAAACTATTGGCAATAGTTTGTAAGAGCTTGTCACTCCGTATTGAGCGGGTGAAACTGGGTTTTATTGCGCTTTTGGTCGGGTGATTGTGGATGCAATGAGAAATGGAAGTATGTGTCGCATTAGTTGGCCAGTGGAACTAGTGGTTTACGTATCCGTATTCATGGCCACCATCATGCTATCCCGTATCTGGGTCTCCATGGTCACCTCTTCCATGATAGCATTATTCGTGTTGAGGTTCCGGCGAGGAATATGTTCAGGTCCGCCTCCCAAGATTCTGGGTACGGGAATTCCATCGGAGGTTGCCCCCACCGGGGGTCGTACAGCTGCAGATTCCACTTCTGGTTGACCCTCTGGCGCCTCCGGTAACCTACTTCGAGTGTTTACCATCCCAATCTGCCATACACGCACGAGAAATAGATTGAGAAAAGACTAAACGAGTTGAACTCATTGTAAGTACTAATACCTTCATCAATTATCATAATAATAGTAAACCAAGTATGCTCATGTACCAATGCATTCATAATAGTAGTATCTAAGTGAAATTATGAACGAACCATACACAAGAATTCTTGTCACCATCATCACAACTTTTAAGTAAAGTAATTCTGTAATCCTAACACTCTCCCCACCTAGGATTGCTACCCAAGTGGACAGTGAAGTCATAAAGTCTAAATCTTAAGTCTAGATATGCTAAACAATACCTAGTTCACTTAAACTAAAACTCTGATACCAACTTGTAACACCCTAAAAATAAGGATAACAAAAATCCGAAAAACGGACATGAGGTATACAAAAATTGCCATAGCAAGAGCCTCCCAAAAATTGGGAATATATGAATAACCTGTTTAATCACAATTGTAATTTAAACGAACCATAAATTAACAACCAACTAATCTAATTTCTACGACTAGAAAAGAGATTACAAAAGGGTTGTCATCTATAAACCCAAACGGTTCATTCCAAAAGTATAACGCGTCAATGTGCAAAATCCCCAAGCTCTCACCCCAAGGCAACTAAGTCTGCTTAGGACCGGCGCCGCTAGAACCTGAGATACACATCGACACCAAACAAGTGTTAGGCCAAAAAGCCTAGTGAGTTGAACAATAATAAGCATGCATGAACAGTCACAATTCTTATCGACAGTTAATCATAGTTCAACAATGTGGAGTCAATAGGGGAGACCCATAGCACCAATCAAGTTCCACCCAAGAGTCGATATACCTTGATTCCCTTCAACAAGGAACATCCAAAAGGCCCGACACACTCGAGGACTACACCAAAAGGAAATTCCTCGAATAGCGAAGGTCTAGGCACATACCATCACAGTGGCGCCCAAGACTACATCCTCTTAGTGTCTACTGACTTGGTTCGTCCAACATAATACATATAGGAGGTCCTTTAGGTGTATTTCAACCCAACATATTTCAATACCAATATTACCATCCTTATCACAAGAAGTCTAACCAGAGACCCAAATGACCATTTTGCTTATCATGCATATTAGATATTACCACAAGATAATCCCACTAGAAACCATCTTCATAACGATACATGCATACATTTATCATATCAACATATACATATTATGCATCTAAGAGGAAAGGCCCCAATATATACTTGCACATTTAGAGTACACCATAGTATTTCACATATAACCACATTTCTTCATAAGAAAATCCCAAGTATTTAGACATATAGAGATAATCAGCCATAGTAGAAGCATAAGATGTGTATCTAGTTTTGACAAAGGTTTAGTAAACTCACAATCTAGGTTTTTGACCAAAACATAGGAAAGATGAAACCCTAGAAGTTGGATGGAAATGATGGAGACTTGAACTCTTGAGATCTTGATGTAGAAGGAACACAATGAATGATGTTTTACCTCCCAAGACTTGCAATAAGTGCTCTGGATAGCAAGAGGAAGAAAATGGCTCCCAAACCCTAGAAAATCGCTCCTCAAATCAGTGTGTATGTGTTTTGTGATTTGGAAACGAGTGAAAAAGGGTTTTGGGGACCTGCAGGTTGATCGCGACTTGTGTCGCGACTTGCACCCGCGGCATAAGTCGCCTGTGTGTTCAAAGGTGAGGGCTCCAGTGGGTTACGAGGCTTGTGCCGCGATTTCCACCCGCGGCGTAAGTTGCGAGGTTCCTCACATGTGTATACTCTAGTGGACTACGTGGCTTGTGCCGCGACTTCCACCCGCTACCTAAGTCGCGTAACTTACTGCTCAACAAAGGCTGGTCCAATATTTCCAAACTGACACCAAACAATTACCACAAACGGAAATGGAAATGGAAATTAAGCATATAATTCCTACTTTGATAAACACATAAATGTAAGATCAACAAGGCCTCAACTTACCTGAAATTACGGATGTTACAATCCTCCCCACCTAATTTGGATTTCGTCCTCGAAATCACCTCTTATGCAAATAAATGAGGATACCGCTTCTTTATATCCTCCTCGGACTCCCAAGTGACATTAGCACCACGATGGTGCTTCCATTGGACCTTGACCATGACTACGTCCTTACGCCTCAACTTCTTCACTTTCGATTCCAAAATCGACTCCGGTTCCTCTACACAACGATTTCCATTGTCTACCCGAATTTCTGAGAAAGGAATCACGCTTTCCTCTTCGGCTAGACACTTTCGAAGGTAGCACACGTGGAACGTAGGATGTATTCCATCTATTTCCGATGGTAAATCCAACCGGTAGGATTGTAAACCAACTTTTTCTAAAATGACGAAAGGTCCAAGGAAACGAGGACTAAGCTTCCCACGCTTCCCAAAACGTATGATCCCCTTCCACGGAGATACTTTCAACATGACCCGATCGCCCACTTGAAACTCAACTGGTCTTCTCTTCTTGTCCGCATAGCTCTTTGTCGGTCTTGCGCCGCCTTTAGTCTCTCACGAATCTCTTTCACCTTGTCGGCCCCGCGAATTGCTTTTCGCCCGCTTCTAGCCAACAAACCGGGGTTCTACACTTCCGTCCATACAATGCCTCGAACGGTGACATTCCAATACTAGAATGGTAATTGTTATTGTATGCAAACTCTACCAACGGTAGATGTGAATCCCAACTTCCCCCGAAGTCTATTACACACGACCTCAACATATCTTCTAATGTCTGGATCGTCCTCTCGCTTTGACCATCCGTTTGAGGATGATACGCCATGCTCAAATTCAGTCGAGTACCCAACTCCTTTTGCAAACTAGCCCAAAAGTTTGAAGTGAATCGACTGTCTCGATCTGACACGATAGATTGCGGGACTCTGTGCCTCGACACCACCTCGTCAATATAAAGCTTGGCTAATTTCTCCATTGGCAAGGTCTCCCGCATTGCAAGGAAATGCGCACTCTTGGTCAACCGGTCAACGATTACCCAAATGGTGTCCTTCCCACACAAGGTCTTCGGTAACTTCGTTACGGAATCCATAGTAATGTTGTCCCATTTCCACTCAGGAATGGACAACGGTTGTAAACTTCCATACGGTCTTTGATGTTCCGCCTTGACTTGAAGGCACGTGACACACTTCTCCACATAGCTAGCCACATCTAGCTTCATCACCGGCCACCAATAAATTAACTTTAAATCTCTGTACATCTTGGTGCTACCGGGATGTATAGAATATTTCGACTTATGCGCTTCTTCAAGAAGCAACTTCCGATTTCCTCCCAACTCTGGCACCCAAATCCGCCCTTGAAAGAGCTTGAGTCTACGACCGTCTTCCATTAACAGTTCCTTTTGTTTCACCATAACTTCGGCTTTTAGGTTCTCTTCCTTAAGTGCTTCCAATTGACTTGCCTTAACGCTTTCCAACAAACTTGACACTACATCGATCCTTGTAAGGGACATTTTGACAACACCACCATGACTCCTTCGGCTCAATGCATCCGCCACCACATTGGCCTTACCGGGATGATAGAGTAGGTCACAATCGTAATCCTTCAAAAGCTCTAGCCATCTCCGTTGTCGCATGTTGAGTTCCTTTTGGTCGAAGATGTACATGAGGCTCTTGTGATCCGTGAAAAGAGTACACTTGGTCCCATACAAGTAGTATCGCCACAACTTTAACGCGAAAACTACCGCCGCTAACTCCAAATCATGAGTCAGATAATTCTTCTCATGATCCTTTAATTGCCGCGACGCGTAGGCGATTACTTTCCCCCTTTGCATTAGGACACACCCAAGTCCCATCTTGGAAGCGTCACTAAACACAACAAAATATTCCGATCCCTCGGGTAAGGACAAGATCGGAGCTTCGCACAACTTTCTCTTGAGCGTTTGAAAGGCTTGCTCTTGTGCATCGGTCCAAAGAAACTTAACGTTCTTCCTTGTAAGAGAAGTGAGCGGTGTAGCTGTCTTTGAGAAATCTTGAATGAAACGCCGATAGTAACCCGCCAAACCCAAGAAGCTTCGGATGTCTGTCGTACTTGTTGGAGGCTCCCCACTCATCATTGCCTCGATCTTTGCCGGATCCACTTTTACCCCGTCCTTTGATACCACATGCCCCAAGAATTGCACCTCTTAGAGCCAAAATTCACACTTCGAGAACTTCGCAAACTGTTTCTCCCTTCTTAGAACTTCCAATACTTCCCGTAAGTGTTTTCCATGCTCGGACTCATCCTTTGAATATATTAAAATATCGTCGATGAAGACGATCACGGATTTATCCAAGAATGGGCGACACACATGGTTCATCAGATCCATGAATACGGCCGGAGCGTTGGTTAAGCCGAAAGGCATCACCAAAAACTCATAATGACCGTATCTTGTTCGAAAAGCGGTCTTCAGAATATCTTCGTTCTTCACTCTCACTTGATGATATTCGGACCGAAGATCAATCTTCGAGAAACATCCCGCTCCTTGGAGTTGATAAAAAAGATCGTCGATGCGAGGTAGAGGATAATTATTCTTCACCGTGACCTTGTTTAGCTCTCGGTAGTCGATACACATCCACATGGATCCATCCTTCTTCTTCACGAACAAAACCGGTGCTACCCAAGGTGAAGATCTTGGTCGAATGAATCCCTTCTCCAACAACTCTTGAAGTTGCATCATCATCTCTTTCATTTCTGTCGGTGCCAAACGATATGGAGCACGAGCTATCGGAGCCGCTCCCGGGGTGAGGTCAATCTGAAACTCCACTTGTCGCTCCGGCGGTAATCCGGGTAAGTCTTCCGGAAAGACGTCCGGATAATCTTGTATAACCTCCACATCTTTTACCGACTTCTTTTATTTCTTTGCGTCCACAACGTAGGCCAAGTACGAAGGGTAACCCTTCGCTAAGAACTTGCGAGCCTTAAGAGATGAGATAATAGGATTACTCCCCTTTCCTTTTTCCCCACAAATGGTAGCCACACCATTTTCCGGTAAAGGTACTTGGATCATCTTTTTGGAACAGAAGATGACAGGATCTGATTCTTAACAAGAATAATAAAACTAAAAACCAATATTAAAGAAGTTGCGGAAAAACACTTTAATATTCAAACTATCAATGTAACAGTAAAATATGAATCACAACTTGTAAACTTTATTGAATGATTAAAGTTACAAGCTTTCAAACAAAACCTCAATCTTGATGAACAGGCTCACCAAGACGAATTCTACTTCTCTAGAATTAGGATTGTAAACCTTGAGGTTAATTCTCTCTCTAAAACAAAAACTTAGAAATCTCGTATATCAAAACTATTCTGAATACATCTATACATATACTGAAAATAAAAGATAACTACAAAACTTAAAAGATCTTCAGTATATTCTTCCATAATTATCTTCAACCTTCCATGATTATCTTCAATCCTTGATCTGCGCATATCTTGACTATCAAATAAGCAGTATTAAGTCACAGCAGCATTAACACTCTGAGCAGTATTAATCTTCACCAGCAGCACTAACTATGCTTAGCAGTATTAATTTCTTGAAGCAGTATTAATCTGGCTCAGCAGTAGTAATCATGAAAGCCTAGCACTATTAATCACTTAGACACATCTTCAGTTCCCAACAATCTCCCCCTAACTTGACTTTTAGAGAAGAGAAGTCAAGTTCTTCAGATGCTCCCAAAACTCCATTTTCATACACCTATATCAGGATTCAACCCCAGACTTTGAATGATAATTCTCTGGATCAAGTACCTTACCATTTCAGAATTTGGTGTACAACCAAGCTTCTTCTTCAACATAGCATGCAACTTTAATCTGCTATGGTTGTAAACTCTATCCACCAAGAAGTATTCAAAATGACTTGTATCCACAGCCAGTGCATATACTCCACTTCTATCATACAGAGTCTAGTTGTTGATGGTTTTGAAAACATTTCTGATAACATGTTGAACTTCCTCTGGCTTGAATAACATACACAGATATTCCATCACAAGTTTTGTAACTGGTATCCCTGGAGCTTTCAGCTTGTCAGCATATAGTTTCATCCCCACTTCAAACATTTCCTCTAAGTCAGATCTGGAGCATACTCTTACTATCTTGGCCCAAGTAGGATACACTTCAAACTTTTCATCCTTCCTTTTCATCCTGATATATTCCTTACCATCTACTTCCATGGTATCCCAGTGAATAATCTCAGGAGGCTTGACACCAACTGGTTCAGTAGTTATAGGCTCAGACACTTTCTCCATCACCACCATGTACATATTTACATCATAAGTACTTGATGGTTCTTCCTGAGATTGAGCTTTCTTTTCTTCAGACTTAGGTGCCCCTTCTTCTTCAGCTACCATTTGTTCAGCTACTTCCTCAGCCACTCTAGGTTTCGTAACAAGTTTTCTTCTTGCCATCATTTTAGTTCTTTTCAAAGTTTTCAAACTTTCACCTAGAGTAGCTTCCTTCTTTGGAGTTTCTTGATCATCAGGAAAAGGTTTTTCTATTAGAAAGTCATTACTCTCTTTCATCCTTTTTTCCATTTCAACTCTGGCTTTGTCATTCCCTTGAAGCTTAGTCATCTCTGCATCATACAACTTTGATCTGTTCAAATAACATCTTTGAGAACATCTCCTTTTTTACTCCCACAGCACCTTTGAGGAAAGTGATCATCTTCTTTCTCTCTTGAGTGCCAAGGTAGGTCTTTGAAGGTTGACTCTTCTTAGCAACCATTTTGATCATCACAGGCTTCTTTAGAGTTGCAGCTTTCTTCTGTGCTATCTCTGTTGCCAAGCTCTGTTGATATACTTCATTAAGCTCTGCAACTAGAGCTTTTTCCATCTCCCTATCTTTCTTCATTTGAACTGTTTCTGCTTGTTCAAGTTCTGCTTGAATCTTTCTAGCCAAAGCTTCATCTGACTCAATCAGTTTTTGCTTTTTAAGTGGTTGGTCAGACTCCACTATCTTGGCTTTGCCTTTATCCTTGCTTGCTACCTTCTCAACCCTTGCTTTCTTGATAACCTCACCCTTTTCTTTGATGACAACTCCTTTGGCCTTTGAAGTGACCTTGAGAGTATCATGTTTAACCTTGATAAGTGCTTCAACTATCTCAAATTCTTCCAAATTTCTGCTAATGAGATCAGTTAATATCTCTTTAACAATTTCTGCTGCTTCATTGATTTCAGCAGCATTAACTGTTTCTGCTGCTCTATCTGTTACTGTTGCTTCTTCAAACACAAACCCTGTTTCTGTTTGTACATTAAACTCCCCCTTAACTCCATGTATCTCCCTCTCCAGGTTGATCTCAGCTTCTGACTCCCCCTTTTTGGGAGCATCATCCATTGGGTTCCTTCTTCTGAGCACAAACCTTTGCTTCTTCTTCTTTTGAACCACCTTCTGAACTAACTTCTTTAAGCTGCTGATCTCTTCTTGTTGGTTGATGATGACTTTCTTGAGTTCATTAAGAACCTGCTTTTGAGCATCCAGTTCAGTTGCCATTTTGGACATGGTAGAAATCAATTCATGGTAGTCATATCTATCCTCACCTTCTCCGGGAGTGTTAACCCCTTTTGATGGATCATTGGAACATTTAGTAGTGGAGGTCTTCTGCCTAGCAGAAGCACCATCCACCCCCCTGGTTTCTTGGCACCTGGGACCTTTGGATGATTGCTCACCCAAAGTTGCCATGGGGGTACTGGGATTGTAGGAGGTACTACAAGGGAAGGAGCCTTGTGTACCTTTCTCTTAGCATAAGTTTTGGTTAACACAGGTGTTGGCTTATGAACAAGAGACTGAGGAAGTGATATAGTGGTTGAAAGTTGGGTTTGGCTCTCAGTGGGATGGTCTAGTGAGGGCCTTGACCCTGATGCCATACCTTCTTGGTTGTGGGACACCACCATCATTGTAGAGAACAATGGGGTGTCAACTCCTTCCGAGTCCTTGGCAGATCTTTTCATATTGGAAAAGACCTTGCCCTTAGGGATTTTAGGTACATATACCTCATTAAACTGAGGTATATCCGTCAATTCAGAAAGTTATAACTGCCTGGACAAATCTTGGGTACATATAGAAACTCTTTTTATTTCACAAGTTTGACACAAGGTCATTGAAAATCATTTTTGAGAAATTATACTTTCTGGCAGTAGACAAGCAGACCAAAGTATAAGCAATGGTACTGCTGAACTGACTCCATCCAGTAGTTTTTCTAGAAATACAGTGCATAAGGGTATGAACAAAGAACCGCCATTGGGGAGAAAAATTAGCTTTGTAAAATTTGAAAACACCCTGTTGGCCTTCATACCCCATTCTTGTGAGATGGGAAAACAACTCTTCATTAGGGATAGAGGTAATACCTGAGGCATCGTCCAGACGTAGACCAATGCGAATGACCTCTTCAGTGACTATCAAGGGTTTGTCACACACCCTTGTCTTGATAAACTGCACACTGTTTTCAGTAACCGCGGTGGCATTGGCCCAAAATTGCTACTGGTGCTCGATGAAGATTGGTGGTGACACAGTAAGAGCATATGCTATATGACTGGTCTTGATAAATTCGACTATTTGATGGAATCCATCAGCCTGCTTCGGCTTTTGAAGCATTGCGATCTCATTGTGTTCATCAATAAACGTCATGGATGCCATCGTTCTTGAGGATACTAGACTGAAACACACTTGTTGCTTGAGAGAAAAGAGTGAGAGAGAAGATGAACAGTATTCAAAGAGTCGTTGTGAGCTTTTAGGCGGGCAAAGAGGGTATTTATAGGATTCGGGAAAGAAGCAGTATTAACCCTATTTTTCGTTAAAGCAGTACTAACCACTCGCAATATTAGCTGAGAGCAGTAGTAACTAACTAGCAGTATTAACGAACTAGCAGTATTAACTACGAGCAGTATTAACTAACTAGCAGTATTAACGACTAGCAGTATTAACTACTGGCAGTATTAACACATACCAGAAGTAGTCACTCAGACTAGCAGTAGTAATAGTGAATCTGCAATTAGTAACTTTGCACTGGCAGCATTAAAACTGCACTGACAACATTAACTATACTTACACTGTCGAAGCTTATGTTAGTCTGAGCAGGGCAATAAACTTCCTGAGACAGATGATTAGTAACACCAAACAAAATAAACAAATAACAGGTATACAAACACTTTTTAAACATGAGATCATTCAGAGTTGATCATGCCCACACTTGTGACCAAGAAAGTGAATCTACCCACATCAAAAGCTTTAGTGAATAGATCAGCAAACTGGTTATCAGTATGAACTTTAGCAACTTGAATAAGCTTCTTTTCATTGCAGTCTCTAATAAAGTGATACCTGATTTCAATATTCTTTGTTTTGGAGTGGTTGACTGGATTGTTAACAATGCTAATAGCACTGCTATTATCAATGAAGATTGGAGTGTGAAGAAAGGTTACCCCATAGTCCAGCATTTGATTCTGAATCCATAGAACCTGTGAACAACAACTTGCAGCAGCAATGTACTCAACTTCTGTTGTGGATAAGGACATTGTGGTTTGCTTCTTACACTGCCAAGATATTAGTCTTGCACCCAAAAGTTGACATCCCCCTGAAGTAGACTTTCTATCCATATTAGCACTACCCAAGTCACTGTCTGAATATGCAATCAATTCAAAAGTAGATTCATAAGGATACCAAAGACCTAATCTAGGTTGCCCTCTTAAGTATCTGAAAATCCTCTTAACAGCTTGAAGATGTGACTGCTTTGGCTTGACTTGGAATCTGGCACACACACACACACTGGAAACATGATATCTGGTCTTGAGGCTGTGAGATACATGAGGGATCCAATCATTGATCTATAAAGATGGACATCAATATCCTCCCCCTCAAGATCAGTTGTGATCTGTTTGTGTGTTTCCATTGGTGTGCTTGCTGGCTTTGAGTCTGATAGACCATACTTATCTAGGATGTCTTTCACATACTTTGATTGACTTATGAAAATCCCATCTTTCTGTTGTTTCACTTGAAGCCCAAGGAAGAAAGTAAGTTCACCCATTGAACTCATTTTGAAGCTCTTGTGCATCAACTCTTCAAAGTCTCTACACATCTGATCTTTTGTGGATCCAAAGATGATGTCATCCACATAGATCTGAACAAGTAGAATGTTCTTCTTACTTATTCTAATGAAAAGGGTTTTGTCAATTATTCCTCTTTCAAACCCATTTTCCAAGAGATAGGTAGACAAAGTATCATACCATGCTCTTGGGGCTTGATGTAGACCATAGAGAGCTTTCTTCAGTTTGTATACTCTGTCAGGATATGATGGATTCTAAAATCCAGGGGGCTGACAGACATATACTTCCTCATCAATTGTTCCATACAGAAAGGCACTCTTCACATCCATCTGGTATACCTTGAACTTCATAAATGAGGCATAGGCTAGAAACAGCCTAATTGCCTCTACCCGTGCAACTGGAGCAAACACTTTCTCATAGTCTATGCCTTCTTCCTGAGTGTACCCTTGTGCCACTAGCCTTGCTTTGTTCCTGATTTCTATTCCTCTCTCATCCTTTTTATTTCTGAAAATCCACTTGGTGCCAATTGCTCTATGACCTTTACGAAGGTCCACCAAGTCCCAAACATCTTGCAATTTGAACTGTAACAACTCTTCTTGCATGGCTTCTATCCAACTTGAATCTTTCATTGCTTCATAAGCCTTCTTAGGCTCAATCTGGGATAGAAAGCAAGAGAGTACTGTATGCTGCTGATCCTGCAAAACTTGAAGTCTGCTTTGATTCCTAGTCATCATAGGAGAAGTGATGTCTCCTATTACCAGCTCAGAAGGATGATTTTTCTGAGTTCATGTCTGAAGACTAGGTTCTTCATTCATTTCCACATCTAAATTGGAATAATTTAAGTCACCTGAGGGAATCTCATCAGCTGCTTCTGACTCTTCATGCTCTAAATTCTCATCATCTCTTCTTTCTTCTTCACTCTGACTTGGTTTAGTAAAAGTCTCCCTTTCACATATTTCAACAGGGGACATTGTAGGTATAGGAAAGATCACAGACTGAGGAATAATATCTTGTACTTGTTCATCCCCTGATCCTCTACTTCCTGATCCTGCATGATCATCACTACTGAAACCCAAAGAGTTAGTTAGTGAATCAATGTCAAATAACCACTGAGGACCTGAACCAATAGGATTTGGTGTGTTCTCATTGCATTTGACATTGTCACTTTCCTCAATTATTCTAGAAGAAGAAATAAATACTCTGAAGGCCTTACTCTGAGATGAGTAACCAACAAGAAAACCATCATCTGCTTTGCTATCAAACTTTCCTAAGTGAGTTTTGGTATTGAGAATGGTACAAGGACACCCAAAAGGTTTGAAAAATCCAATAAATGGTTTTCTTTTATTTAAAAACTCATATGGTGTCTTGTTTTTAGGCTTGACTACTAGAACTCTGTTTTGGACATAGCAAGCAGTATTAACTGCTTCAGACCAGAAAGTAATTGGAAGTTTTGAATCAGCTAACAGAGATCTAGCAGCTTCAATCAGTGTCTTATTCCTTCTCTCAGCAACACCATTTTGTTGTGAAGTCCTAGGAGCACTGTATTGCCTCTCAATTCCTTTTTCCTCACAAAAGATGTTTAGATCCAGATTTTTAAATTCAGTACCATTATCTGACCTAATGACTTTTAACTTTTGATTTGTTTGGTTTTCAATTCTTAGAATAAAGGATTTGATCAGTCCACTTGTCTCATCCTTAGTCCTTAAAAAAATATACCCAAGTAAATCTAGAGTAATCATCAACAATAACTAGGCAGTATGATTTTTTACCTATACTCATGACATTTGTAGGACCAAATAGATCCATATGCAACAACTGAAGAGAAGAAGAAATTGTGTTCAACTCTTTGGACTTATGAGAAGTTTTGTGTTGTTTGCCTTTGAGACAAGCAACACAATGATCATCACATGAAAAGACTTTTGAAGGCAGACCTCTTACAAGGTTGTTTTTAACAAGTTTATTCATTGTTTTAAAGTTCATGTGACACATCCTTCTGTGCCAAAGTGATGATTCATCCAAAGAAGCTTTTGAAACAAGACAGTTTATGGATGAATCATTTGAAACATTTTCCATGTCCAAACAATAGACATTATCCTTTCTAGGAGTTCTTAGTAGTATCATCTTTTCATCAACTACCTTCAATCCAGGAGCAAGAATAATGCATTATGAATCAGTGAATAATATACTATGCTTTTTGTCACAAACCTGTGATACACTTAACAGGTTGTATCTTAACTGTTCAACATAGAAAACATCTTCAAAGGTCATCTTACCTTTTGTTACATCTCCCTTACCACTAATCTTACCTCCATCTGGAGTATTACCAAAGGCAACATGCCCTCTAACAATTTTCTTGAAATTCTTGAGGCAAGCCATGTTCCCTGTCATGTGCCTAAAGCAACCACTATCAACATGCCAAATGCTCTTTCCCTTGAGCTGCTGGTTGCCCTACACATAAGATAAATCAATTAGTATTGACTGGGAACCCAAGCCAAAGTGGTCTTGGGCCTCCCTTTATCATCAAAGTACTTGCACTCCTTTTTGATGAGATTTTTAAATTCAGAAAACTCTTTACTGGAGTACTTTGTCAAGATGATTGGTCTAGAAGCACAAACACTAGAAGCAATACTAATTTTAGAAGTAGTAACAGAGTTAGCAGCACTAACAGGTTTAGCAGTACTAACTTTGTTAGAAGCACTAACAAGGTTAGCAGTATTAACATTTGAAGAAGTACTAACAATGTTAGTTTTAGAAGTACTAATACTTTCAACAGCACTAACATTGATAGCAGTAGTGTTGCTTCTGGCAGCACTATCTTTGTCAGCAGCACTATTTGTGGTAGCAGTACTAACAATTTTAGTGCTTTTGGGAACCCACATCTTGACACTCTCTTTTACAGTCTTTTTCTTCATGTGGATTTTAGATTTCACTGGTTTCTTAGCCACATGGTTCCTTTCATTCTTCCTATAACCAAAGGGTTTTTGCACAAATCTTTGAAAATTTATCCTTTGGTTCATAGGATTAAAATAACAGTGCTTGGCAAGATGGTTCAATTTGCCACATATGAAACAAGGTTTTGGTCTGATGATTCTACTCAGATCAACTCCTTGTTTCTGAGCCCACTGATTGTTCCAATTTCTTTGATTTCCCCTCCTTTTATCATGTTTTAGGGGCTTATATTTATTACCTGCACACTGTTTGCAAGGAACAGGATTCACAACTGTGGTCTGCTTGTAATGGACCTTTTTAGATTTTCCCTCAGTCTTCTCAACACCCTCAGATTTGACCCAATCCCTTCCACCACCCTCATTGGTAAGAATGTTATTTTCTAAGGGAATCTCACCACTCACAGTGTTATCCTTACTCTTACCAGCCTCTTTCTCAGTCTTGTCCTTAACAACTACTTCATCTAAAGGATCTATCTTAGTGGCTCCCTCATGCAAGTCCTTCCTATCCTTAGTCTCCAGCAAGTCTGATTTAGGAGGGATGTAGTTGTTATTGTATGGTGGTGGTGTGGTATTGTACCCAATTCCTGGTTTAAGCTTATCATGAATTTGGACCTTTAGCATAGAATCCATGGCTTTAGAAGCATATGAAAACTTTTCCATATCCAGCTTAACCTTGGCTATCTCTCCTCTCAACTTTTCATTCTCCTCTTTAGACTTTGTCAGTTAGATTTCTAGATCATTTTTCTCCCACTTCCAGTAATTTGTATCATATGTGTGTTGAAGTTCATTGGCTTGGAAACCTTTAATTTGTTCCTCAAACCTTTCAACAATTTTCACATAGTCTTTTCTATCCTTTTCTAATCTCTTAAGGTCATCACTCATACTTTGGTTGTGATCCCTGTACCTTTTCATAGTGTCTATGCAAGTTTGAGAACAGAGATTAGAAAGTATCTCAGTTGGGAGATCAGATACCTCTGCCATGAGAGCTTGATTTTGAATGGCATCTTCTGCTTGATCACTCCAGTCAAACCCCATTCCTTGTTGAGAAACAAGAGCTTGAGCAGAGTTTCTATTCTGGTTGAAGCTTCCAGTCTGAGCTTGTTGGTGGTTGTTTTGAGGCATTCCACTTCTGCATTCCCTGGCAAAAGTGTCCCTTCATGTGACACTTGTAGCACTCTACCTTTGACTTATCAAAGCCTGCTCCATCTTCTCTTCTTTGGGAGAAGTTGTTCTTCCCAGTCCTCTTAATGAATTTCTTCACCCTAATGGAAAGCATGGCCATATGCCATTTAATATCCATCTCTTCCAGACCATGAGGATGAAGTTGTTCTAAGTCATCATTGATTAAAGAAGAGTTACCATGGCTGGAAAGAAAGGCTTCAAACACAGATTCATTGCCTTTTTCTTGATTTACTCCACTGGCAGTATTAACTGATTCAGGGTTAGCAGTAGAATCAGTTGATGCTGATAGGAGTGCAGCATTATGAACATATCCAGTAGGCTTCTTCTTTGCTTCCACTTCAGATTCAAACACTCTCAGATCATTATACAGATCATCCAGTTCCTTTTCTTCCAACATGTCATTCTGTCTGAATGAGACAGTATTCAGACAGTGTACATGGTCCATTCATCTCCAAAAGATCTGAGGAACTTTCGGTTGACATCATCTTGTTCCATCGGAACTCCAACAGTAGCCAACTCACCAATTAATTTATTGAATCTATCAAAAGTTTGAGTGATAGACTCATTCTTTGAAGATGTAAAATTCTCATATTGCTGCTTGAGAATATCCCTTTGATTCCTCTTAGTGCTCTTGGTGCCTGTGTGTTCCAGATTCTAGTTTCTAAACAAGTTTAATCAAACAAACAAGATTTAACACAATGATTACCTGTTTGATTTCTTTCAATTCTCAAAGTTTACACTTTCTCTCTCTAGAACTCTCTCTCTCTCTCTCTCTCTAAAACGTATTCTTCAAATTTGTTAACACTGTTATGAAACCTTATAGAAAATACAAGAAGAAAAGTATTTATACCTAAAGCTAATACAAAGGAAACTAAAATACAACAAAACAAATACACTTGACTTTTTTATTAAAAGACTTTGACTTTGATGAGATTTGACTTTCTCAGCTTTGACTTTTGTCTTCTTGATCTTGTATCCAACACATTTATGCACTAACAATATCCCCCTTTGGATTCAAGATCACTGTTTTTCACCTTAAGCTCTGTCAGTACAATCTCCCCTTTTCATTTGACTGTATTCTTTCCAAAAACTGTCTTTAAACGATTAACAATCTCCTCAAAACTTTCACAGAATATTTTCAGACTTTGGAAAGAAATTATCTTCAGAATCAGCGCGAATTTCTTTAGCAAATAATCTTCAAAGAAAAATTCCTCAAATCTTCAGAAATTCTTTGATTGTCTTCAAATCTTCCCTTTGAACTTTCTGACTTGAACATTTCAGAAAATCAACTTCACAAAACTTTATCACTTCTTGATATCATCTCTTCCAAACCTCAAAACTTTAACATTTCTTCATATCATCTCCCCCTTTTTGATGATTTGAGCATCTATATCATCAAAACTTTTCGTCCAAGAAATGTCTTTGACCATTCTGATCTTTTCCAAACTGAGCCTCTGATTCGGTGATCCATAACCAAGTATTCATCTAGATCTTTGCAAATCTAGACAAAATAAGAATGGGTAACTCCTGAATCAACAGATGAATCAGTTAAAATGCCTGTCAGTAACACAAAGTCACTGTGTGTAACAAATACACAATATAAAGGAGCTTTTGTGATGTTCACTCCCCCAGGGCTTCCATCCAATCATCAAAATACCACAAAGGTAATTTCTATGAATGTTATGACAAAGAAACTAATTCCTTGTGTGTTCGTGCAAGTGTAGAAAGAATTTAGCACGAATGATTGCTTTTTAATAAGGCTCAACATTGTGTAAACCACTGAGATAACAGTAGATAAACACAGACTCAATGTGCATGATTGAAGTGCGAAGGTGGGGCAGACTTCCTTCTGTTTCAATATCCAGATTTTCCAAATGAAAACTAGATAGATAATATGTTGCGTCCCCTTGAAAATGTGAAAACATCTTCTTTTTGAGAAGAAAATGAGTGGTTGGTGGGGTATTAAGCAAGAGTTGGCATGGGCTAGGTGCCTGTTTCAATGATGGTCACCAAATAATGTGAACCAATCAGTGGATGTGGCTGCCCGGCTCAGAAAGTAGTTGGTGCAGAGTTTGATATTCTTTTACTCTGATCTCACACCCTCTTTCTTTTAATCATTAAGCTCACTACTAACCAATCTCTCATTTCCATTTTACCTCGTTACACCCACACTCATTTCTTTTAGACTCCTCACACTCAATCACTAAGAGATTAACTTCTTGGGTAGGAAACACTGGTTAACGTGAATCCATAGAAGTTTCAATTAAGTCCTAGCACAAAGAACCCATAGTTCCTATAAAGCATGTGTTGCTCAAATGATTTAACTATAGCAGTTAAAGCTCATATACAAATATCAGATGAATATATGCTCATAAAATATAATCATGAAGATTTGAGCATTTTTAAACATTGAAATATTTTCAAACAAGTATATTGAATGAATGCATATGAATGCAAGAAACTTGTTTGAAAATCTGACATTATATGAAAAATGATCAGAAATGAATGATATATCAATTAAGGCTTATGGTCAAGAATAATTGATATTTATCTATACGAAACAAAATATAGACATTCTTTAAATGACCGTTTCGAAATGAAATATCGCTCAAAATTATTTGAATACAAGCGGGGTGTCTTACCATCGAAAAATTATATTTCAATATGAGACATGGTAAGAACTATTTGAACAAGAAATCAAACCAGTGTGTGTGAATACTTGAAAGTATATGAAAAGACAATACGCAAGTATTTATCTTTGGATAACACACGGTGTGTTTATCAATGAAACACAAAAATAAAATGAAAACATCTAAAATCACACTTCCAAATTATAAAATCTGTTTAAAATTCGAGAAGTGGTTTGAACATTTAAGAACATGTTTTCTATATCTGAAAGTTGTCCTTCATTCAGATACATTTGAGATTAAGATAAGAAATTTACCTTTTCGAGCAATCTTAAATCTCAGAAAGTCAAGATGTAGTCATTTAGATATGATCGTGTCAGCTTCACTCATCCTGCATAAGTCTCAAAGTCTAGTTAAAATTTATTCACAAAAATTTATTTGAAAATAGAATGAAATAAAGCAATAAAACGATTAATGTACGAGTTCTGATTTGAAGTAATCAGAAATCATAGTCTTACTCCTTTTGACTTATAAGCTCCCCCTAAAATCATGCATCACAAAAATTTTGTCAGTTAGTTATAATGCAGAAATTAGTTATGCTCCCCCTCAAATGAATGTAGATCATCTAAAATCTTCTCTTACTCCCCCTGAGATCATGAGCAAACAATTAAAGTTCAGATATCTTTCAGAAATAAAGATAAAGAAAATGACGAAAAATAACAATTCGTAACTATATTAGGTAATAACTGATTATGTCTTCAGATTTAACATACCAAGCTTAGAGATAAGAAAATTAAATCTCTTTTCATCTAATGGTTTGGTAAATAAATCTGCAAGTTGATAATCGGTTTTTACAAAATAGAGTTCAATTGTTCCTTTTTCAACATTATCTTTTATAAAATGATACCTGACATCAATGTGTTTGGTTTTCGTATGCTGGACAGGATTAGCAGATATGGCAATCGCATTCTTCAAGTCACAGTATATTGGAATTTTATCAAATTTGAATCCATAGTCTCGTAGCTGTGTTCGCATCCACAAGACTTGAGAGCAGCAACTTGCAGCAGCTACGTATTCTGCTTCAGCAGTCGATGTGGAAACGCATAATTGTTTCTTTGATGCCCAACTAACAAGCTTGTCTCCAAGAAATTGAACGTGACCAGAAGTACTCTTTCTGTCCAACATGCAACCAGCATGATCTGCATCTGAATATGCAGTCAGTTGAAACCCAGTATCCTTAGGATACCACAGACCAAGGTCTGTAGTCCCCTTCAGATATCTAAAAATCCGTTTGACAGCAGCCAAATGAGATTCTTTGGGAGCAGCTTGATATCTAGAACATAAACATGTTGAAAACATAATATCTGGTCTATTGGATGTAAGATACAGTAATGTACCTATCATATCTCTATAAGTCCTAACATCAACACTTTTACCCGAAGGATCAGTGTGAATCTTAGTACCTGGTGCCATCGGGGTTCCAATTGGTTTACAATTTTCCATTTTGTACTTCCGAAGAATGTCCAAAATGTACTTAGATTGGTTAATAAAAATCCCCGTAGAAAACTGTTTAACTTGTAGTCCGAGAAAGAAATTCATCTCTCCCATCATACTCATTTGAAAACGTGACACCATGAGGTTAGAATAGTTTTTACAATATTTTGGATTATGTTGGGAACTGAAGAATTCATCAAGTATGGTTAATGCTGCTAGTTCAAAGTTACTACTGCTAGAATACTTAAAGGTTAATACTGCTGAGTGTTACTACTGCTAGTAGAATTAATACTGCTAGTCAAAGTTAGTGTTGCTTGAACAAAGTTAGTACTGCTTAGCTAGTTAGTACTGCTAGTGGTTAGTGCTGCTTGGTAGTTAATGCTGCTAGAAGGAATTAATGCTGCTGAACATAGTTAATACTGCTTATGTCTTGAAGATCCGAATGGAAAGGATGACAGTTGGAAAGATTCAAGATATTCATGGAAGGCTTGAAGATAATGATGGAAGATATACTGAAGATATTTTATTTATTGTAATTATCTGTTTATTCAGTATGTGTATAGATTTGATAGAATAGTTTAATGATTGATTTTGAATTCATTCATTCTAAGTTTTTGTTCTAGAGAGAAAATCAACCTCAAGGCATAGATCCTAATTCTAGAGAAGTAGAATTCGTATTGGTGAGCCTGTTCATCAATATTGAGGTTGAGTGTGTAATCTTGTAACTTCAAAGCTTTCAATACAAGTTTACAGTTTGTTCTTCATATTTACTGTGTTGATTTACTGTTTCATTGAATATCAAAGTGTTATTCCGCAAACTTCTTTGATATTGTTTCTGAGAATTAATTCTTGTTGAGAATTCGATCCTGACAAGTGGTATCAGAGCCAAACTCTCTCAGAATCAAGAAGTACTTTGGTCTCTAAGGTTCCAATGCTCAAACCCAGTGAGTTTGACATGTGGAAGATCAGAATCAGACAATATATTCTTCTCACTGACTACTCAATGTGGGATATCATTGAGAATGGTCCTTCTGAAGCTGGAAGGATAGGAGCAGATGGGAAAAGACCTCCACCAAAGACAGATGGTGAGAGGAAGATCAGACAGACAGAGATGAAGGCCTTGAGCACTCTGCTCTTGGCCATCCCCAATGAATATCAGCATCAATTTTGCAACTGCACTGATGCTCAGATTCTCTGGAATGCTCTAGAGAAAAGATTTGCTGGAACTAAAAGCATCAAAAGAAATCAAAGAGATGTTCTAAAGCAGCAGTATGAAAACTTCACTTCCTCAAAGAATGAGTCTATGACTCAAACTTTTGATAGGTTCAACAAACTCATAGGTGAACTGGCTACTGTAGGAGTAAAGATGGAACAAGATGATATCAACAGAAAGTTCCTCAGATCTCTTGGGGATGAATGGACTATGTACACTGTCTCATATAGACAGAGTGACAATCTGGAAGAGAAAGAACTTGATGATCTATACAATGATCTAAGAGCTTTTGAAACTGAGGTAGAAACCAAGAAGAAGCCCTCTGGTTATATCCACAATGCTGCACTTCTCTCAGCATCCACTGATACTACTGCCAACCCTGAAGCAGTTAGTACTGCCAGTGGAGTAAGTTCAGAAAAAGGCACTGAAACTATCTTTGAAGCCTTTTTGTCCAGTCATAACAACAATTCTTTGATTAATGATGATATGGATCAAATTCACCCTGATGACCTGGAGGAGATGGATATTAAATGGCAGATGGCCATGTTATCAATGAGGGTGAAGAAGTTCATTAAAAGAACAGGAAGGAATAACTTCTCTCAAAGAAGAGAAGATGGAGTTGGTTTTGACAAGACCAAGTTGGAATGTTATAAGTGTCACATGAAAGGACACTTTGCTAGAGAATGCAGAAGTGCTGTTCCAAACAACAACCACCAACAAGCTCAGAATGGAAGCTACAATCAAAACAAGAATCCTGCTCAAGCCTTTGTTTCTCAACAAGGAATGGGATTTGACTGGAGTGATCAAGCTGAGGAAGCCATTCAGAATCAAGCTCTTATGGCAGAAGTGTCTGATCTTCCCTCTGAGGTAATTTCTAATCTTTGTACTAAATCTTGCATTGACACTGTCACAAGATACAGGGATCACAATCAAAGTATGTGTGATGACCTCAAAAGATTAGAAAAGGACAGAAGAGAGTATGTGTTGATAGTAGAGAGATTTGAAGAGCAAATCAAAGGCTTTCAAGCTAATGAACTTCAACACTCTTATGACACAAACTATTGGAAGTGGGAAAAGAATGAGTTAGAGACCAAACTGTCTAAATCCTTAGAAGAGAGTGATAGGCTGAAAGAGGAACTGTCTAAAGTTAAACTTGACATAGAAAAGTTTTCATATGCTTCAAAAGCAATGGATTCTCTTCTAAAGGCTCAGATTCATGACAAGATGAAGCCTGGTATTAGATACAACAATACACCTCCTCCTTACAACAACAATTATATCTCTCCTACTTCAGACTTGTTAGAAACCAAGGAGAAAAAGGACTTATCTGAGAAAGCCTTTAAGATAGATCCTTTGGATGAAGTGGTAATTAAGGATTTAACTGAGAAAGAAGCCAGTGAGTATAGGGATAATGATGTGAGTAAAAAGATACCATTAGAAAACAATATTATCACCAATGAGGAATGTGGGAAAATCTGGGTCAAGTCCAAGGAGATAGAGCAGACAAAAGGAAAGGATAACAAGGTCTATTACAAACAAACCACAGTTGTGAATCCTGGATCTTGTAAACAGTGTGATTGCAGTAAAGCCAAGAGCCTAAATTCTGGTTTAAAAAGAGGAAATCAAAGAAACTGGAATAATCAATGGGCTCAGAAACAAGGAGTTGATCTGAATAAAATCAATAGACCAAAACCTTGTTTCATATGTGGAAAGTTAAATCATTTGGCTAAGTATTGTTACTTTAACCCTATTAACCAACAAATGAACTTTCAAAGATTTGTGAAAAAACCTGTTGGTTATAGGAAGGATGGAAAGAAACATGTGATAAAGAAACATGATGAAAGGAAAGGCCCCATGAAGAAAAAGATTTTAAAAGAAAGTGTCAAAATGTGGGTGCCTAGAAGCACTGAAACTGTTAGTACTGATGACAGGGTTAGAAGCACTAAAATTGTTAGTACTGCTAACATGGTTACTACTGCTACCTGTGTTAGTACTGCTGAAAATATTAATGCTGCTAATACTGTTAGTACCTCTTCAAAGGTTAATACTGCCAACACAGTTACTGCTGCTAACACAGTTACTACTGCTAACAAGGTTAGTACTGCTAAGCATGCAAGTGCTGCTAAGGCAGTTAGTACTTCTAAAACCAGTACTGATTCTAGCAAAAATATTTCCAAGCCTATTATTGTAACAAAGTACTCCAAGAATGAGGAGTTAAAGTTCAAAAATCTTGTCAAGAAAGAATGCAAGTATTTTGATGAGAAAGGGGTACCCAAGACCACTTTGGCTTGGGTTCCCATTTCATACTAACTGATCTATCTTATGTGCAGGGCAACCAACAGCTCAAGGGAAAGAGCATATGGCATGTTGATAGTGGTTGCTCTAGGCACATGACAGGCAACATGTCATGCCTTCAGGATTTCAAGCATATCAATGGAGGACATGTTGCATTTGGAGATAATTTTACTGGTGGTAAGATAAGTGGAAAAGGTAATGTCACCAAAGGTAAGATGACATTTGAGAATGTCTACTATGTTGATCAATTAAAGTACAACCTGTTAAGTGTATCACAGGTTTGTGACAAACAACATAGTATATTATTTACAAATACTGAGTGTATGATCCTTGCTCCAGGGTTCAAGGTAGTTGATGAAAGCATGATACTACTTAGAACTCCAAGAAAGGACAATGTTTACTGTCTAGATATGGACAATGTTGATAGTGATTCATCTCTAAATTGTCTTGTTTCAAAAGCTTCTGTAGATGAATCCTCTCTTTGGCACAGAAGGATGTGTCATATGAATTTCAAGACTATGAACAAACTTGTTAAAAACAACCTTGTAAGAGGTTTACCTTCAAAAGTCTTTTCATGTGATGATCATTGTGTTGCTTTTCTTCAAGGCAAACAACACAAAACTTCTCATAAGACCAAATAGTTAAATTCTGTTTCTTCTTGTCTCCAGTTACTTCATATGGATCTGTTTGGTCCTACAAATGTTATGAGTATAGGCAAGAAATCTTACTGCTTGGTTATTGTTGATGATTACTCCAGATTTACTTGGGTATATTTTCTAAGGACTAAGGATGAGACAAGTGGACTTATCAAATCCTTTATTCTAAGAATTGAAAACCAAACTAATCAAAGAGTAAAAGTCATTAGATCAGATAATGGAACTGAGTTTAAAAATCATGATCTAAACACCTTTTGTGAAGAGAAAGGTATTGAGAGGCAATATAGTGCTCCTAGGACTCCTCAACAGAATGGTGTTGCTGAAAGGAGAAATAGGACACTAATAGAGGCTGCTAGATCTCTGTTGGCTGATTCAAAATTGCCAATTACCTTCTGGGCTAAAGCAGTTAATACTGCTTGTTATGTCCAAAATAGAGTTCTAGTGGTCAAGCAAAAGAACAAGACCCCATATGAGCTTTTAAATAAAAGAAAACCTTTCATTGGTTTCTTCAAACCTTTTGGGTGTCCTTGTACAATTCTCAATACCAAATCTCACTTAAGTAAGTTTGATAGCAAAGCAGATGATGGATTTCTTGTTGGATATTCATCTCAGAGTAAGGCCTACAGAGTTTTTAACTCATCTTCTAGAATAATTGAAGAAAGTGACAATGTCAAATGCAATGAGAACACACCAAATCCTATTGGGTCTGGACCTCAGTGGCTATTTGACATTGATTCACTAACTAACTCTTTTGGTTTCAGTAATGAGTATGCAGGTCCAGGAAATGAAGGATCAGGGATCACACAAGTTCAAGAAAGTATATCTAAATCTGTGATATTTCCCATACCCACAGTGAATTCTGTTGAAGACTGTGAAAAGGAATCATTTACTGGATCAAGTCAGAGTGAAGAAGAAACTAGAGATGAGGAGACTCAAGAAAATAAAGAATCAGAAGTGGCATCTGAAAACACTTCAGTTGAGTTGCATGACTCTAATCTAGAGGCTGGACTGAATGAAGAACCTAGTCATAAGACCAGAGTTCAAAAGAATCATCCTCCACAGCTGGTAATAGGAGATATCTCTTCTCCTATGATGACTAGACATCAAAGCAGGCTTCAAGAAATGCAAGATCAACAGCATACAGTGCTTTCTTGTTTTCTATCCCAGCTTGAGCCTAAAAAGGCACATGATGCTATGAAAGAATCTAGCTGGATAGAAGCAATGCAAGAAGAACTGTTACAGTTCAAGCTACAAGATGTATGAGATCTAGTAGACCTTCCTAAAGGTCACAGAGCAATTGGCACAAAATGGATTTTCAGAAACAAGAGAGATGAAAGAGGTATTGTCATAAGGAACAAAGCAAGGCTGGTGGCTCAAGGATATACTCAAGAAGAGGGTATAGATTATGAAGAAGTTTTTGCACCTGTGGCTAGGATAGAAGCAATCAGATTATTCCTAGCCTATGCTTCTTACATGAACTTCAAAGTCTATCAAATGGATGTAAAAAGTGATTTTCTCTATGGCTCAATTGAAGAAGAGGTATATGTCTGTCAACCACCAGGGTTTGAAAACCCAAGCTATCCAGACAGGGTATACAAATTGAAGAAAGCACTATATGGACTACATCAAGCTCCAAGAGCATGGTATGACACTCTGTCATCCTATCTCTTGGAAAATGACTTTGAAAGAGGAGTCATTGATAAGACTCTATTTATCAAGAGAAAGAAGAAGAATATCCTGCTGGTCCAAATCTATGTTGATGACATTATCTTTGGATCTACAAGAGACAACATGTGCAAGGAGTTTGAGGATCTAATGCATCAAAGGTTCAAAATGAGTTCCATGGGGGAACTTACTTTCTTCCTTGGACTCCAAGTTCAACAGAAGTCAGATGGCATCTTCATCTGTCAATCCAAGTATGTGCAGGACATTCTAACCAAGTTTGGTTTCTCAGAGTCAAAACCTGCCAGCACACCTATGGAAACACACAACCAGATAACAGCAGATCTTGAGGAGGAGGATATGGATTTGCATCATTATAGATCCATGATTGGCTCTCTCATGTATCTCACAGCATCAAGGCCAGATATAATGTTTCCAGTCTGTGTATGTGCAAGATTCCAAGTTAGGCCAAAGCAATCTCACTTTCAAGCTGTTAAGAGGATATTCAGATATCTCAAAGGGCAACCCAGATTGGGACTTTGGTATCCTCATGACTCACCCTTTGACCTAATAGCATACTCAGACAGTGATCTAGGTGGGGCAAACTTGGACAGAAAATCTACTTCTGGAGGATGTCAGTTTTTGGGTGCTAGACTAGTTTCATGGCAGTGCAAGAAACAAACCACAGTGTCCACATCTACAACAGAGGCAGAGTACATAGCAGCTGCAAGTTGCTGTTCTCAAGTCTTATGGATTCAGAATCAAATGTTGGACTATGGGTTCGAAGCTTTCAGGCATATTGTTTACTAAGATCAATGGCATCCATGGCATTCATCGACGAGCACAATGAGATCGCGATGCTACAAAAGCCAAAGCAAGCTGCAGGATTTCATCAGATTGTGGATTTCCTCAAGTCAAGCTATATTGCTCATGCTCTTACTGTATCTCCTACAATCTATATTGAGCATCAAAGGCAGTTCTGGGCTAATGCCACCATTGTTGCTGAGAATGGTGTGCAAATGATCAAGACAAGGATCTGTGAAAAGCCACTAACAGTTACTGAAGAGGTTATTCGCATCAGTCTACGTCTAGACGATGCCTCTAGTATAACTTCTATCCCAAACGATGAACTGTTTTCCAATCTTACAAGAATGGGGTATGGAGGCCCATTGGGTGTTTTCAAATTCTCTAAAGCCAAATTTTCACCCCAATGGCGTTTCTTTGTCCATACTCTTATGCACTGTATCTCCAAAAAGACTACTGGATGGAGTGAGTTCAGCAGCACCATTGCTTATGCTTTGGTGTACTTGGCTACTGCCAGAAAGTATAATTTTTCTAAAATGATTTTCAGTGATCTTGTCTCAAACATGGGAAACAAAAAGAGCTTCTTTATGTACCCCAGGTTTGTCCAAGAAGTTATTACTCATGAATTGCCGGATATATCTCAACCTGTTGGGGTATATGTACCTAAACCCCCTAAAGGCAAAGTTTTCTCAAATATGAGAAGATCTGCTGGGGACTCGGAAGGAGTTGACACCCCATTGTTCTCTACAATGATGGTGGTGTCCCAAACCAATGAAGGTATGGTAGCAGGGTCAAGGCCCCCATTAGACCAACCCACTGCTAGCCAATCCCAACCTTCCCTCTCTAAATCAATTCCTCAGTCTCTTCTTGACAAACCAACTTCACAAATCACCCAAACTTATCACAGAAAATAGGTAAAGAAGGCTCCTTCCCTTCTTATACCATCACCCACTCAGCCTTTAAGCCCTCTATTGGAGCATTCTCCAGTAGAGAATATCCAAAGGGAATCCACAAGGGTGTCTCCCAACCCAAAGGAGGTGCTCTCTGAGGAGGAGGTAGAGCATATGGGTGATGAGGCTGCCACTACTCCTGCTAGCACAGAGGAGGAAAGTGGTAACATAAATAAGACCTCCCCCATGGCAACTTTGAATGAGCAATCATTCAAAGGTCCCTGGTGCCAAGAAACCAAGGGGGTGGATAGTGCTTCTGCTAGGCAGAAGACTTTCACTACAAAAAGATCCAATGATCCTTCAAAAGAGGGTAACACTTCTGGAGAGGGTGAGGACAGATATACGTACTATGAATTGATGGAAACAATGGGGAACATCAATCAAGATGTTCTCAAACAAGGCAAAGAAATTGAAGAAATGAAGCTAGTCATTCTGTCACAACAAGTACAGATTGCTAAGCTGAAGAAGATGGTGATTAGTCTGGTCCAAAGGAAGAAGAGAAAGCAATTCCAACTAAGGAGAAGGAAATCTGAGAATGATGCTCCCAAAAAGGGGGAGATCAACATGGAAGAAGCCACAAGAGAGGGGAAGCTTGATGGAGAGAAATTTGATGTTGAGGGGGAGCAGGAAGCAGAAACAGAAAGAGATTCAGTGCCAAAAGAAACACAAGAAGCAGCAGAAACGGTTACTACTGCTGACATAAATAAAGCAGCAGAAACTGTGAAAGAAGTTTTAACAGATCTTGAGATTGCAGAAACCTTACTTAAAGCCAAGAATGATACTCCCAAGGTCACTTCAAAGACCAAAGGAGTAATCATCAAAGATCAAGGTGAAGTGATCAAGAAAGATAACAGTAAGAAGGCAATGGACAAAGACAAAGGAAAAGCAAAGATGGTGGAATCTGATCAACCAGTCAAGAAGCAAAGGTTGGTTGAATCAGATGAAGCCTTAGCCAGGAAGATGCAAGAGGATATTGAAAAGGAAGAAAGAGTTCAGATGGAAAAGGACAGGGAGATGGCAAAAGCTCTAGCTGCTGAACTGAATGAAGCTTATCAACTGAGTCTGGCAACTGAAATTGCACAGAAAAAAGCTGCAACTATGAAGAAATCAGTGATAGTAACAGCAGCTACAAAGAAGAGAAAACCCTCAAAGACATTCCTAGGTACCCAAGAGAGAAACAAGATGATTATATTTCTCAAAGGTGCTGTAGGAGTCAAAAAGGAGATGTTCTCCAAAATGTCTTTTGAGAAGATTAAAGAGCTGTATGATTCAGAGATGTTAAAGCTACAGGGGAATGAAACTGCAAGGGTGGAGATGGAGAAGAGAATGAAAGAAAGTAATGATCTTCTGATTCAAAAGCCCTTTCCAGATGAGCAGGAAACACCATCAAAGAAAGAAGCTACTCTGGGTGAAAGTCTAAGGACTTTAAAGAGAACCAAGATGATGGCAAGGAAAAAGCCAACTAAGAAGCCTAGAGTATCTGAAGAAGAGGATGAGAAAGTTGCTGAAGAAGAAGGGGCACCTGAGTCATCTAAACAGAAAGAGCCATCAAACACAGATGATGTAAATTTGTATATGGTAGTGATGGACAAAGTGCTTGAACCAATTTCAGCAGAACCTGTAGGAGTTAAGCCTCCTGAGGTCATTCTCTGGGATACATTGACAGTGGATGGAAAGGAATACATAAGGCTAAAAAGGAAGGATGAAAAGTATGAGGTGTTCAATACTTGGGCAAAGATTGTAAGAACATGCTCTAGGTCAGATCTTGAAGAGATGTTTGAGATAGGAATGAAGTTGTATGCAGATATACTGAAGGCTCCAGGGATTTCAATTACAAAACTGGTAATGGAGTATCTGTGTATGATGTTCAAACCTGAAGAAGTAGAGCATGTGATCAAGGATGTATTCAAGTCAGTCAACAGTTGGACTCTATATGAAATTAGTGGAGTATATACAGTGACTTTGGATTTAAATCACACTGAATACTTCCTAGTGGATAGAGTGTACAATCATAGCAGATTGAAGCTTCATGCCATGCTGAAGAAAAAGTTAAGATGTGTTCCAGGTTTAGAAATGGCTAAATACTTGATTCAAAGAACAATTAATCAGAGTTTGGGATTGGATGCAAACACTGGAATTTAGGCCATGATAAAGTTTTGGGAGCATCTTGAAGAAAATTTGAAGAACTTGACTTCTTGTCCTAAAAGTCAAGTTAGGGGGAGATTGTTGGGAACTGAAGAATTCATCAAGTATGGTTAATGCTGCTAGTTCAAAGTTACTACTGCTAGAAGACTTAAAGGTTAATACTGCTGAGTGTTACTACTGCTAGTAGAATTAATACTGCTAGTCAAAGTTAGTGCTGCTTAAACAAAGTTAGTACTGCTTAGCTAGTTAGTACTGCTAGTGGTTAGTGCTGCTTGGTAGTTAATGCTGCTAGAAGGAATTAATGCTGCTGAACATAGTTAATACTGCTTATGTCTTAAAGATCCGAATGGAAAGGATGACAGCTGGAAAGATTCAAGATATTCATGGAAGGCTTGAAGATAATGATGGAAGATATACTGAAGATATTTTATTTATTGTAATTATCTGTTTATTCAGTATATGTATAGATTTGATAGAATAGTTTAATGATTGATTTTGAATTCATTCATTCTAAGTTTTTGTTCTAGAGAGAAAATCAACCTCAAGGCTAGATCCTAATTCTAGAGAAGTAGAATTCGTATTGGTGAGCCTGTTCATCAATATTGAGGTTGAGTGTGTAATCTTGTAACTTCAAAGCTTTCAATACAAGTTTACAGTTTGTTCTTCATATTTACTGTGTTGATTTACTGTTTCATTGAATATCAAAGTGTTATTCCGCAAACTTCTTTGATATTGTTTCTGAGAATTAATTCTTGTTGAGAATTCGATCCTGACAGATTAGTAGAACCAAATATTATATCATCAACATAAATCTGAATAAGAATAATATCAGCTTTATTCTTCTTGATGAATAAAGTAGTATCAATCTTACCTTTAGAAAAACCAGACTTGACCAAGAATTTAGATAAGACGTCATACCATGCTCGAGGGGCTTGTTTTAATCCATAAAGGGCTTTGTCCAAGATGTATACATGATCTGGCTTATCTGAATTGATGAACCCTTCTGGTTGAGACACGTACACTTCCTCCTTAAGAATGCCATTCAGAAAGGTTGTTTTCACATCCATCTGATAGACTGTGAAATTCTTATGAGTTGCGTATGCTAGAAACATGCAGATTGCTTCTATACGAGCTACTGGAGCATACGTCTCATCATAATCAATGCCTTCCTCTTGCCGGTAGCCTTTGGCAACAAGTCTAGCTTTGTTTCTTATGACGATACCATCCTCATCCTTTTTATTCTTGAAAACCCATTTAGTGTCGATCACGGTTTTACCTTCCGGCTTAGGAACTAATCTCCAAACCTTTAGGGCTTCAAACTGATTGATTTCTTCTTGCATTGCAGATACCCAGTCCGAATCAGCAAGAGGCTCAGATACTCGTGTTGGCTCAATCTTACTGAGGAATGAGTCATGCATACATTGGTTTATAGTCGCTGACCTTGTCTGTACAGGCATGTTGAGATCTCCAATTACTTGATGTAATGGATGCTCTTTGGTCCAGCGATGCTCATGAGGGAGTGGAGTAGATGAAGTTTGAACATGATCATCATCTAGAAATCCACTTTCAGAATCTTCAGTTTGAATATCATGAGGGGGGTTCTCAGTTGAAGGTTCATGTGCAGAAGTATCAGTTGGAACAGCAGATTCTGGCTGTTGAGTAGACAATATATCACAACCAACTGAAACAGTTACTTCTGGCTCAACATTTGCTTGTGCATCTTCAACTGTAGGAGTAACAATAGGAATGTGAGTTTCAGACTGAACGGGGGATGCTTGTTCAGTTATGACATCTGAAGTGACTGGATGATTGCAAGTTGTGTCTTCAGACCTGTCAGTCACAGCAGATTTAGATACATTAGAACCTAGAAACTCATCATAAAAGAATTCAAATGACAAATCTAAATCAGTTAAATGAGAAGTAGATGTAGAAGCGTTATCCAAATTTTTCGCTGTAGAAACAGGTTCTGGACTGATCTGTCCAGAAGCTAATACTCCTGTGATAACGGGTTCTGAACTGAATTGATCAGAAGCCATATCTTCATCAAATGTGACATTGACGCTCTCGACAACTGTCTTTGAATTCTTTATATAAACACGATATACTGCAGAAGTTGAAGAATAACCGATAAAGATGCCTTCATCCGCCTTAGCACTGAATTTATTCAGACTCTCTCTGTCGTTAAACACAAAACATTTACACCCAAATATGTGAAAATATTTGATAGTTGGTGTTATGTTGTTGATTAGCTCATATGGAGTCTTCTGAAATCGGTGGTGTATCATGGAACGATTTTGAGTATGGCATGCAGTCGACACAGCTTCTGTCCACAAGAATAGAGGTAAGTCCGATTGGCTAAGCATAGTCCGAGCGGCCTCGACTAGCGTTCGATTTCGCCTTTCGACTACTTCATTTTGTTCAGGCGTTCTAGCAGCAGAATATTGATGTGAAATCCCAACTGATTCGAGATATTCATCAACAATCTTGTTCTTGAATTCTGTGCCATTGTCAGTACGAAAAAAACTTGACTGGTCGCTGCATTTTCACTTGAGTCGTCTTTAAGAAAGTAATGAGAACTTCCGGTGTCTCATCTTTTGATCGAAGAAATTTGACCCACATGTATCTTGAATAATCGTCCACAATGACCAACACGTATTTCTTTCCTCCCAAACTCTGAGTTCTCATTGGACCACACAAATCCATATGAAGCAATTCTAACGGAGAACTAGTGCTTGGTTCAGGCTTCGGTTTATGAGCGGCTCTCTTCATCTTACCCTTTTCACACGCTGCGCATAAGTGTTCTCGTTCATATTTCAGCTCAGGAAGTCCTTTGACCAATTTCCCACGAACCAACTTGTTGATGTAACGAAAGTTCAAATGAGATAAACGTCTGTGCCAGAGCCAACTTTGTTGCGTTGAAGCTTTTGTCGTCAAGCATACTTGATTATCAATCTGAACTTTGGACAAATTGATGGTGTAGAGGTTGGTCTTTCAATTTCCAGATAAGAGTTCTGTTCCATCTTTAGTGGGAACTGAGCAACTCTTAGACTTGAAGTTGACCTCTAACCCTTTATCGCAGAATTGACCTATGCTGAATAAGTTGTGCCCCAAGCGTTCGACATAACTCACTTTACTGATCGTTATGTTGTCTTGAATAATGTCACCATATCCTAAGATAGGTGAACGCTGATCGTTCCCAAATCTGACATTACCACTAAATTTCTCTGTATAGTTAGACAATAAAGCTTTTTGCCCAGTCATATGCTTGGAACATCCACTATTCAAGTACCACATATGCCGGGTCTGCAAGAGAAATCAGGCAATAACAATTTTAGGTACCCATTTAAAAACGGGCCCTAATGGATTAGCACAAGATTTTGGTATCCACTTGAAAATGGATCCTCTGTTCTTTTGAAAACTTTGAAAAACATTTGATCTCGAAGAATTAACATGATAAGATCCATACCAATCAGAAGAATTATGAGAATAAACAAAATCAGTTCTCCGATAATTAGAATAAAATGTAGTAGGAATAGGAGATAATTGAATCAATTGCTTTATTGAATATTTCTTGTAAGAAGTTACAAGGTTTTGTTTATTTGAAGCAAATTGATCAATTACATCATCATCACTACTAACTTGGCTAGTAAAAGAATTATCAGAAACTGATCCGGCTATCTCATCCTCCTTCCGTTTTGGTCTCCATTCAGATCGAGCTTTCAACTTTTTCTTCCTTAAATCTGAAACATAAGATATTGATTTATTAGGAAAAGTAGATTTCCGGGATTGAGTTTTCTTTTGTGTACCAGTGTATTTCTGTTTCTGTAATCGTTGTTTCTTATGTTTCTTACCGTGAGCATAGTAATCAGCAGTTACAGAAACTGAATCACCAACCTTAGTTGATGTTTCACCAATATGAACATCACTTTGTAACACTCTTTCATTTTTTAGACAAGTAGAATGATCAGGAAGTTTAGAATGGACATCAAACATATCAGATTCTTCCATGCACCCATCATCATAATTAAAAGAATCATTTGCAGACTCAAATAAGTCATCAGAATTATCAGAGAAAGTTTGAGGTGCCTTTGAAACTGTAAAACACTTTGTAGATTTATTTTGAAAAACAGTGTTCTTTATGACTGTAGAAAATACATTTTGTTGTATATCAACCAAAAGTTTTTCATCAGATAAAACATTTTCAAGCTCGACTATTTTGCTTTCAAGAATAGATGTAGGAACATAAACCTTTGCAATTGCAGGTTTTTCCTTCATCTCAGAAGCAGAATAACTAACAAAATAGTCAGTTGAAAGAACTTTTGGTGTTTTAGAAAGATAACTATCATTTAACTTTTCATAGTTAAACGGTAGTTGCATTTTCTTTTTATTCTTTCTATTTTCAGTTTCTTGATCCTCAATTTCTTCTGGCAATTTGGTAACAAATTTGGGTTTTAAATGAGTATGTTTACCAGCACAAGCAAGAAAATCATAGTTATAAAGTGCCGGCTGTTTTCTGATGGCTTTCTTAAGATAATGGGGGTTTTCAAAACCAAGTCCCCATTTCTCTTTAACATCAGCCTCTTCATTAGGTGCATTGAGAAAAATGGTTTGATCTGTTTGACCTCTTGCATAAAGTTTTGCTTCCAGACCATTTACCTTCTTATTCAAATTCTTGTTTTCAACCTGCAGTTTATAAACAGTTAGTGCAGATTCATTTTTCTCAAACTCATATTTAGACACTTTACCTTCAAACTCAGAAATCTTCTTTTCAAAACAATCTACTTTAGATTTAGAATCAAAATCAGATTTGCGTAAAGAATCAATCAGATCTTTGTTTGAAATAACAGACGTATTAAGCTCAAAGATCTTCTTGTTCTTTTTAACAACTCTTTCTTTTTCCTTTTTCAGATTATTTTGTAAATTTTGTAGCTCAACCACTATGGTTTCCATTTTGGTAATAAAATCTTTTTCAGTTAAATTTAATACCTCATCAACTTCTTCATCATCTGACTCATCATTCTTGTCCTCTTTGCCCATGAGACAGATATGAGCATTTTCTTCTTTCTCTTCACCTTCATCCTCAGAATGATCAAGCCAAAATTCATCCTCGGCCATTTAAGCAACACCAGCTTCTTGTTGTCTTGCCAAAAGCAACTTGTTCTGATAATACTGAGAGTTGCGAACTTTCGGCTTCCGGCAATCTTTAGCAAAATGACCCAACTTGCCGCAATTGTAGCATTTAACTGGATCACTTGCTTTCTTCTCAGCAACCGTGTAGTCATTCGCAAACTTCTTCCTCTCATCCGGTTTCTTGTCCACATATCTTTGCTCTTCATACCTTTTTCCTTCCACCATCTCCCGGTGCTCGTGGTTCTTTAAACTTGAAGAAGAATACCTTTGAGAATTTGACCCCGGCTTCTTGTAAAACTTCTTTTGAAACGCACGGGTCAGCAATAACATGGCTTGTTTCAAATTCTCTCCATCATCACTTTCTGAAACAGAATCAGACTCAGAACTTGTAAGGACTTTCTTCTTTTTCTTCTCTATCTTCTCTTTCTTTTCTTTCTTCTTCTCACCAACAACCAAAGCAATCGGATCAGGAACCTTCTCAGCCTTCTTCTTTTCAGCTCTTTTCTCCTCTACCTCTTCCTCATTCTGACGTAAGGTCTTATAAACTTCGTGAAGAGGTATTTCACTTAAGTCTTTCATCTGCTTCATCCTACGAGTATGTTTCTTCCACTCTGGTCGTAGGATGCTCAGGAATTTGACATTATTTTCCAACTGCTTCTTTTTGACTTTGTTCTTTGTCAGCTCTACGTGTCTTCTAGACTCTCATTCTCTTTAGCCTTGAATTCCTCATAATTATTGATGCAGTTAGCCACCTTTATCTGATTCCCGATCTTTGATCCCATCATCATCTTCTCTAATTGATTCCACATCTGTTTAGCATCATGGTTGTAGCTATCAATCTTGATGTAGATGTCATTGGGAATGCTTTAGAGTAGAAGAGATCTCGCTTGCTTGTCATCTTTATATCGACTCTTCTGTTCTTCAGAATACTGGGAGAAATCAACCTTAACTTGTTTTGTCTTTTCTTCCTTTTCCACATCACCATGTCCACTATCAGAAGAATCATCATTATCATCAGGTACATTAATCATGATTAGTTTCATAGGACCGTCTTTGATTGATTCCAGAATATTTTCTCCATTTGCATGTCGGTCTATAAAATCCAGAAATCGATCCTTCCATTGCTCATACTCTCCTTTGAATAGAACTGGAGGTTTGACATCAGTGCCAATTGAAAGTGCATCTTTGGAAGTCATCTTCTTTAAACCTGTTTGAAAAATATATCAAATAAGAAACTAGAACTGATCGTTAGTCCAAAATATGAAATCACAAGAAAAAAATCTTGAAAATAAATTCAGAGATTTTGATCACAGAAAGAACTATGTCCCCCTAGGCAGACTTAGCACGGGGGTCCTATTCAAAGTGGGTGGGGTCAAGGGGCAACGCCCTTGCGGGGTCAAGGGGCAGCGCCCCTAGAGAAAAAAATTTCACTATTAAAGGCCATATTACAGTTTTGAAAAAAAAAATTCTAAGTATAGAAACTCGCAAGTCACTATTCAAAGTGAAACTCGCAGACGCTTAAACTCGCTAAGCCCTATTCACTGTGAAACACGCAGATCGAGACTTGCGCGTTTGATAAACTCTCAAGTAAACTCGCAGACAAACTCGCAGATAAACTCGCAAATGATGAAACTCGCAATTGCCTAAACTCGCTAACAACTGTTCACGCTAAAACTCGCTAACAGAGGCTTGCGCGTTTACTAAACTCGCACGTCGAAGAACTCGCAAACCACCAAACTCGCACGTCGAAGAACTCGCTAACCACTGTTCCTCTCCAAACTCGCACGCTTCGATTAGCGCGTTTGGTGAACTCTCAGATCACTACGTGCGCGTTCTGGTCCTTAGAAATTTTTCCCAGTTTTCCAAACTCGCAGACTTCAACTAGCGCGTTTTTAAAACTCGCTAGTCGTTACTTGCGCGTTTTGACCAAAATCGATTCCTTTGACTTGCGCGTTCTAGCTGATGAACCTTGCGCGTTTCACGAAGAACTTGCACGTTTGAGGGATCTAGCGCGTTCTTCCTTCTGTCGACCCAAAAACGAACTTTTCATCTGAAAAACGATCCAAACGTGGTCCAAATGATCTGAAACTCTGGATTGTTGCTCGATTACAACACTAGAACGAATTACAACTCAAGAAATTTACAAACAACCACTTTACAAAACAAAAATTCGATGAAACAGTGAGTAAACAACTTTTGAACAAAACTAAACAAAAATTACAGAAATTCGAGTGATTTACAGTGCAATACTGAAATTAAAGTACATAGACTCGATCTATTACACTTTTGTAACAATTCCTAATCAAAATCTGCTCCAAAACACTCTCAAATTCAGAATCCAAATTTTCTTTCAAGAACAGTGAAGAACTAACCAAAATCTTGAATTCTTGATCTGATTTCACCTTTGGATCTGCTCTGATACCAATTGTGTGTTCCAGATTCTAGTTTCTAAACAAGTTTAATCAAACAAACAAGATTTGTTGGGAACTGAAGATGTGAACAAGTCTTTAATGCTGCTAGTTCAGAATTACTACTGCCAGAGGACTTCAAAGTTAATACTGCTGAGTATTACTACTGCTAGTAGAATTAATACTGCCAGTCAAAGTTAGTGCTGCTTGAACAAAGTTAGTACTGCTTAGCTAGTTAGTACTGCTAGAAGTTAGTGCTGCTTAGTAGTTAATGCTACCAAGACTCAGTTAATGCTGCTTCTAAGATAATGTGAAGATAATGATGAAGAGATCGTGGTTAAAGATAAACATGGAAAGCTGAAGATATTCATGGAAGATATACTGAAGATATTTTATTTATTATAATTATCTTTTATTCAGTTTATGTATAGAATTGATAATATAGTTTAAGAGTAATTATTCATTCTACGTTTTTGTTCAAAAGAGAAAATCAACCTCAAGGCATAGTTCCTAATTCTAGAGAAGTAGAATTCGTCTTGAAAGAGTCTGTTCTTCAAGATTGAGGTTGTGTGTGTAATCTTGTGATTTCAATCATTCAATACAAGTTTACAAGTTGTTAATCATATACTGTTTGTTTACTGTTACATTGAATATCAAAGTGTTTTTCCGCAACTTCTTTGATATTGTTTCTGAGTATTCATAATTCTTGTTGAGAATTCGATCCTGACAAGTGGTATCAGAGCTAGTATTCTCAGAAACCTACATTCAAAATCACATCATCATGGCTAAAGGTTCAGAGTCTTCAAGCTCAGAAATTCCTACAGAGGTAACATCTAATCTTTGTTCTAAATCCTGTATTGAAAATGTTACAAGGTACAGGGATCATAACCAGACAATGAGTGATGACCTTAAAAGATTAGAGAGAGATATAAAAGACTATGTAAGAATTGTTGAGAGTTTTGAGGAACAGATTAAGAGTTTCCAAGCCAATGAGCTTCAACACTCTTATGACACAAACTACTGAAAGTGGGAGAAAGATCAGTATGAATTTAAGCTTAAACAGAAAGAAGAGGAGAATGAGAAGATAAAGAGGGAGTATGAGAAAGCCAAGCTGGATATTGAGAAATTTTCCAATGCTTCTAAAGCAATGGACTCTTTACTCCAAACTCAAATCCATGACAAACTTAGAAGAGGAATAGGCTATAACACCACACCACCACCATACAACAACAATTACATCCCTCCTATATCAGACTTGCTAAAGACCAAGGATAGGAAGGAATTATCTGATGGAGCCACTAAGGTAGATCCATTAGAAAAAGTGGTGGTTGAAACAGACTCTGAAGAAGAGAACTCTATTGAAAAAAATAAGGAGAATACTGTGAGTGGTGAGATTCCTCTAGCAAATCACATTATCACCAATGAGGGATGTGGAAAGATTTGGGTCAAATCTAAGAACATTGAGAAGACTGAGGGAAAGTCTAACAAAGTCCACTACAAACAGACCACAGTTGTGAAACCTGCTCCTTGTCAACAGTGTGCTTGCAATAATTCTGAGCCCCAAAAACATGATAAACCAAGGGGAAATAAGAGAAACTGGAATAATCAGTGGGCACAAAAACAAGGGGTTGATCTAAGTAAAATCAATAGACCAAAACCTTGTTTTATTTGTGGAAAGCTTAATCATGTTGCCAAATACTGTTATTTCAATCCTATAAACCAAAGAGTCACTTTTCAAAGACAACCACAAAACTCTTTTGGTTATAGAAATCAAGGAAAGAATCATATGGCTGAGAACAGAGCACCTAAAAGGTATCATGCTCAGAACAAGTTTGCTAATTCTAATAAAAATACTCCAAATAAGCCAAGGAGTAATTTAAAGACAAAGAAAGCAAACAACTTTGTTCAGGTTTGGGTTCCAATTGTAAAGAAACCTGTTAGTACTGCTATTCCAGATAGTACTGTTAACAGAAATAGTGTTGCTAACTCAGTTAGTACTGCTAACCAAGTTAGTACTGCTAACCAAGTTAGTACTGCTAACAAGGCTAGTGCTGCTTCTCGTAGTAATGTTGCCAAACCTATAATCTTGACAAAGTATTCCAGCCATGAGATTCCTAAACAACTCATCCAGACTAAACTTACAGATTATATTGATGAGAAAGGACAACCCAAGACCACTTTGGCTTGGGTTCCCTCCAAGACTAACTGATTTATCAAGTGTGCAGGGCAACCAAAAGCTCAAGAGGAAGAGCATTTGGAATGCAGATAGTGGTTGCTCTTGGCACACAACAGGTAACATGGACTGCCTTCAAATTCTTCAAAAGATTTGATGGAGGACATGTTGCATTTGATTCAGAGGGAAGTAATAATAAATGCTCAGGGCATGAGTTAAAAGATAAGTTGCCCTTGGAAGATTTCATTGAGCATGATACTACTAACATGTGTGTTTAAGTGTTTCAGGTTGAAGTTAGTAATACTCCAGAGGGAGTAATGATCATGAAGGATCAAAAAGAAAAGGATCAGGGGATGAACAAAGCAATAAAAAGTATGAGTAAAAGGATGGTGTCAAAAAGTGTAAGTATAGTAAATGCTGCCAGTGCAGTTTTAATACTGCCAGTGCATTGTTAATACTGCCAGTGCATTGTTAATACTGCCAGTGCATTGTTAATACTGCCAGTGCATTTTTAATACTGCCAGTGCATAGTTAATACTGCTAAGTAGTTAATACTGCTAGTTAGTTAATACTGCTAGTGGTTAATACTGCTAGTTAGTTAATACTGCTAGTGGTTAATACTGCGCTCAGTTAATACTGCTTTCAGTTAATACTGCTCTCAGTTAATACTGTTAGTTAGTTAATACTGCTAGTGGTTAATACTGCTAGTTAGTTAATACTGCTAGTGGTTAATACTGCTAGTTAGTTAATACTGCTAGTGGTTAATACTGCTTTCAGTTAATACTGCGTTCAGTTAATACTGCCTTCAGTTAATACTGCCTTCAGTTAATACTGCTCACTGTTAATACTGCTTTCACTAAATTTTTTTAGGGTTAGTACTGCTTATAATCCACAAGCTATAAATACCCTTTCCCCGCCTAAAAAGTTCATAACGACTCTTTGCATACTGTTCACTTGCGCTCTAACCCTTTTCTCTCAAGTACCAAGTTTTCAGGCAAGAAACTTCAAGATCAATGGCATCAATGACATTCATAGACGAGTACAATGAAATCGCGATGCTACAGAAGCCCAAACAGGCCGCTGGTTTCCACCAGATTGTGGATTTCCTCAAGACAAGCCATATTGCCCATGCTCTCACTGTATCGCCATCCATCTATATCGAGCATCAAAGGCAATTCTGGGCAAATGCCACCATTGTTACTGAAAATGGTGTGCAAATGATCAAGACAAGGGTGTGTGACAAACCCTTGACAGTTACTGAAGAGGTAATTCGCATCAATCTACGTCTAGACGATGCCTCTGGTATAACTTCTATCTCTAATGATGAATTGTTTTCTACTCTTACAAGAATGGGGTATGGAGGCCCATTGGGTGTGTTCAAGTTCTCAAAAGCAAAATTTTCACCTCAATGGCGTTTCTTTGTCCATACCCTTATGCACTGTATCTCTAAAAAGACTACTGGCTGGAGTGAGTTCAGTAGCACCATTGCTTATGCTTTAGTATGCTTAGCCACTGCCAGAAAGTATAATTTTTCCCAAATGATTTTTAATGATCTTGTCTCAAACCTGGGAAGTAAAAAGAGTTTTTATATGTACCCCAGGTTGGTCCAAGAAGTTATTACCCATGAATTGACGGATATACCTCATTTTGAAGAGGTATATGTACCAAAAATTCCCAAAGGTAAGGTCTTTTCAATCATGAAAAGATCCCCTCTGGACTCGGAAGGAGTTGACACCCCATTGTTCTCTACAAAGATGGTGGTGTCCCACACTGATGAAGGTATGGCAGCAGGGTCAAGGCCCCCATTAGACTAACCCACTGCTAGCCAATCCCAACCTTCCCACCCTAAATCAATTCCCCAGTCTCTTCTTGATAAACCAACTTCACCAATCACCCAAACATACAAAAGGAAACAGGTAAAGAAGGCTTCTTCCCTTCTTGTACCATCAACCCCTATGCCTTTAAGCCCTCTAAGGGAGGATTCTCCCTTAGAGAATATCTACAGGGAAACCATAAGGGTGTCTCCCAACCCCAAGGAGGTGCTCTCTGAGGAGGAGGAAGAGCATATGGGTGAGAAGGCTGCCACTACTTCTGCTAGCACAGAGAAGGTCAGTGGTAACATCTCTAAGACCTTCCCCATGGCAACTTTGGGTGAGAAATCAACCAAAGGACCCCGGTGCCAAGAAACCAAGGGGGTAGCTGGTGCTTCTGCTAGGCAGAAGGCCACTATCAAAAGATCCAAGGATCCCTCAAGGATGGGCAAAACATCCAAAACGGGTGAGGACAGAACTGACACTGATGAATTGATGGCAAAACTTTCCAAGGATCCTTCAAGGGTGGGTAAAACACCTAAAGAAGGTGAGGATAGATATACTTACTGGGAATTAATTGAAGCATTAGCCAACATTAATGTTGATGTGGTTAATCAAGGAAAGGATATCAAAGAATTGCAGCAAGTGGTTCTCTCCCAAAAACAGCAGATTTCCAAACTCAAACAAATGGTGGGAAAGCTCATGGCCAAGCAAAGAAGAGGTCAGTTTGTTCTCAGAAGGAGAAAGGAGGCAACCAACATAGAAAATGTCGATGCTTCCAAAAAGGGGGAGAATTCTAGCTCAGAACAGATAGATCATCAGTTTGAGGGGGAGCTTGTTGAAGAAAAGAAATCTGCAGAAACAACACCAGTAGCAGTTACAACTAAAGAAGCAGAAATGGTTACTACTGCTGAGCCAAAACAAGCAGCAGAAACTGTTAGTGCTGCTGAAACTTCACAAGCAGCAGTAACAGAGTTAACACCAACAGAGATTGAAGTAGCTGAAATGCTCATCAAAGCAAAGAATGACACTCCCAAAGCAAAGGGAGTGGTCATAAATGAAGGGGGAGCAAAGAAAATAGAGAAGAAAGAAATGGCTGCAGATGCAAGGAAAAAGGGAAAAGCAAAGATGATAGAATCTGATCAACCATCTAAAAAGAAAAAGATGATTGAGTCAGATGAAGCATTAGCAAAGAAAGTACAAGAAGAGTTAGATCAAGCAGAAAAGGAGCAGGTTGAAAAAGACAGAGAAATGGCCAGAGCACTTGCAAATGAGTTAAATGAAGCATTCCAGAAAGGGCTAGAAACAGAGAAGGCAAAGCAAAGAGTAATGAGCTTGAGAAAGGCTATGATGGCCAGAACAAGTGCTAAGAAGAGAAGACCTTCACAAACTTACCTTGCCACTCAGGAAAGAAACAAAATGATAACTTTCTTGAGGAGTGCAATTGGTGTAAAGAAAGAAATGTTTGTGAAGATGACTTTTGATCAAATCAAGGATCTTTATGAGAAAGAAATGGGGAAGCTGAAGAGTAATGAAAAGGATAGAGTGGAGATTGAAAAGAAGGCCAAGGAGAGACATGATGTGAATATTAATCAACCATTCCCTGAAAGTGAAGAGGGAACTCCTATCAAAGAAAAGGCAGAGAAAAATGAAGAAAAGAAGAAGGAAGCTACTTTAGGGCATGTTCAAAAGACTCTGAAGAGAACTAAAATGATGGCTAAAAGAAAGAAGATTGTAAAGAAGCCTAGAGTATAAGAAGAGCAAAAGGTTGCTGAAGAAGAAGAGGCACCTAAGAATGAGGCTGAAACTCAGGAAGTACCACAGAGTTCAGATGTAAACATGTACATGGTGGTAATGGATAAAATTCCAAAGCCTATTTCAGCTGAACCTGTTGGATTCAAACCTCCTGAAGTTATCCTCTGGGATACTATGGAGGTGGATGGCAAAGAGTACATTAGATTGAAAAGAAAGGATGAGAAGTATGAAGTCTACAGCACCTGGAACAAAATTGTCAGAGAGTGTTCAAGATCTGATTTGGAAGAAATGTTTGAAGTGGGGATGAAAGTTCATGCAGATCAGTTGACAGCTCCAGGGTTACCAATTGTGAAGTTAGTTATGGAATATTTGTGCATGTTGTTCAAACCAGAAGCAGTAAAGCATTTGATAAGAGATGTATTTGAAGCTGTTAGAGGATGGAATCTATATGAAAGGAGTGGAGTCTACGAACTGGCATTGGATACTTTTCACATGGAGTATTACTTGGTGGATAGGGTATACAACCATACAAATCTAAAGCTTCATGCCATGTTAAATAAGAAGTTGGGTTGTGCACCAAATTCAGAAATGGCAAAGTACTTAATTCAGAGAACTATAAATCAGAGTATGGGACTGGATCCTAACATTGGAGTAGATCAATGAAGATTTTGGAAGCATTTGAAGAACTTGACTTCTCTTTCTAAAAGTCAAGTTAGGGGGAGATTTTTGGGAACTGAAGATGTGAACAAGTCTTTAATGCTGCTAGTTCAGAATTACTACTGCCAGAGGACTTCAAAGTTAATACTGCTGAGTATTACTACTGCTAGTAGAATTAATATGGCTAGTCAAAGTTAGTGCTGCTTGAACAAAGTTAGTACTGCTTAGCTAGTTAGTACTGCTAGAAGTTAGTGCTGCTTAGTAGTTAATGCTACCAAGACTCAGTTAATGCTGCTTCTAAGATAATGTGAAGATAATGATGAAGAGATCGTGGTTAAAGATAAACATGGAAAGCTGAAGATATTCATGGAAGATATACTGAAGATATTTTATTTATTATAATTATCTTTTATTCAGTTTATGTATAGAATTGATAGAATAGTTTAAGAGTAATTATTCATTCTACGTTTTTGTTCAAAAGAGAAAATCAATCTCAAGGCATAGTTCCTAATTCTAGAGAAGTAGAATTCGTCTTGAAAGAGTCTGTTCCTCAAAATTGAGGTTGTGTGTGTAATCTTGTGATTTCAATCATTCAATACAAGTTTACAAGTTGTTAATCATATACTGTTTGTTTACTGTTACATTGAATATCAAAGTGTTTTTCCGCAACTTCTTTGATATTGTTTCTGAGTATTCATAATTCTTGTTGAGAATTCGATCCTGACAAGATTTAACACAATGATTACCTTTTTGATTTCTTTCAATTCTCAAAGTTTACACTTTCTCTCTCTAGAACTCACTCTCTCTCTAAAACGTATTCTTCAAATCTGTTAACACTGTTATGAAACCTTACAGAAAATACAAGAAGAAAAGTATTTATACCTAAAGCTAATACAAAGGAAACTAAAATACAACAAAACAAATACACTTGACTTTTTTATTAAAAGACTTTGACTTTGATGAGATTTGACTTTCTCAGCTTTGACTTCTTGAATCTTTGACTTTTGTCTTCTTGATCTTGTATCCAACACATATATGCACTAACAGTGCCAGTAAATCTCCTCTCTAAAGCATTCCATAGAATCTGAGCATCAGTGCAGTGGTGAAACTGATGTTGATATTCATTAGGGATGGCCAAAAGCAGGGTGCTTAAGGCTTTCATCTCCAATTGTCTCACTTTCTTCTCAGCATCAGTTTTTGGAGGTGGTCTTCTTCCATCTTGTCCAATTTTTCCTTCAGCAGAGGGACCATTCTCAACAATGTCCCATATAGAAAAGTCTGTAAGGAGGATGTACTGCTTGATCCTAATTTTCCACATGTCAAACTCATTCGGTTTGAGCATGGGAACCTTTGAAACAAGAGTACTGTTTGATTCAACTGTGTTGTCCATAATGAATGAAGGTTTCTGAGAATACTAGGCTCTGATACCACTTGACAGGATCTGATTCTTAACAAGAATAATAAAACTCAAAAACAATATTAAAGAAGTTGCGGAAAAACACTTTAATATTCAAACTATCAATGTAACAGTAAAATATGAATCACAACTTGTAAACTTTATTGAATGATTAAAGTTACAAGCTTTCAAACAAAACCTCAGTCTTGATGAACAGGCTCACCAAGACGAATTCTACTTCTCTAGAATTAGGATTGTAAACCTTGAGGTTAATTCTCTCTCTAAAACAAAAACTTAGAAATCTCGTATATCAAAACCATTCTAAATACATCTATACATATACTAAAAATAAAAGATAACTACAAAACTTAAAAGATCTTCAGTATATTCTTCCATAATTATCTTCAACCTTCCATGATTATCTTCAAGCCTTGATCTGCGCATATCTTGACTATCAAATAAGCAGTATTAAGTCACAGCAACATTAACACTCTGAGCAGTATTAATCTTCACCAGCAGCACTAACTATGCTCAGCAGTATTAATTTCTTGAAGCAGTATTAATCTGGCTCAGCAGTAGTAATCATGAAAGCCTGGCAGTATTAATCACTTAGACACATCTTCAGTTCCTAACAGAAGATGTCCGCCTTATGCCTTACTAACCAATCCATACCTATGACTACATCAAACCCTCCTATAGTCATAGGTAGCAAATCTACTCCGAAAGAATTTCCATCGATCTCTAGAGTGCAATCACGAAAATGGTCACGAATGATCACTTGATCCCCATTAGCTATTTCTACTATTAACGCATTGGGAAGGACACTAATAGGAGTGGTGAATTGTTTACAGAAAGTATCTGACACAAAGGAACATGTAGCACCCGAATCAAACAAAACACGAGCAGGAAAGGAGTTTACTAGAAACGTACCCGAAACAACATCCGAGGTCTCCTTTGCCTCCTCGGTAATCATCCGGAAAGCTCGGCTTGGCACCCTTGGTGGTTGTTCGACTATTGCCATTGAACCCATAGAATTTCCACCATTTCCTCCTCCTAGCTTTGGGCAATTTCTTTTTATATGCCCCGACTCTCCACACTCGTAACATACCGACCCCCGGATGGGACACTCTCGATTCGTGTGGTCCTTCTTACCACACTTGACACACCCGACTGGACCGGAATGAGTCCTTGTAGTGCATGGCCCCGAGTGCTTCGACTTGCACTTGTGGCAACACCGGTCTTCGCGACGTTGATCACCCGCTCTCCCGCTTACAAAGGGTCTTGATTGACGAACGGGCCCAGATGGCCCTTCCCACTTCCGTTTCTCACCAACATGCCTTTTCTCTTCCCTTTCAGCATTGATATTGTCCTCAACGAGCAAGGACTCTTCGATAACCTCTTGTAAAGTCGAACACTTAGCATTTCTTACAGCCGTTCACATCTCGGCTGATAACCCTTGATGATAGGCCTTAATCTTTGACCGTTCATCGGGGACCAGATGTCCCACCAAGTTAGTTTCTCCAAAAAGAGTTTGGAGTAGCCAACAATTGACAGATTCCCCTTCTTCAGATCTCGGAACTCCTGCTCCAACTTGTCCATCGAACGCTCGCTACAATACTTGTCCATAATCTTCTCTTTGAACACCGGCCAAGTTAACTTAGCCAGAACTTCAGGAGTGAGGACTGATCGAGTGAGATTCCACCAAATCAAATCCTCTCCCCGAAGTAGTTGAGAAGCAAACTTGACCCGTTGAGAGGGATCACACTCACTTGACTCAAAGGCCATCTCTATCTCTTTGAGCCAATACATACAAGCAACCGGGTTATCGGAACCCGCAAACTCCTTAGGGTGGCACCCCAGAAACGCTTTGTAGGTGCACCCCTTCGTCTTCGTCTTGTTCCCATCATCAGATGGGTCTTCAACAGATACCACATTTGGTCCACCCGACCCCACAACAATGTTTTCCGCCATTATTTCTGGTTGTCGGTTACTGGCGTCTCGATCTTCTAAGAGTTTCATGAAGAACTCTTGTTGTTAGGCCATGGCGGAGTTCATGGCCACCATCATGCTATCCCGTATCCGGGTCTCCATGGTCACCTCTTCCATGATAGCATTATTCGTGTTGAGGTTCCGACGAGGAATATGTTCAGGTCCGCCTCCCAAGATTCTGGGTACGGGAATTCCATCGGAGGTTGCCCCCACCGGGGGTTGTACAACTGCAGATTCCACTTTTGGTTGACCCTCTGGCGTCTCCGGTAACCTACTTCGAGTATTTACCATCCCAATCTGCCATACACGCACGAGAAATAGATTGAGAAAAGACTAAACGAGTTGAACTCATTGTAAGTACTAATACCTTCATCAATTATCATAATAATAGTAAACCAAGTATGCTCACGTAACAATGCATTCATAATAGCAGTAGCTAAGTGAAATTATGAACGAACCATACACAAGAATTCTTGTCACCATCATGACAACTTTTAATTAAAGTAATTCCGTAATCCTAACACTCTCCCTACCAAGGATTGCTACCCAAGTGGACAGTGAAGTCTAAAGCTTAAGTCTAGATATGCTAAACAATACCTAGTTCACTTAAACTAAAGCTCTGATACCAACTTGTAACACCCTAAAAATAGGGATAACAAAAATCCGAAAAACAGACATGAGGTATACAAAAATTGCCATAGCAAGATCCTCCCAAAAATAGGGAATATATAAATAACCTGTTTAATCACAATTGTAATTTAAACGGACCATAAATTAACAACCAACTAATCTAATTTCTACGACTAGAAAAGAGATTACAAAAGGATTGTCATCTATAAACCCAAACGGTTCATTCCAAAAGTATAACGCGTCAATGTGCAAAATCCCCAAGCTCTCACCCCAAGGAAACTAAGTCTGCTTAGGACCGGCGCCGCTAGAACCTGAGATACACATCGACACCAAACAAGTGTTAGGCTAAAAAGCCTAGTGAGTTGAACAATAATAATCATGCATGAACAGTCACAATTCTTATCGGCAGTTAATCATAGTTCAACAATGTGGAGTCAATAGGGGAGACCCATAGCACCAATCAAGTTCCACCCAAGAGTCGATATACCTTGATGCCCTTCAACAAGGAACATCCAAAAGGCCCGACACACTCGAGGAGTACACCAAAAGGAAATTCCTCGAATAGCGTAGGTCTAGGCACATACCATCACAGTGGCGCCCAAGATTACATCCTCCCAGTGTCTACTGACTTGGTTCGTCCAACATAATGCATATAGGAGGTCCTTTAGGTGTATTTCAACCCAACATATTTCAATACCAACTACGGGTACAATATTACCATCCTTATCACAAGAAGTCTAACCAGAGACCCAAATGACCATTTTGCTTATCATGCATATTAGATATTACCACAAGATAATCCCACTAGAAACCATCTTCATAACGATACATGCATTCATTTATCATATCAACATTGTTGGGAACTGAAGAATTCATCAAGTATGGTTAATGCTGCTGGTTCAAAGTTCTACTGCTAGAAGACTTAAAGGTTAATACTGGTGAGTGTTACTACTGCTAGTAATTAATACTGCTAGTCAGAGTTAGTGCTGCTTGAACAAAGTTAGTACTGCTTAGCTAGTTAGTACTGCTAGTAGTTAGTGCTACTTAGTAGTTAATGCTGCTAGAAGGAATTTAATGCTGCTGAAGATTAATACTGCTTATATGATGAAGATTCGTATGAAAGGATATACATGGAAGATTAGAGATATACATGGAAGATATACTGAAGATATTTTATTTATTGTAATTATCTTTGTATTCAGTATATATAGTGTATAGTTTAGAATAGTGAGTTAACTTTTGTTTTATTCATTCTATTAGAGAGAAAATCAACCTCAAGGCATAAATCCTAATTCTAGAGAAGTAGAATTCGTATTGGTGAGCCTGTTCATCAATATTGAGGTTGAGTGTGTAATCTTGTAACTTCAAAGCATTTAATACAAGTTTACAGTTTGTCGATTATATTCTGTTTTGATTTACTGTTTGATTAAATATCAAAGTGTTATTCCGCAAACTTCTTTGATATTATTTCTGAGAATTAATTCTTGTTTAGAATTCGATCCTGACAAGTGGTATCAGAGCCAAACACTCTCAGAAACAGTTATTCATCATGGAAAATCTTACAGAATCAAGCAGTACTTTGGTTTCTAAGGTTTCAATGCTCAAACCAAGTGAGTTTGACATGTGGAAGATCAGAATCAGACAATATATTCTTCTCACTGACTACTCAATGTGGGATATCATTGAGAATGGTCCTTCTGAAGCTGGAAGGATAGGACCAGATGGGAAAAGACCTCCACCAAAGACAGATGGTGAGAGGAAGATCAGACAGACAGAGATGAAGGCATTGAGCACTCTGCTCTTGGCCATTCCCAATGAATATCAGCATCAATTTTGCAACTGCACTGATGCTCAGATTCTCTGGAATGCTCTAGAGAAAAGATTTGCTGGAACTAAGAGCATCAAAAGAAATCAAAGAGATGTTCTAAAGCAGCAGTATGAGAACTTCACTTCCTCAAAGAATGAGTCTATGACTAAAACTTTTGATAGGTTCAACAAACTCATAGGTGAACTGGATACTGTAGGGGTGAAGATGGAACAAGATGATATCAACAGAAAGTTCCTCAGATCTCTTGGGGATGAATGGACTATGTACACTGTCTCATATAGACAGAGTGACAATCTGGAAGAGAAAGAACTTGATGATCTATACAATGATCTAAGAGTTTTTGAAACTGAGGTAGAAACCAAGAAGAAGCCCTCTGGTTATATTCACAATGCTGCACTTCTTTCAGCATCCACTGATACTACTGCCAACCCTGAAGCAGTTAGTACTGCCAGTGGAGTAAGTTCAGAAAAAGGCACTGAAACTATCTTTGAAGCCTTTTTGTCCAGTCATAGCAGCAATTCTTTGATTAATGATGATCTGGATCAAATTCACCCTGATGATCTGGAGGAGATGGATATTAAATGGCAGATGGCCATGTTATCCATGAGGGTGAAGAAGTTCATTAAAAGAACTGGAAGGAATAACTTCTCTCAAAGAAGAGAAGATGGAGCTGGTTTTGACAAGACCAAGGTGGAATGTTATAAGTGTCACAAGAAAGGACACTTTGCTAGAGAATGTAGGAGTGCTGTTCCAAACAACAACCACCAACAAGCTCAGAATGGAGGATACAATCAGAACAAGAATCCTGCTCAAGCCCTTGTTTCTCAACAAGGAATGGGATTTGACTGGAGTGATCAAGCTGAGGAAGCCATTCAGAACCAAGCTCTTATGGCAGAAGTGTCTGATCTCCCCTCTGAGGTAAGTTCTAATCTTTGCACTAAATCTTGCATTGACACTGTTACAAGATACAGGGATCACAATCAAAGTATGTGTGATGACCTCAAAAGATTAGAAAAGGACAGAAGAGATTATGTTTTGATAGTAGAGAGATTTGAAGAGCAAATCAAAGGCTTTCAAGCTAATGAACTTCAACACTCTTATGACACAAACTATTGGAAGTGGGAAAAGAATGAGTTAGAAACCAAACTGTCTAAGTCCTTAGAAGAGAATGATAGGCTAAAAGAGGAACTGTCAAAAGTTAAGCTTGACATAGAAAAGTTTTCTTATGCTTCAAAAGCAATGGATTCTCTTCTAAAGGCTCAGATACATGATAAGATGAAGCCTGGTATTGGATACAACAATACACCTCCTCCTTACAATAACAACTATATTTCTCCTACATCAGACTTGTTAGAAACTAAGGAGAAAAAGGACTTGTCTGAAGAAGCTTTTAAGATAGATCCTTTGGATGAGGTAGTAGTTAAGGATTTGACTGAGAAAGAAGCCAGTGAGAACAGGGATAATACTGTGAGTAAAAAGATACCATTAGAAAACAATATTATCACCAATGAGGGATGTGAGAAAATCTAGGTCAAGTCCAAGGAGATAGAGAATACAAAAGGAAAGGATAACAAGGTCCATTACAAACAAACCACAGTTGTGAATCCTGGATCTTGTAAACAGTGTGTTTGCAATACTACTAAGAGCCTAAATTCTGGTATAAAAAGAGGTAATCAAAGAAACTGGAATAATCAATGGGCTTAGAAACAAGGAGTTGATCTGAATAAAATCAATAGACCAAAACCTTGTTTCATATGTGGCAAGTTGAATCATTTGGCTAAGTATTGTTACTTTAACCCTATTAACCAACAGGTGAACTTTCATAGATTTGTGCAAAAACCTGTTGGTTATAGGAAGGCTGGAAAGAAACATGTGATAAAGAAACATGATGAAAGGAAAGGCCCCATGAAGAAAAAGATTTTAAAAGAAAGTGTCAAAATGTGGGTACCTAGAAGTACTAACAGTGTTAGTACTGCTAATAATATTAGTGATGCTAACATAGTTACTACTGCTACCTGTGTTAGTACTGCTGAAAATATTAATGCTGCTAATACTGTTAGTTCCTCTTCAAAGGTTAATACTTCCAACACAGTTACTGCTGCCTACACAGTTATTGCTGCTAACACAGTTACTACTGCTAACAAGGTTAGTGCTGCTAAGCATGCAAGTACTGCTAAGGCAGTTAGTATTTCTAAAAATAGTTCTGATTCTAGCAAAAATATTTCCAAGCCTATTGTTGTAACAAAATACTCCAAGAATGAGGAGTTAAAGTTCAAAAATCTTGTCAAGAAAGAATGCAAGTATTTTGATGAGAAAGGGGTACCCAAGACCACTTTGGCTTGGGTTCCTTATTCATACTAACTGATATATCTTATGTGCAGGGCAACCAACAGCTCAAGGGAAAGAGCATATGGCATGTTGATAGTGGTTGCTCTAGGCACATGACAGGCAACATGTCATGCCTTCAGGATTTCAAGCATATCAATGGAGGACATGTTGCATTTGGAGATAATCTCACTGGTGGTAAGATAAGTGGAAAAGGTAATGTCACCAAAGGTAAGATGACATTTGAGGATGTCTACTATGTTGATCAATTAAAGTACAACCTGTTAAGTGTATCACAGGTTTGTGACAAACAACATAGTATATTATTTACTAATACTGAGTGTATGATCCTTGCTCCAGGGTTCAAGGTAGTTGATGACAGCATGATACTACTTAGAACTCCAAGGAAGGACAATGTTTACTGTCTGGATATGGACAATGTTGATAGTGATTCATCTCTAAATTGTCTTGTTTCAAAAGCTTCTGTAGATGAATCCTCTCTATGGCACAGAAGGATGTGTCACATGAATTTCAAGACTATGAACACTCTTGTTAAAAACAACCTTGTAAGAGGTTTACCTTCAAAAGTCTTTTCATGTGATGATCATTGTGTTGCTTTTCTTAAAGGCAAACAGCACAAAACTTCTCATAAGACCAAAGAGTTAAATTCTGTTTCTTCTTGTCTCCAGTTACTGCATATGGATCTGTTTGGTCCTACAAATGTTATGAGTATAGGCAAGAAATCTTACTGCTTGGTTATTGTTGATGATTACTCCAGATTTACTTGGGTATATTTTCTAAGGACTAAGGATGAAACAAGTGGACTTATCAAATCCTTTATTCTAAGAATTGAAAACCAAACTAATCAAAGAGTAAAAGTCATTAGATCAGATAATGGAATTGAGTTTAAAAATCATGATCTAAATACCTTTTGTGAAGAGAAAGGTATTGAGAGGCAATATAGTGCTCCTAGGACTCCTCAACAGAATGGCGTTGCTGAAAGGAGAAATAGAACACTAATAGAGGCTGCTAGATCTCTGTTGGCTGATTCAAAATTGCCAATTACATTCTGGGCTGAAGCAGTTAATACTGCTTGTTATGTCCAAAAACAGAGTTCTAGTGGTCAAGCAAAAGAACAAGACCCCATATGAGCTTTTAAATCAAAGAAAACCCTTCATTGGTTTCTTCAAACCTTTTGGGTGTCCTTGTACAATTCTCAATACCAAATCTCACTTAGGTAAATTTGATAGCAAAGCAGATGATGGATTTCTTGTTGGATATTCATCTCAGAGTAAGGCTTACAGAGTTTTTAACTCATCTTCTAGAATAATTGAAGAAAGTGACAATGTCAAATGCAATGAGAACACACCAAATCCTGTTGGGTCTGGACCTCAGTGGCTATTTGACATTGATTCACTAACTAACTCTTTTGGTTTCAGTAATGAGTATACAGGAACAGGAAGTGGAGGATCAGGGACTACACAAGTCTCAGAAAGTATATCTAAATATGTGATATTTCCCATAACCACAGTGAATTCTGTTGAAGACTGTGAAAAGGAATCATTTACTGGACCAAGTCAGAGTGAAGAAGAATCTAGAGATGAGGAGATTCAAGAAAATAAAGAATCAGAAGTGGCATCTGAAAACACTTCAGTTGAGTTGCATGACTCTAATCTAGAGGCTGGACTGAATGAAGAACCTAGTCATAACACCAGAGTTCAAAAGAATCATCCTCCACAGCTGGTAATAGGAGATATCTCTTCTCCTATGATGACTAGACATCAAAGCAGGCTTCAGGAAATGCAAGATCAACAGCATACAGTGCTTTCTTGTTTTCTATCTCAGCTTGAGCCTAAAAAGGCACATGATGCTATGAAAGAATCTAGCTGGATAGAAGCAATGCAAGAAGAACTGTTACAGTTCAAGCTACAAGATGTATGGGATCTAGTAGACCTTCCTAAAGGTCACAGAGCAATTGGCACAAAATGGATTTTCAGAAACAAGAGAGATGAAAGAGGTATTGTCATAAGGAACAAAGCAAGGCTGGTGGCTCAAGGATATACTCAAGAAGAGGGTATAGATTATGAAGAAGTTTTTGCACCTGTGGCTAGGATAGAAGCAATCAGACTATTCCTAGCCTATGCTTCTTACATGAACTTCAAAGTCTATCAAATGGATGTAAAAAGTGCTTTTCTCTATGGCTCAATTGAAGAAGAAGTATATGTCTGTCAACCACCAGGGTTTGAAAACCCAAGCTATCCAGACAGGGTATACAAATTGAAGAAAGCACTATATGGACTACATCAAGCTCCAAGAGCATGGTATGACACTCTGTCATCCTATCTCTTGGGAAATGACTTTGAAAGAGGAGTCATTGATAAGACTCTATTTATCAAGAGAAAGAAGAAGGATATCTTGCTGGTCCAAATCTATGTTGATGACATTATCTTTGGATCTACAAGAGACAACATGTGCAAGGAGTTTGAGGATCTAATGCATCAAAGGTTCAAAATGAGTTCCATGGGGGAACTTACTTTCTTCCTTGGACTCCAAGTTCAACAGAAGTCAGATGGCATATTCATCTATCAATCCAAGTATGTGCAGGACATTCTAACCAAGTTTGGTTTCTCAGAGTCAAAACCTGCCAGCACACCTATGGAAACACACAAGCAGATAACAGCAGATCTTGAGGGGGAGGATATGGATGTGCATCATTATAGATCTATGATTGGCTCTCTCATGTATCTCACAGCATCAAGGCCAGATATAATGTTTCCAGTCTGTGTATGTGCAAGATTCCAAGTTAGGCCAAAGCAATCTCACTTTCAAGCTGCTAAGAGGATATTCAGATATCTCAAAGGGCAACCCAGATTGGGACTTTGGTATCCTCATGACTCACCCTTTGACCTAATAGCATACTCAGATAGTGATCTAGGTGGGGCAATCTTGGACAGAAAATCTACTTCTGGAGGATGTCAGTTTTTGGGTGCTAGACTAGTCTCATGGCAGTGCAAGAAACAAACCACAGTATCCACATCTACAACAGAGGCAGAGTACATAGCAGCTGCAAGTTGCTGTTCTCAAGTCTTATGGATTCAGAATCAAATGTTGGATTATGGGGTAACCTTTCTACACACTCCAATTTTTATTGACAACAGGAGTGCTATCAGCATTGTGAATAATCCAGTCAAGCACTCAAAGACAAAGCACATTGAGATCAGGTATCACTTTATAAGAGACTGTAATGAAAAGAAACTTATTCAAGTTGTAAAAGTTCACACTGATAATCAGTTTGCTGATCTATTCACTAAAGCTTTTGATGTGGGTAGATTCACTTTCTTGGTAACAAGTGTGGGAATGATCAACTCTGAATAATCCCCTTCTCGTAAAGTGGTTCTATACTTGTATATTGGTTATTCTTGGAGTTACTAATCTTCTTTTTCAGGATAATGCATAGCAGTACTCAGTGTTTAGCAAGTTTAAAGGAGTAAGTTAGTTAATACTGCTAGTGGTTAATACTGCTTTCAGTTAATACTGCTAGTGATAAATACTGCTCTTAGTTAATACTGCTAGTGGTTAATACTGCTAGTAGTTAATACTGCTAGTGGTAAATACTGCTCTTAGTTAATACTGCTAGTAGTTAATACTTCTTTCAGTTAATACTGCTAGTGGTTAATACTGTTCTCAGTTAATACTGCTAGTGGTTAATACTGCTCTCAGTTAATACTGCTAGTGGTTAATACTGCTCTCAGTTAATACTGCTAGTTAGTTAATACTGCTAGTAGTTAATACTGCTTTCAGGTAATACTGCTAGAAGTTAATACTGCTCTAGGTTAATACTGCTTATGTTCCGAATACTATAAATACTCTTTGCCCGCCTAAAAGTTCATAACGACTCTTTGCACACTGTTCACTTGCGCTCTAAACCCTTTCTCTCTCAAGTTCGAAGTTTTCAGGCAAGCTTTTCACTAAGATCAATGGCATCCATGGCGTTCATCGACGAGCACAATGAGATCGCGATGCTACAAAAGCCAAAGCAAGCTGCAGGATTTCATCAGATTGTGGATTTCCTTAAGTCCAGCCACATTGCTCATGCTCTTACTGTATCTCCTACAATCTATATTGAGCATCAAAGGCAGTTCTGGGCTAATGCCACCATTGTTGCTGAGAATGGTGTGCAAATGATCAAGACAAGGATCTGTGAAAAACCACTAACAGTTACTGAAGAGGTTATTCGCATCAGTCTACGTCTATACGATGCCTCTGGTATAACTTCTATCCCAAACGATGAACTGTTTTCCAATCTGACACGTATGGGGTATGGAGGCCCATTGGGTGTTTTCAAATTCTCTAAAGCAAAATTTTCACCCCAATGGCGTTTCTTTGTCCATACTCTTATGCACTGTATCTCCAAAAAGACTACTGGATGGAGTGAGTTCAGCAGCACTATTGCTTATGCTTTGGTATGCTTGGCCACTGCCAGAAAGTATAACTTTTCTAATATGATTTTCAGTGATCTTGTCTCAAACATGGGAAACAAAAAGAGCTTCTTTATGTACCCCAGGTTTGTCCAAGAAGTCATTACTCATGCATTGACGGATATACCTCAACCTGTTGGGGTATATGTACCTAAACCCCCCAAAGGCAAGGTTTTCTCAAACATGAGAAGATCTGCTGGGGACTCGGAAGGAGTTGACACCCCATTGTTCTCTACAATGATGGTGGTGTCCCAAACCAATGAAGGTATGGCAGCAGGGTCAAGGCCCCCATTAGACCAACCCACTGCTAGCCAATCCCAACCTTCCCTCTCAAAATCTATTCCCCAGTCCCTTCTTGAAAAACCAACCTCTCCTATCACCCAGACTTACAAGAGGAAACAGGTAAAGAAGGCTCCTTCCCTTCTTGTACCATCATCCCCCAAGCCTTTAAGCCCTCTATTGGAGCATTCTCCAGTAGAGAATATTCAAAGGGAATCCACAAGGGTGTCTCCCAACCCAAAGGAGGTGCTCTCTGAGGAGGAGGTAGAGCATATGGGTGCTGAGGCTGCCACTACTTCTGCTAGCACAGAGGAGGAAAGTGGTAACATTAATAAGACCTCCCCCATGGCAACTTTGAATGAGCAATCATTCAAAGGTCCCTGGTGCCAAGAAACCACAGGGGTGGATAGTGCTTCAGCAAGGCAGAAGACTTCCACTACTAAAAGATCCAATGATCCTTCAAAGGAGGGTAACACTTCTGGAGAGGGTGAGGACAGATATACGTACTATGAATTGATGGAAACAATGGGGAACATCAATCAAGATGTTCTCAAACAAGGCAAAGAAATTGAAGAAATGAAGCTAGTCATTCTGTCACAACAAGTACAGATTGCTAAGCTGAAGAAGATGGTGATTAGTATGGTACAAAGGAAGAAGAGAAAGCAATTCCAACTAAGGAGAAGGAAATTTGAGAATGATGCTCCCAAAAAGGGGGAGATCAACATGGAAGAAGCCACAAGAGAGGGGAAGCTTAATGTTGAGGGGGAGCAGGAAGCAGAAACAGAAAGAGATTCAGTGCCAAAAGAAACAAAAGAAGAAGCAGAAACGGTTACTATTGCTGACATAAATAAAGCAGCAGAAACTGTGAAAGAAGTTTTAACAGATCTTGAGATTGCAGAAACCTTACTTAAAGCCAAGAATGATACTCCCAAGGTCACTTCAAAGACCAAAGGAGTAATCATCAAAGATCAAGGTGAAGTGATCAAGAAAGATAACAGTAAGAAGGCAATGGATAAAGACAAAGGAAAAGCAAAGGTGGTGGAATCTGATCAACCAATCAAAAAGCAAAGGTTGGTTGAATCAGATGAAGCCTTAGCTAGAAAAATGCAAGATGACATTGAAGAGGAAGAAAGAGTTCAGATGGAAAAGGACAGGGAGATGGCAAAAGCTCTAGCTGCTGAACTGAATGAAGTTTATCAACTGAGTATGGCAACTGAAATTGCACAGAAGAAAGCTGCAAGTATGAAGAAATCAGTGGTGAAAACAGTTGCAAAGAAGAGAAAACCCTCAAAGACATTCCTAGGTACCCAAGAGAGAAACAAGATGATTATATTTCTCAAAGGTGCTGTAGGAGTCAAAAAGGAGATGTTCTCCAAAATGTCTTTTGAGAAGATCAAAGAGCTGTATGATTCAGAGATGTTAAAGCTTCAGGGAAATGAAACTGCTAGGGTGGAGATGGAGAAAAGGATAAAAGAAATTAATGACTTTGATTGTCAAAAGCCATTTCCAGATGAGCAAGAAACACCTTCTAAGAAAGAGACCACTCTGGGAGAAAGTCTAAGGACTTTAAAGAGAACAAAGATGATGGCTAGGAGAAAGTCAATCAAGAAGCCTAGAGTATCTGAAGGAGAGGCTGAGAAGGTTGCTGAAGAAGAAGGGGCACCTGAGTCATCTAAACAGAAAGAGCCATCAAACTTAGATGATTTAAAGATGTACATGGTAGTGATGGACAAAGTTCCTGAACCAATTTCAGTGGAACCTGTTGGTATAAAGCCTCCTGAGGTCATTCACTGGGATACATTGACAGTGGATGGAAAGGAATATATAAGGCTGAAAAGAATGGATGAAAAGTATGAAGTGTTCAACACATGGGCAAAAATTGTCAGAACATGCTCTAGGTCAGATCTTGAAGAGATGTTTGAGATAGGAATGAAGTTGTATGCAGATATTCTAAAGGCTCCAGGGATTTCAATTACAAAACTGGTAATGGAGTATCTGTGTATGATGTTCAAACCTAAAGAAGTAGAGCATGTGATCAAGAATGTCTTCAAATCAGTCAACAGTTGGACTCTATATGAAATTAGTGGAGTATATACAGTGACTTTGGATTTAAATCACACTGAATACTTCCTAGTGGATAGAGTGTATAATCATAGCAGATTGAAGCTACATGCCATGCTGAAGAAAAAGTTAAGATGTGTTCCAGATTCAGAAATGGCTAAATACTTGATTCAAAGAACCATCAATCAGAGTTTGGGATTGGATGCAAACACTGGAATTTAGGCCATGATAGAGTTTTGGGAGCATCTTGAAGAAAATTTGAAGAACTTGACTTCTCTTCCTAAAAGTCAAGTTAGGGGGAGATTGTTGGGAACTGAAGAATTCATCAAGTATGGTTAATGCTGCTGGTTCAAAGTTCTACTGCTAGAAGACTTAAAGGTTAATACTGGTGAGTGTTACTACTGCTAGTAATTAATACTGCTAGTCAGAGTTAGTGCTGCTTGAACAAAGTTAGTACTGCTTAGCTAGTTAGTACTGCTAGTAGTTAGTGCTACTTAGTAGTTAATGCTGCTAGAAGGAATTTAATGCTGCTGAAGATTAATACTGCTTATATGATGAAGATTCGTATGAAAGGATATACATGGAAGATTAGAGATATACATGGAAGATATACTGAAGATATTTTATTTATTGTAATTATCTTTGTATTCAGTATATATAGTGTATAGTTTAGAATAGTGAGTTAACTTTTGTTTTATTCATTCTATTAGAGAGAAAATCAACCTCAAGGCATAAATCCTAATTCTAGAGAAGTAGAATTCGTATTGGTGAGCCTGTTCATCAATATTGAGGTTGAGTGTGTAATCTTGTAACTTCAAAGCATTTAATACAAGTTTACAGTTTGTCGATTATATTCTGTTTTGATTTACTGTTTGATTAAATATCAAAGTGTTATTCCGCAAACTTCTTTGATATTATTTCTGAGAATTAATTCTTGTTTAGAATTCGATCCTGACAAACATATACATATTATGCATCTAAGAGGAAAGGCCCCAATATATACTTACACATATAGAGTACACCATAGTATTTTCACATATAACCACATTTCTTCATAAGAAAATCCCAAGTATTTAGACATATATAGATAATCAGCCATAGTAGAAGCATAAGATGTGTATCTAGTTTTGACAAAGGTTTAGTAAACTCACAATCTACCTAGGAAAGATGAAACCCTAGAAGTTGGATGGAAATGATGGTGTGGCCCAAGATTTACTAGCATAAACTCATACAAATCTATACAAAACACTTTTGTTTTATTAATCACAAAGATTACATCAAGTCATATATCTATTTGTGATAGACTTTTCAATACAGAGTGTTTGTGTGTGTTCTCAATGTGTGCAACTATGTGTTCTTACTCTCTCTCAATCACCACCACGATTACACCTTCACTTTCACACACTTACTTTCTTACTTACTTAGAAAATAACACTATGACTTGCTTATATATAGGTCAACATGACCAAGCAAGGTCAAACCTTCTAAGCTTATTACAACACACACACAAACAACAAATACAATAAAGACCCTCGTTTAATCTTGAATACAATTTCAGTCTAACAATCTCCCCCTTTGGATTCAAGATTGTCAGGATCGAATTCTTAACAAGAATAAATTCTCAGAAACTAATATCAAAGAAGTTGCGGAATAACACTTTGATATTCAATCAAGCAGTAAACCAAAACAATATATAATCAACAACTTGTAAACTTGTATTGAATGCTTGAAGTTACAAGATTAAACACACAACCTCAATATTGATGAACAGGCTCACCAATACGAATTCTACTTCTCTAGAATTAGGATCTATGCCTTGAGGTTGATTTTCTCTTAAAAACTTAGAATGAATGAATTAATCTCTTTCTAAACTATTATATCAAATCTGTACATAGACTGAATAAAAAGATAATTACAATAAATAAAATATCTTCAGTATATCTTCCATCATTATCTTCAAGCCTTCCATGAATATCTTGATTTTTTCCAGCTGTCATCCTTTCCATCCGGTTCTTTAAGTCATAAGCAGTACTAACTATGCTCAGCATCATTAATTTCTTCTAGCAGCATTAACTTGGTCTTAGCAGCATTAACTACTAAGCAGTACTAACCACTAGCAGTACTAACTAGTTAAGCAGTACTAACTTTGTTCAAGCAGCACTAACTTTGACTAGCAGTATTAATTCTACTAGCAGTAGTAATACTCAGCAGTATTAACTTTGAAGTCTTCTAGCAGTAGTAATTCTGAACTAGCAGCATTAAAGACTTGTTCACATCTTCAATTCCCAACAATATCCCCCTAACTTGACTTTTAGAAAGAGAAGTCAAGTTCTTCAAATGCTTCCAAAATCTTCATTGATCTACTCCAATGTTAGGATCCAGTCCCATGCTCTGATTAATAGTTCTTTGAATTAAGTACTTTGCCATTTCTGAATTTGGTGCACAACTCAACTTCTTATTTAACATGGCATGAAGCTTCAGATTTGTATGGTTGTATACCCTATCCACCAAGTAATACTCCCTGTGAAAAGTATCCAATGCTAGTTCGTAGACTCCACTCCTTTCATATATAGTCCATCCTCTAACAGCTTTAAATACATCTCTTATCAAATGCTTTACTGCTTCTGGTTTGAACAACATACACAAATATTCCATAACTAGCTTCACAATTGGTAACCCTGGAGCTGTCAACTGATCTGTATGAACTTTCATCCCCACTGCAAACATTTCTTCCAAATCAGATCTTAAACACTCTCTGACAATTTTGCTCCAGGTGTTGTAGACTTCATACCTCTCATCCTTTCTTTTCAATCTGATGTACTCTTTACCATCCACCTCCACAGTATCCCAGAGGATAACTTCAGGAGGTTTGAATCCAACAGGTTCAGCTGAAATAGGCTTTGGAATTTTATCCATTACTACCATGTACATGTTTACATCTGAACTCTGTGGTACTTCTTCCTGAGATTCAACTTTCTTTTCTTCTTCTACTCTAGACTTCTTGACAACTTTCTTTCTGTTGGCCATCATTTTGGTTCTCTTCAGAATCCTTTGCCCTTGTCCTATAGTAGCTTCTTTCTTCTTTTCTTCCTTTTTCCTTTCTTCTGATCTAGGGCCTTTAGAAGCAATAGACTTAACTCTTTTTATCTTCTTGATCTTCTGAGCTAGAGTCTCTTCTTCCTTAATCTCTACCTTTTTCTTTGTTGGAGTTCCCTCTTCACTTTCAGGGAAGGGTTTATTGATATTCACATCATGCCTCTCCTTAGCTTTCTTTTCAAACTCCACTCTGTCCTTTTCATTACTCTTCAGCTTCCCCATTTCTTTCTCATATAGCTCCTTGATTTGATCAAAATTCATCTTCACAAACATTTCTTTCTTTACACCAATTGCACTCCTCAAGAAAGTTATCATTTTGTTTCTTTCCTGAGTGGCAAGGTAAGTTTGTGAAGGTCTTCTCTTCTTAGCACTTGTTCTGGCCATCATAGCCTTTTTCAAGCACATTGCTCTTTGCTTTGCCTTCTCTGTTTCCAGCCCTTTCTGGAATGCTTCATTTAACTCATTTGCAAGTGCTCTGGCCATTTCTCTGTCTTTTCCAACCTGTTCCTTTTCTGCTAGATCTAACTCTTCTTGCACTTTCTTTGCTAATGCTTCATCTGACTCAATCATATTTTGCTTTTTAGATGGTTGATCAGATTCTATCATCTTTGCTTTTCCCTTTTTCCTTGTATCTGCATCCATTTCTTTCTTCTCTATTTTCTCTGCTCCCCCTTCATTTATGACCACTCCCTTTGCTTTGGGAGTGTCATTCTTTGCTTTGATGAGCATTTCAGCTACTTCAATTTCTGTTGGTGTTAACTCTGGTACTGCTGCTTGTGAAGTTTCAGCAGCACTAACAGTTTCTGCTGCTTGTTTTGTCTTAGCAGTAGTAACAGTTTCTGCTGCTGGGGTTGTTACTGCTGCTGGTGTTGTTTCTGCTGCTGCTTTTTCTTCAACAAACTCCCCCTCAAACTGTTGATCTATCTGTTCTGAGCTAGAATTCTCCCCCTTTTTGGAAGCATCTTTCTGACTTGACCTATTCTTTAAAACAAATTGTTTTCTCCTCTGCTTATGCACCAACCTTGTCACCATTTTCTTTAATTTTGCAATCTGGATTTGTTGTGACAGGATGATCAACTTCATCTCTTTAATTTCTTTTCCTTGTTTGAGAACATCTTGGTTGATGTTCCCCATTGTTTCCATCAATTCATAGTAAGTATATATGTCCTCACCCTCTCCAGAAGTGTTACCCTCTTTTGAAGGATCATTGGATCTTTTTGTAGTGGAAGTCTTCTGCCTAGCAGAAGCACTATCCACCCCCTTGGTTTCTTGGCACCGGGGACCTTTGAATGATTGCTCATTCAAAGTTGCCATGGGGAAGGTCTTATGGATGTTACCACTGACCTCCTCTAGGCTAGCAGGAGTAGTGGCAGCCTTCTCTCCCATATGCTCTTCCTCCTCCTCAGAGAGCACCTCCTTTGGGTTGGGAGACACCCTTGTGGGTTCCCTGTAGATATTCTCTACTGGAGAATGCTCCAATAGAGGGCTTTGAGGCTCTTGGTTAATAGTAGGTACACCAAGGGAAGGAGCCTTGTGTACCTTTCTCTTGACATAGGTCTTGGATATTATGAGAGTGGGTTTAGCAGCAAAGGACTGAGGGAAAATTTGAGAGATGGAAGGTTGGGATTGGCTAGCAGTGGGTTGGTCTAATGGGGACCTTGACCCTGCTACCATACCTTCATTAGTTTGGGACACCACCATCATTGTAGAGAACAATGGGGTGTCTACTCCTTCCGAGTCCCCAGCAGATCTTCGCATATTTGAGAAAACCTTGCCTTTAGGGGGTTTTGGTACATATATTCCATCAGAATGAGGAATATCCGTCAATTCATGGTTGATTACTGCTTGAACAAACCTGGGATACATATAAAAGCTCTTTTTGTTTCCCATGTTTGAGACAAGATCATTGAAAATCATTTGTGAAAAATTGTACCTTCTGGCAGTGGCCAAACAGACCAAAGCATAAGCAATGGGACTGCTGAACTAACTCCATCCAGTGGTCTTTTTAGAAATGCAGTGCATCAAGGTATGAACAAGAAAACGCCATTGGGGTGAGAATTTAGCTTTTGAGAACTTAAAAACACCCAATGGGCCTCCATACCCCATTCTTGTAAGAGTAGAAAACAGTTCATCATTAGGGATAGAAGTTATACTAGAGGCATCGTCTAGACGTAGACTGATGCGAATTACTTCTTCAGTAACTGTCAATGGCTTGCCACATACTGTCGTCTTGATCATTTGCACACCATCCTCAGTAACAATGGTGGCATGTGCCCAGAATTACCTCTGATGCTCTATGAAGATAGTAGGAGACATAGTGAGAGCATGGGCAATGTGGCTAGACTTCAGAAAGTCGACTATCTGATGAAAACCTTCAGCTTGCTTTGGCTTTTGGAGCATCGCGATTTCATTGTGCTCGTCAATGAACGTCATTGATGCCATTGACCTTGAAGACTCTTGCCTGAAAACTTTGAACTTTGAGAGAGACAGGGTTTAGAGCGCAAGTGAACAGTATGCAAAGAGTCGTTATGAGCTTTTAGGTAGGCAAAGAGTATTTATAGTATTCGGAACATAAGCAGTATTAACCTAGAGCAGTATTAACCACTAGCAGTATTAACTGAAAGCAGTATTAACTACGAGCAGTATTAACTAACTAGCAGTATTAACTGAGAGCAGTATTAACTACTAGCAGTATTAACTAACTAGCAGTATTAACTGAGAGCAGTATTAACTACTAGCAGTATTAACTAACTAGCAGTATTAACTGAGAGCAGTATTAACTACTAGCATTATTAACTAACTAGCAGTATTAACTGAGAGCAGTATTAACTACTAGCAGTATTAACTAACTAGCAGTATTAACTGAGAGCAGTATTAACTACTTTACTCCTTTAATCTTGCGAAATACTGAGTACTGTTATACATATCCTGAAAAAGAAGATTAGTAACACCAAGAATAAACAATATACAGGTATAGAACCACTTTTTAAGAAGGGGCTTATTCAGAGTTGATCATTCCCACACTTGTTACCAAGAAAGTGAATCTACCCACATCAAAAGTTTTAGTGAATAGATCAGCAAACTGATTATCAGTGTGAACTTTTACAACTTGAATAAGTTTCTTTTCATTACAGTCTCTTATGAAGTGATACCTGATCTCAATGTGCTTTGTCTTTGAGTGCTTGACAGGATTATTCACAATGCTAATAGCACTGCTATTATCAATAAAAATTGGAGTGTGTAGAAAGGTTACCCCATAATCCAACATTTGATTCTGAATCCATAAGACTTGAGAACAGCAACTTGTAGCTGCTATGTACTCTGCCTCTGTTGTAGATGTGGATACTGTGGTTTGTTTCTTGCACTGCCATGAAACTAGTCTTGCACCCAAAAACTGACATCCTCCGGAAGTAGATTTTCTGTCCAAGTTTGCTCCACCTAGATCACTATCTGAGTATGCAAGTAGGTCAAAGGATGAGTCATGAGGATACCAAAGTCCCAATCTGGGTTGCCCTTTGAGATATCTGAATATCCTCTTAACAGCTTGATAGTGAGATTGCTTTGGCCTAACTTGGAATCTTGCACACACACAGACTGGAAACATTATATCTGGCCTAGAGGCTGTAAGATACATGAGAGAGCCAATCATGGATCTATAATGATGAACATCCATATCCTCCCCCTCAAGATCTGCTGTTATTTGCTTGTGTGTTTCCATAGGTGTGCTAGCAGGTTTTGAATCTGAGAAACCAAACTTGGTTAGAATGTCCTGCACATACTTGGACTGACAGATGAAGATTCCATTTGACTTCTGTTGAACTTGGAGTCCAAGGAAGAAAGTAAGTTCCCCCATGGAACTCATTTTGAACCTTTGATGCATTAGTTCCTCAAACTCCTTGCACATGTTGTCTCTTGTTGATCCAAAGATAATATCATCAACATAGATTTGGACCAGCAAGATATCCTTCTTCTTTCTCTTGATGAATAGAGTCTTATCAATGACTCCTCTTTCAAAGCCATTTTCCAAGAGATAGGATGACAGAGTGTCATACCATGCTCTTGGAGCTTGATGTAGTCCATAAAGTGCTTTCTTCAATTTGTATACTCTGTCTGGATAGCTTGGGTTTTCAAACCCTGGTGGTTGACAGACATATACTTCTTCTTCAATTGAACCATAAAGAAATGCACTTTTCACATCCATCTGATAGACTTTGAATTTCATGTAGGAAGCATAAGCCAGGAATAATCTAATTGCTTCTATCCTGGCCACTGGTGCAAATACTTCTTCATAGTCTATCCCTTCTTCTTGTGTATACCCTTGAGCCACCAGCCTTGCTTTATTCCTTATCACTATACCTCTTTCATCTCTCTTATTCCTGAAGACCCATTTTGTTCCTATTGCCCTTTGGCCTTTAGGAAGGTCTACCAGATCCCAAACATCTTGCAGCTTGAACTGCAGTAGCTCTTCTTGCATGGCTTCTATCCAACTGGATTCTTTCATAGCATCATGTGCCTTTTTAGGCTCAAGCTAGGATAAAAAGCAAGAAAGCACTGTGTGTTGTTGATCTTGTATTTCTTGAAGTCTACTTTGATTTCTAGTCATCATAGGAGAGGATATATCTCCTATTACCAGCTGTGGAGGATGATTCTTTTGTATTCTGGTGTGATGACTAGGTTCTTCATTAAGTCCCAACTCTAGATTAGAGTCATTCAACTCAACTGAAGTGTTTTCAGTAGCCACTTCTGGTTCTTTATTTTCTTGAGTCTCCTCATCTCTACTTTCTTCTTCACCTTGACTTGGTCCAGTAGATGGTTCCTTTTCACAGTCTTCAACAGGATTCACTGTGGGTATGGGAAATATCACAGATTGAGATATACTTTCTGAGACTTGTGTAGTCCCTGATCCTCCACTCCCTGTACCTGCATAATCATCACTACTGAAACCAAAAGAGTTAGTTAGTGAGTCAATGTCAAATAGCCACTGAGGACCAGACCCAATTGGATTTGGTGTGTTCTCATTGCATTTGACATTGTCACTTTCTTCAATTATTCTGGAAGAAGAGTTAAAGACTCTTTAAGCCTTACTCTGAGATGAGTAGCCAACAAGAAATCCATCATCTGCTTTGCTATCAAACTTACCTAAGTAAGATTTGGTATTGAGAATAGTACAGGGACACCCAAAAGGTTTGAAAAATCCAATAAATGGTTTTCTTTTATTTAAAAGCTCATAAGGAGTCTTGTTCTTTGGCTTGACTACTAGAACTCTGTTTTGGACATAACAAGCAGTATTAACTGCTTCAGCCCAGAAGGTAATTGGCAATTTTGAATCAGCCAACAGAGATCTAGCAGCCTCTATTAGTGTCCTATTTCTCCTTTCAGCAACTTCATTCTGTTGAGGAGTCCTAGGAGCACTATATTGTCTCTCAATACCTTTCTCTTCACAAAAGGTGTTTAGATCAAGATTTTTAAACTCAGTTCCATTATCTGATCTAATGACTTTTACTCTTTGATTAGTTTGGTTTTCAATTCTTAGAATAAAGGATTTGATCAGTCCACTTGTCTCATCCTTAGTCCTTAGAAAATATACCTAAGTAAATCTGGAGTAATCATCAACAATAACCAAGCAGTAAGATTTCTTGCCTATACTCATAACATTTGTAGGACCAAACAGATCCATATGCAATAACTGGAGACAAGAAGAAATAGAATTTAACTCTTTGGTCTTATGAGAAGTTTTGTGCTGTTTGCCTTTAAGACAAGCAACACAATGATCATCACATGAAAAGACTTTTGAAGGTAAACCTCTTACAAGGTTGTTTTTAACAAGTTTGTTCATAGTCTTGAAATTCATGTGACACATCCTTCTGTGCCAAAGAGAGGATTCATCCACAGAAGCTTTTGAAACAAGACAGTTCAGGGATGAATCACTATCAACATTGTCCATATCTAGACAATAAACATTGTCCTTTCTTGGAGTTCTAAGTAGTATCATGCTTTCATCAACTACTTTGAACCCTGGAGCAAGGATCATACACTCTGTGTTTGTAAATAATATGCTATGTTGTTTGTCACAAACCTGTGATACACTTAACAGGTTGTACTTCAATTGATCAACATAGTAGACATCCTCAAATGTCATCTTACCTTTTGTGACATTACCTTTGCCACTTATTTTACCACCAGTAAGATCATTTCCAAAAGCAACATGTCCTCCATTGATATGCTTGAAATCCTGAAGGCATGACATGTTACCTGTCATGTGCCTAGAGCAACCACTATCAACATGCCAAATGCTCTTTCCCTTGAGCTGTTGATTGCCCTGCACATTAGATAAATCAGTTAGTTTGAATAAGGAACCCAAGCCAAAGTGGTCTTGGGTACCCCTTTCTCATCAAAATACTTGCATTCTTTCTTGACAAGATTTTTAAACTTTGACTCCTCATGCTTGGAGTATTTTGTCACAATAATAGGCTTGGAAACATTTTTGCTAGAAGCAATACTGATTTTAGAAGTACTAACTGCCTTAGCAGCACTTGCATGCTTAGCAGTACTAACCTTGTTAGCAGTAGTAACTGTGTTAGCAGCATTAATATTTTCAGCAGTACTAACACTGTTAGCAGTAGTAACTGTGTTAGCAGCACTAATATTTTCAGCAGTACTAACACTATTAGCAGTAGTAACTGTGTTAGCAGTACTAATATTTTTAGCAGTACTAACACTGTTAGTACTTCTAGGTACCCATAGTAAAATACTTTCTTTTAAAACCTTATTTTTCATAGGGCCTTTACTTTCAACAGATTTCTTCATCACATGTTTCTTTCCGGCCTTCCTATAACCAACAGGTTTTTGCACAAATCTTTGAAAGTTTATCTGTTGATTAATAGGGTTAAAGAAGCAATACTTAGCCAAATGATTCAACTTGCCACATATGAAACAAGGTTTTGGTCTATTGATTTTATTCAGATCAACTCCTTGTTTCTGAGCCCATTGATTATTCCAGTTTCTTTGATTACCTCTTTTTATACCAGAATTTAGGCTCTTAGCTTTATTGCAAGCACACTGTTTACAAGATCCAGGATTCACAACCGTGGTTTGTTTGTAATGGACCTTGTTATCCTTTCCTTTGGTCTTCTCTATCTCCTTGGACTTGACCCAGATTTTCCCACATTCCTCATTGGTGATAATATTGTTTTCTAATGGTATCTTTTTACTCACAGTATTATCCCTATTCTTACTAGCTTCTTTCTCAGTCAAATCCTTAACTACTACCTCATCCAAAGGATCTATCTTAAGAGCTTCCTCAGACAAGTCCTTTTTCTCCTTGGTTTCTAACAAGTCTGAAGTAGGAGAGATATAGTTGTTGTTGTAAGGAGGAGGTGTATTGTTGTATCCAATACCAGGCTTCATCTTATCATGAATCTGAGCCTTTAGAAGAGAATCCATTGCTTTTGAAGCATATGAAAACTTTTCTATGTCAAGCTTAACTTTAGACAGTTCCTCTTTCAGCCTATCATTCTCTTCTAAGGACTTAGACAGTTTGGTCTCTAACTCATTCTTTTCCCACTTCCAATAGTTTGTGTCATAAGAGTGTTGAAGTTCATTAGCTTGAAAGCCTTTGATTTGCTCTTCAAATCTCTCTACTATCAACACATAATCTCTTCTGTCCGTTTCTAATCTTTTGAGGTCATCACACATACTTTGATTGTGATCCCTGTATCTTTTGACAGTGTCTATGCAAGATTTAGTGCAAAAATTAGAAATTACCTCAGAGGGGAGATCAGACACTTCTGCCATAAGAGCTTGATTCTGAATGGCTTCCTCAGCTTGATCACTCCAGTCAAATCCCATTCCTTGTTGAGAAACAAGGGCTTGAGCAGGATTCTTGTTTTGATTGTAGCCTCCATTCTGAGCTTGTTGGTGGTTGTTGTTTGGAACAACACTCCTGCATTCTCTAGCAAAATGTCCTTTCATGTGACACTTATAGCATTCCACCTTAGTCTTGTCAAAACCAGCTCCATCTTCTCTTCTTTGAGAGAAGTTGTTCCTTCCTGTTCTTTTAATAAACTTCTTCACTCTCATAGATAACATGGCCATCTGCCATTTAATGTCCATCTCCTCCAGGTCATCAGGGTGAAGTTGATCTAGATCATCATTAATCAATGAATTGTTGCTATGACTGGACAAAAAGGCTTCAAAGATAGTTCCAGTGCCTTTTTCTGAATTTACTCCACTGGCAGTACTAACTGCTTCAGGGTTAGCAGTAGTATCAGTAGATGTTGAAAGAAGTGCAGCATTGTGGATATAACCAGTGGGATTCTTCTTGGTTTCTACCTCAGTTTCAAAAACTCTTAGATCATTATATAGATCATCAAGTTCCTTCTCTTCCAGATTGTCACTCTGTCTGTATGAGACAGTGTACATAGTCCATTCATCCCCAAGAGATCTGAGGAACTTTCTGTTGATATCATCTTGTTCCATCTTCACTCCTACAGTAGCCAGTTCACCAATGAGCTTGTTGAATCTATCAAAAGTTTGAGTCATAGACTCATTCTTTGAAGAAGTGAAATTCTCATACTGCTGCTTTAGAACATCTCTTTGATTTCTGTTGATACTTTTAGTTCCAGCAAATCTTTTCTCTAGAGCATTCCAGAGAATCTGAGCATCAGTGCAGTTGCAAAATTGATGTTGATATTCATTGGGAATGGCCAAGAGCAGAGTGCTCAAGGCCTTCATCTCTGTCTGTCTGATCTTCCTCTCACCATCTGTCTTTGGTGGAGGTCTTTTCCCATCTGGTCCTATCTTTCCTGCTTCAGAAGGACCATTCTCAATGATATCCCACATTGAGTAGTCAGTGAGAAGAATGAATTGTCTAATTCTGATCTTCCACATGTCAAACTCACTGGGTTTGAGCATTGGAACCTTAGAGACCAGAGTACTGTTTGATTCTGCAAGGTTTTCCATGATGAATGAATAGATGTTTCTGAGGGAGTTAGGCTCTGATACCACTTGTCAGGATCGAATTCTTAACAAGAATAAATTCTCAGAAACTAATATCAAAGAAGTTGCGGAATAACACTTTGATATTCAATCAAGCAGTAAACCAAAACAGTATATAATCAACAACTTGTAAACTTGTATTGAAAGCTTGAAGTTACAAGATTAAACACACAACCTCAATATTGAGGAACAGGCTCACCAATACGAATTCTACTTCTCTAGAATTAGGATCTATGCCTTGAGGTTGATTTTCTCTTAAAAACTTAGAATGAATGAATTAATCTCTTTCTAAACTATTCTATCAAATCTGTACATATACTGAATAAAAAGATAATTACAATAAATAAAATATCTTCAGTATATCTTCCATCATTATCTTCAAGCCTTCCATGAATATCTTGATTCTTTCCAGCTGTCATCCTTTCCATCCGGTTCTTTAAGTCATAAGCAGTACTAACTATGCTCAGCAGCATTAATTTCTTCTAGCAGCATTAACTTGGTCTTAGCAGCATTAACTACTAAGCAGTACTAACCACTAGCAGTACTAACTAGTTAAGCAGTACTAACTTTGTTCAAGCAGCACTAACTTTGACTAGCAGTATTAATTCTACTAGCAGTAGTAATACTCAGCAGTATTAACTTTGAAGTCTTCTAGAAGTAGTAATTCTGAACTAGCAGCATTAAAGACTTGTTCACATCTTCAATTCCCAACAAAGATTAATTTTTTTTTGGCAATAATCTTCAGGTCTTCTTTTATTCAGAATTGTCTTCAACTTTCAGCTCTTGCTCTTTCATAACTTTGATATCTTGAAGTCTTTTTACACTTTATATGAACTTGACAATTCTTCAAACCTGTCTCTCCCTTTGAATTAGCTTTTGCATATTCTGAATAGACAACTTTACTTTCAAACTCTGACTTTCTGTCACTTCTCTTCGACAAGCTTTCTTTAACCTTTGACTTTGATCATCTGAAAATAGTTATCTCCCCTGAAATCTTAAAAACTTCAATCTGATCTTGAACTTTGATTATTCTCCCCCTTTTAATGATTTGTAAGAATAAAAATCATTAAAACACTTCAAGTTCATATTTATCGATGAATGATCTTCCCACCATCTAATAAGCACAATCTTCATTTGATACAATGTAAGAAAGCTCTCCCTTTGTGAAGAAATAGACAATCTCCCCTAGATAGGAAAATTATCAATCAATCCAATACATGATGTGAGAGAATCTGTCGTTTGATTTGAAAGAGCCGTTGAACCATGAATGTATTCATCTGAATCTTTTCAAATTCAAACGAAGTAAGAGTTGTAACCCTGAATCAACAAATGAAACAGTTAGAAGTGCCTGTCAGTAACACGAAGTTACTGTGTACAACAAATGTACAATATAAGGAGCTGGTTTGATATTGACTCCCTAGGACTTCCATTCAATCATTGAAAAACACAAGGTAATTCTATGAATGTTCTGACAGAAAAACAAATTCTCTGTGTGCTCGTGCTTGTGTTTGAAAGAATTAGCACAATGATTGTGTTTCATAAGGCTCAAAGTATGTAAATCACTGAGACAACAATGATTGTACATGAACTCAATGTGCATGAGAAAGGTTCGAAGGTAGGGCAACTTTCCTTCTTTTTCAATATCAGTATCTTCCAAGTGAAGATCCGATAGATTATGTGCTGCTTCCTCAGAAAATGTGAAACATTCTCTTTTTGAGAAAAGAATGAGTAGCTAGTGGGGTTGTATGCAAGAGATGGCATGGGCTATTTGCCTATTTCAATGATGGTCACCAAAGAAATGTGAACCAATCAGTAATGTGGCTGCCCGACTCAGAAAGATGTTTGGTGCAGAGTTCTGATATTCTTTTAACTCTGTTCTCTCACCCTCTTTCTTTTAAACACATAAGCTCACATCTAACCAATCTCTCATTTCCATTTTACCTCAGCTCACTCCCACACTCAATTCTTTTAGACCCCTCTCCCCTCAATCACTCAAAGGATTTCTTCCGGGGTAGGAAACACTAGTTATCGTAAATCCATGGAAGATCTATTAAGCACTCACACTGAATCCCATGTTCCTAAAAGTACATGTTGTTCAATGATTTTCTTGACATGTAAAGCACAAGGAATCATATGTCAGTGTATATATGCTCATCAAGAATCAGAAATGAAATTTGAGCATTTTAAACATTTAAGATATCTCAAAACTTTATATGAATGAATAATCATGAAAGAATAGAAATGTTTTGAGAATCTGACAATGATTAAGATAAGATCAAATTATCATGAAGAAAAAATATTTGGGAATTCAAAGACGTATGTTGTTTATATGAACAATATATAAACATATTATCAATGAAAGCACATTAAAAATGAAATGACGTTTGATTCAAACAACTGTGAATACCAAACGGGAGTATTACCATAGAAAGATATATCATTTGATACATGGTAATAACAAAATCAATTTGAAATTACTGAACCAATGTGTGTATGAATACTTGACAAAGTATATAGAAAAGAAAATACACAAGTATTATTCTTTAAAGAACACACGACCAAATAATCAGTTAAGTATCCAAAAATCATTTAAAATTCACACTTCTCAGTTCATGAAAACAGTTTAAGATCGTGAAGTGGTTTGAACATTTTAAAAACATTTTTCACAAGTGAAAGTTGTTTTTCTTTCACAAGTGTTAGAGTATAAAGATTAGAAATTTATACCTGTGCTGCATAATCCATAACTCCCCCTGGAATGAATATAACAGTGAAAGCATCTTTGACAAACAATAGATATCCTCCCCCTTGATATCTGAAACAGTCAACTTATCAGAAAAATATAACAATATAGTTTCTAAACACTCTTTCAAACGAAAAACTTCCTGAAAAGATATAATCATGAAAGCATCATTCAGAAGAAAACATTTGAATACGGGTTTTGAACAGAATTGTCCAAAAGCCATTGTCACATAAAATATCCTGCAAGAAAAAGATTTTGGTAATCATTATAAAAATGATTCCGCTTTAGTCAGTCAGCATTTGATGAAATATCCAAGATATATTCAAATAAAGCATAAGACTAGAAAAACTCCCCCTAGAATCATGAAGTGGCGTTTAACATACCAAGTTAAAATCATTAATACTATCAGTAAACCGAACTTGGAATTTACTATCGCAGAACTGACTTGTGCTAAAAAGATTATGATCAAGTCCTTCTACGTATAGTACTCTCTTGATCGTCACGATGCCATTTGTTAAAGATCCGTATCCTCGAATATGTCCAGTAATCTCTGAATTTGCATAACTTACAGTACCGGCAGGTTCCTCAACATAATTGTGAAGTAGATGCTTAAATCCTGTCATATGGCGCGAGCATCCTGAATCTATATACCATGTATGTGAGGCCTGCAAAAAGAGCAAATTATTTCTGCTTAGGTACCCATATCCAGATGGGTCCTTCCTTGTTAGCTTTTTGCAATACATCAACATCATTTACCTTAGCCTTAATTCGCCACTCATAGCGAGGCTTAGGTACCCATTTCCATATCATTTTCACATTAAGCTCGTGAAATATTTTCTTTTTAGAAAAATGATCAATCTTAGCATGAAAAACTTTAGTCTGATGTGTTACGGATTTGGAAACTGATTTGACAAGAGATGTTATTCTGACAACTTTAAATTTAGAATAAATGGAAGGAGTGATAAATGCATTATCATGGCAGTGTTTGCAAATAAAATTCTTGCATGCAAATGTCAAAAGTTTGAATTTATCCAATGAAGTACAAGCATTCATACAACTTTGACATTTGGAAACGTTTGAATTTTTACAAATCAAACTATCACTATCACTGATACTACATTTATTTTTAGCAACATTATTTTCCTTCACATTCTTCTTCCATTCTCCTTTAACATTTTGCCTTTTTATATCTGAAACAGGAAACAAAATTTTGTTAGCTTTCTTTGTAAAAGATGATTTTGACTTTGTAGTACAAGAAGCTTCTCCCTTTTCAAAAATACTCGGAGGATATTCAGGAGTAGTAGTGTAAACAACTGAAGTTTTAGAATTAATAGTCTCAAACTCTAGATTAGAATGAACATTCCAGTTTAGAGACTCAAACATCTTTTTCTCTTTTAGATTTTGTTTAAACAAATCATCTTTTAAAACTGTTAACTCTTTAGAGAGTTCTTTGTTTTCTTCAGAAGACTTGTCAAGTTTGAATTTGAGATCAATGTTCTCATCTTCTAACTCTTCAATCGTCTTTTGAAGATCTGTGATTTGTTTCTCAAAGATAGATGCTTGATTCACCTCAGAGTTTGATTCCATCTTTTCTATTATAGGTACATGATCTGAAGCATTCATCATTTCTGTAAAGATCTCCTCAGTCATAATTTTTGAAAAATCATAATTAAGGTTTTGATTCATGATATTTTCATCTTTTGATTCTTTTGAGGAATTAGAAATGAATGACTCAGATAAAGAAATTTGATTCTCAACATCAGTTTCAGAATCAGATTCATCATACTGACACTGAGATTTAGTACTATTTGCTTCAACCTTGGCTGACTCTGTTGGTAAACAAGGAGAAAATAGTAAAGAAAATTCACTAAATTCTGGCTTTCTTGTTTTATAACTTTCGTTCAAATCTTTATAAGTAAAACCAACAGATTTAAAACTTGAAATTGAATCAGCACAAGATGAAGTGTCATCATCATTCACAACTTTACCTTTAACAAAAGTATCATGAATATTAGGTTTTATAGAAGTAGAGCCCATCTTATCAAAATTATACAAATTTTCTGGTGCTCTTTTCAAAACATTATTTGCTTCAAAACCTAAACCTTTTTTAACATCATAAAATCTGACATCTTGGAGTTTGTTTGTTAAAAGATTTAATGTTTGCTCAGTCTGTCCTTGTTTCAGATTTAAATCCTCCAGTTGCTTGATTTTACAATATGCCTCGTTTCTTTCTTGAAAACATGCTTCAAATTTGATTTTAAAATCACCTTTTTCAGCATTTAAATTTACAAGATCTCTTTCAAGCTCAGATATTTTTGATTTTAAAACATCTTTGTCCTTTTTCAAAATCTCTTTCTCAGATTCTTTATCCTTAACAACATCTTTCAACATTGCATTTTCATCGCGAAAATTCAACATTGTTTGTCTTTCATGACTAAGTTTGACTTTCAAAGTTTCAAACTCTTCTTTCATGAATTGAACCTGAGCTTTTAACGATTGAATAAGTTCATTATTAGACAGAGTACTTACCTTAGAACCACAGTCGGAATGATCAGAAGATGATTCAGTGTCCTCATTCACTTTGGCCATCATACACACCTGAGTAAAGTGTGCCATTTCATCATCAGAACTCTTGTAGAACCAATTTTCCTCTTCCGCCATTAAGTTCTGACCATCTTCCACTTTCTTTGCAATTAGTGATTTCCTAGCATAGTACTCTGAATTCTTTGTTCGCTTGAACTTACAGTCTTTAGAAAAATGACCTGGTTTTCCACAGTTATAGCATCGTCCATATTTTGTCTCAGTCTCTTCTTTCTTTCCTTCTCTCTTCTCTTCTCTTTTCTCTCCTCTTTTCTCATACTTCTTTTCAGACCTTGGTTTGTACTTATCTTTCTTGTAACTCTCATATTTCGGCTTTGAGAATCTGTTTTTACCAAAGGTTTTCTGAAACTTCTTTGTTAGGAGAGCCAGATTTTCAGCAAATCGTTAAATATCCTCATCTGAATTTTCTTCAACTTCAGTAGAAGATTCATCAGTACTTGAATCGGTGATTTCAGTGAGGAGATCTTTGGATTTCCTTGACTTTGTCTTGTAAGAAGAACTGGACTTGAAACTTGACCCTTTCTTACGTTCAGACATTAAGGCTAGAGAGAATCTTTGACCATCTTCTTTTCAGCACTCAGCTGCTTTACTTCATCCTCATGCTGAGACAAAGTTCTGAAGATATCATTGACTTCTTCTTAAGCCATGTCTTTAGTCATCTGAATGTTGATAGCATAGCTTTTCCATTCTGGGTTCAAGTTCTTAATGAACTTATAATTGATCTCTGATACTGACTTGTTCATTCCATTTCTCCTTAGATCATTCAGAATCACATTGAAACATGTATATGTCTCCAACAAAGTCTCTCCTTCTTTTGCATGGAAGCCTTCATATGCATTTATACTTTGATTCAGTGTTGTCTGAATTGACTTCTTTGTTCCCTGAAACTGTCTTTCCAGTTCATCCCGTAAAGCTTTTGCAGATTCCCTACTGTCTACGCGATTGTAGATGTCATTATGATTTGCCATGGTGAGATAGATAAGTGCTTCTTCATCTATCTTATGTCTTGCCTTTTCTGTTTCACTTAAGAATTCATATGGTTTTGGCACATATCTATCTGGAATTGCTGGAGATGTAGCTGTGGCTGCCTGTCCAGGTACATGCGTTTCTGGCACATTTGGACCATTTATGATAGACTCCATATAATCTTTGTTCTTAGGATTCAAGAACTGAGTCATCATTTTCTTCCATTGTGAGTATTCTCCGATAGACAAGACCGGAGGTTTCAGATGAGATCCCATAGAGAGTAATTCATTCGCCATGATTGAAAGATGTATAAACCTACACAAGATGAAAAATATTAGCTAGTAAAGATCTTTAAATCCAACAAATCAAGAAAAAATTAAAAAAAAAATCAAGTATAACACTGTAGCTTGAAATATGAAAGAAAAAAAATCAGAAATTTCGAAAAATTTGACTAAGTGACAAAACTCGCAAGTCACTGTTGAAACTCGCAAGTCACTATTTCTGAAAAACTCGCAGACCAAGGCTTGGGTGTTTGTGAAATTCGCACGCAAAGACTTGCGTGTTCTGATAAACTCGCAGATGATTAAAACTCGCTAAACAATGAAACTCACAAGCAACTATTCTTGAAGAAACTCGCTAACGCCTGAACTCGCAGATTACTATTCACTCATAAACACGCAGGCTGAGACGTGTGTGTTTGAGAAACTCGCTAGGCACTACTAGCGCGTTTTGAACAAAATCGCTAGACAAGATTAGCGCGTTCTGACACTTAGAAAATTTTCTAAGAATTTCAAACTCGCAGATAACTGAACTCACAAAACCCTGTTCCTGATGAAACTCGCACACTTCGACTAGCGCGTTTGTAGAACTCGCTAATCGCTACGTGCGTGTTTTGGTCCTTAGAAAAATTTCCAATTCTCCAAACTCGCAGACTTCAACCAGCGAGTTTCTAGAACTCGCTAACAACGCCTTGCGCGTTTTGACCAAAAAAAAAATTCTTCAGCTAGCGCGTTCTAACGAAGAACTTGCGCGTTCTTCAGATCTAGCGCGTTCTTCAGAGTTCTTGCGTGTTCTTCATCTGATTCACCAAAAACCAATCTAAATTAAAAGATACAGACTCTATCGATTTCACTATATGATCATAACCTGATCAATTTCAACTCAAAATTTTCATTAAAACTCAAAATTGATTCGAACTTCGTGAACAGTAACTATGAATAGTGTCGACTCAAAAACTTTCTTGATTTTGAAATGGATTTGGCTTTGATACCAATTGTGGCCCAAGATTTACTAGCATAAACACATACAAATCTATACAAAACACTTTTGTTTTATTAATCACAAAGATTACATCAAGTCATATATCTATTTGTGATAGACTTTTCAATACAGAGTGTTTGTGTGTGTTCTCAATGTGTGCAACTATGTGTTCTTACTCTCTCTCAATCACCACCACGATTACACCTTCACTTTCACACACTTATTTCTTACTTACTTAGAAAATAACACTATGACTTGCTTATATATAGGTCAACATGACCAAGCAAGGTCAAACCTTCTAAGCTCATTACAACACACACACAAACAACAAATACAATAAAGACCCTCATTTAATCTTGAATACAATTTCAGTCTAATAGATGGAGACTTGAAATCTTGAGATCTTGATGTAGAAGGAACACAATAAATTATGTTTTTCCTCCCAAGCCTTGCAATAAATGCTTTAGATAGCAAGAGGAAGAAAATGGCTCCCAAACCCTAGAAAATCGCTCCTCAAATCAGTGTGTATGTGTTTTGTGATTTCGAACTGAGTGAAAAAGGTTTTTGGGGACCTGCAGGTCGATCGCGACTTGTGCTGCGACTTGCACCCGCGGCATAAGTCGCCCGTGTGCTCAAAGGTGAGGGCTCCAGTGGGTTACGCGGCTTGTGCCGCGACTTCCACCCGCGACCTAAGTCGCGAGGTTCCTTACATGTGTATACTCCAGTGGACTACGCGGCTTGTGCCGCGACTTCCACCCGCGACCTAAGTCGCGTAACTTACTGCTCAACAAAGGCTGGTCCAAAATTTCCAAACTGACACCAAACAGTTACCATAAACGGAAATGGAAATTAAGCATATAATTCCTACTTTGATAAACACATAAATTTAAGATCAACAAGGCCTCAACTTACCTGAAATTACGGATGTTACAAAAATCAAGTTTACTAAATGATTATTGAGTTTTGGATTGAATTATATCAAGGTTTAAGAATTGTACTGAAAATTGTGGCATTAGTTTATCGATGTCTCTGGTTCTGTTTGTTCGTTTCGGCACCGGTCACCGGGGGAGGAGTAACCCTGTCACATCTTCACACCGGTCGAGAAAGGGGGTGACCCCGGTCGACCTTAGACACCGGTCGAGAAAGGGGGAGACCCCAGTCGACCTTAGGCATCGGTCGATAAATGGGGGAGGCCCCGGTCGTGGTTAGAGGGGGTAACCCCGGTCCTGTTTAGCGATGGCCAGTCGTAGGATCCGGTCCTCGGGTTCATTATATGGGCCGAAGCCCATGTACATTATAAGGTTTATTTTTAATGGATGGGCTTTGAGTTAAATTGAGATATCGACCCATTTCGGTTTATTCCAGGTACCTCGTCTCGAGTCGTTATGCTAGTGGTTTTTTTTATTCTTTTAGAAAATAGGAAGTTGGGATTTTGGGTTAAGGTCAAACTTGTGTAAAATTAGAAGGAATCGCAAGTTCACCGACCAATGTGTTGTTTTATAGGTTTTGGATCGAACTTTAAAAGTAAGCGCAGGATTTTTGCTAAGGACGTCAGGTGAGTTTTTCTGAACTAAACCTTTTTGGTAACGAAAGCATGTGAAGTTTAATTTTAAACTTTGATTTATTTATGATGGCATGATTATTATGAAATTATTCAAGTGTGCTATAAATTTGTGGATGTTTAAATGTATGCATACATTATTTGTGGAGAATGTGACCTAAGTCGGGGAGTGTGGCCCGCCTACTCGTGCCGGGGAGTGTGACCCATTTATGCCATTGGGGGTGTGTCCCAAAATTAAGGCAGCGCGAGTTTGACATATCGTCTTTAACGGTCGTGTGGTCAGTAGCGTGTTTTATCTTTATGTGTTTATAAATTTGTTGATTTAAATGTTCTGGAAAGTTTTATTGTTGCTTATCTGTTAGAGGGGACTCACTAGACCTTCGGTCTAACCCTCGCTCTTTCAAAACTAAAAATCTTTTCAGGCAAGCGTTATTTAGGAAGGGCAGATAAGGACAAGGAAAGGATGTAGCGGGAAAAGATAGAAGACCGTCATTTTAGACATTTTTATTAGTATCTCAGTTGTGAATAGGTTGCCTTTTTGCAAACCTAGAAATTTTATTGTACGCTTGGGCCCGATTTGGCATGGATTGTTATTGTTAATAAGATTTAATTTCGTTATTTTTTTTTGCATTCTGGTGTGGGTTGTTACAAGCCCGAATATGATGTTTCCATTATTTTAACACGTAAGGTTTCGAATCAAATTGAAACAGTTCCTACTAAAAATCTTGTCCCTTCTTACCCTTTCGAGTTGGATAAAGTTTCGCTTATATGGAAACAACCACGACAACATCTTTTGAGATTTGAAGATTGGTCAAACTTTCTGAGTTCTGAAGATCGAGTTATGGATCAACATGCTTTAAACAAGAAAATATTAAATGTAAGTAGTTTGGTGTTACATCGGAATCCCAAGGAATCAAATGGAGTTGTTTTTCAAGTGAACTTGAGGGTGAGTTTTTTTCAAGTGAGGGTGACTGATACAGGGAGAATTCGACAGGTAATAAGATCTTCGAGAATAATTGGAAAAGAATAAAACGAGCTCGAAAGAGGCTGGGAATTTGGCATCGAAGAAGGAGCAAACAACCCTTACCGGTAGTTACACCGAGACCTAAGTCCCGGTGGCCACTGGAATGTGCAACGCCGACAACAAAGCCAACCGAGAGTTTCACCGAGACTTAAGTCTCGGGACAAGTCATGGTAATCAAGGCAGAAGCTACCGAGAGTTAAGTCTCGGGACAACTCTCGAAAACATATTTTCCTTATTTTAAATATTTAAACTTAGGATAAGTATTGTTAGCTTTAATTATTATTAGGATTATTATTTAGTTTCCTTTTATTAATTATTTAATTAAGTTTTATAGTTGGTTTAGAATTAAGATAAATTTATTTCCATAGTTATCTTTGAATTAGTTTACTTATAAATAGGGTTGAATGTTTTAATTAATATTCAGATTATTGATTAATAAATTAAACCTTTTTAGAGTTTTATCTCTAGTTTAAGAGTATTCTCTTAATTTACTCGAGTGTTTCATTGTAAAGCTCACTATCCTTGGATCAAGACGTTTATTGATCCGTTCAGCACCTTTCCCCGCTGCGTCAATAAGACCATTATACCAATTATAGTTTGTTTCAAAGAAACTATTGTACGATGCCACGATGGTAAAGTTCTAATAAAACAAGGACTTAGAAAAGATTAACATCTTTGTCCTCATTCTAACCTTGTATATGTTTAGTAGGTTCATGTAGGCATGTAGCTAGATTATGTTATACTTTCTTGTAATCATTACATTCAACATATTTCTTTCGTTAATTAAATTAATAATAAAATGGTATTTTAATTTATAAATTGTGAACACTTCTATAGGACACCTCTAATAAACTGTTTTTTGAATATTTGCCAAATCTTAAACATTTTTTCACGAATTATGAACATTTTCATTTTTAACCGACATATCTTAATTTTGACGTGTCCCTAAAAAAAATTCAAAAATTGTTATGTATATATTTATGAACATTTCTAGTCAAATCTTTTCAACTGAATCTTAGGTGGCATTTGGTTTGCAGAATGTTTTTTGATGGAATGGAATCTGTCAAAGGATTGTGACTTTGAAGAAATTGGAATAAAATGTTGTCAAGTTTGATCACCTGTTTGGTTGACAAAATTGGAATGGAATATGTTAAAAGAATTGGAATCTGTCTGTTTGGTTCACAACATGTAACTTTGGAATTGGAATGAAATGTTGATAAATGACCAAAATACCCTTTTTGATAATTTTAATTTTTATATACAAACCATGATTTAATAAAATAACCATTAAAAATACTTTATTTGTAACGGTGGTTCAGATTGGTGGTAGTTTAGAACGGTGGTTCAGATCGGATGTGGTCGACAGTGGTTCAAATCTGTGTGGTTCAAATCGGCGGTGGTCGACAGTGGTTCAGAACGGTGGTGGTCGGCAGTGGTTCAGATTGGCAGTGGTCGGCGGTTGCTCAGAACAGTGGTGGTTGACGGTGGTTCAAATCGGTGGTGGTTCAGATTGGCGGTGGTCGGCGTTGGCTCAGATCGGCGATGATCGGTGGTCGGCGATGGTTCAGAACGGTGATGGTTCAGAACGGCGATGGTTGATAGTCGACGGTTGTCGATGGTAGATAGTGGTTCAGATCGGCAGTGGTCGGTGGTGGTTCAGAACGTTGGTGGTCGGTGGTCAACGGTGGTCGGCCATGGTCGGTGGTGGTTCAGATCAGCAGTGGTCGACGGTGGTCGTCGATGGTCGGTGGTTCAGATCGGCGACGGTCGGTGGTTGACGGTGGTTCAGATCGGCGGTGGTAGGTGGTAGGCAGTGGTTCAGATCGGCGGTAATCGACGGTGATTAGGTTATTTTGGATTGAGGGCATATGTGGTATTATGAAAAATAATAATTTCATTCCATCAAAATAGCTTGTAGTTGCTAAGGAATGTTAAATTCCCTCATTTGTGGAATTTGATGGAATTTTGAGATTCCTTCCGTAAAAAAGAATGAATCAAACAAATGAATGGAATTTGGTCAATGGAATTCAACATTCCAATTTCATCAAATTCCTTCAGAATCTGCGAACCAAACGCCACCTTAGATTTGAAAAGTTGTCTATAAGATTTATCAAATATGATGGTTAGCACTTTATATATCATGTGAGCTTATAAGAGAATAATAAATTGATTTTTCACATCTCTAAATTTTAAGGATTGACAAACAAACCCGTAACTAACCATCCCCCCTCATACCACACCATAAAATATATTGAGCTCGTTGGTTTCGCTTTTGTTTTGGTACAAAGAAATCTCGAAGCTTTAACAACGATTTAAAGCTAAGAATTAACGATTCCTCCCAAAAGTCAACCTTCCAAGATCAAATCAACACTCGGTACGAATATTGGTTTAATTAATGTAAAATACGAACTAATATGGCTAATATAATGTGTACTTAGTATAACCGAGTCATCAATAATTTAGAGCAAACACAATGAGTTTATAATGCATAAAGGAGATCAATGCATGACATTAGATCCGGAGATTTTTATGTGGAAAGGAAAAATCACGGTTTTTATGTGGAAAGGAAAAATCACGGGCAGATCAACATATCGAGAACTAGGGGTGTTCAAAAAAACCGTTGGACCGCTTAAACCGGTCGAACCAAGTCAAACCGGACCGTTTTTGGCGGTTTGAGCGGTTTGACGGTCCAGTCTGGTCTGGAAAATTGCCTAACCGGGTGGTCCGGTCCGGTCTGCGGTTTGGAGGTTTTTTTTGGGCGGTTTGGACCAAACCGACCACCAAATATATAAATATATATTTTCTATTTCTTTTATATATACATTTATTATAAAGAATAGATGATATAAAGCCCAAATGTCCAAGTATATACAAAAAGGCCCAAGGTATTTTAAAAGATTGAAATCTTTATGGATTGTGGAATACAAAGAACGGAAAAATGAAGAAGTGAAACCGTTGATTTTATTTGCAGTTTGCATATTACTTTTTTTTTAGTGTTTTGTCTTCGGATATTTAGTTAACTTTTGTGGACTTTGTTCTTTATTTCAAATGGACTCAAGCCAACGAGCCTTTAAAATTCAAAGTTTTATATGTTTTTATGTTTAAACTTAAAAGTCCACTAAAAGGCCCAAAACGCCTAAACCGGTCGACCAAACCGCCTAAACCGCGGTCCGACTTGACCGGTCTGGGCACTTGATGTCAAACCGCTCGGTTTGAAAAATCAATAAACCGCCACTTACGGTTTGGTTTGTGGTCTGAGGAGTTAAATCGCCCAAACCGGATCACCAACACCCCTATCGAAAACTAATCCACGATCAATTTGGTGTTATTTAATGGAGAAAAGGGATTACAATATTGATGGTTGACTATGGAGAAATGAGTAAAATATTTGAAGAGATAGCCTATAGATTGAAATATCCCTAATATGGAAACAAACCCATCAATCAATCAACGTATGCAACTTGGTAGGTTCATTCCTGACATTTTATAGGTCTTGAACAAAATATAAAAAAGATCGATCGATATGTACAAAAAATGTTCAATATATCGTTTTTATTATTAGAAATAACATTGAATTCAACAAATAATAATATTTTATATAAGACCGTTTTTTTTATTATTTCTAGATGCAAAAACAGTCGATAACTATTTTTTAATTAATATTATCTATTATATTATATATATATATATATGTATTATCTACCATATTATATATATATATAGAGAGAGAGAGAGAGAGAGTCGGGTTCAAACGAGAACAATATCTATTTAAAAGAACACGAGAACTAACAAAATCATTAGTGATTTTATATTAACACACGAAAAAGGGACTTTGGCAGCGGCTTCAGGTCAGAATGGTTTTTTTGAGCGTTAATATAAAATCACTAATGATTTTGTGAGTTCTCATGTTCTTTTAAATAGTTATTGTTCTCGTTTGATCCTCCCTATATATATATATATATATATATATATGTAGTATTGTCTTTCCATTCCATCGTAAAAAAAGTCCTATGATATACATTTAATATATAGATTGACATCATTTGGGGTTATGATGTTGATTATTCGAAGTAACACTATATAAATCATATAAATAAGTTGGGTTTCCATCTCACCTTAGGTTAATATTTTTGTTTACCGTTTTAAACTTTTAGGGTCAAAAACAAACTTTTTCGAAACCATCAATCTCATAATCAAAGCTTATTTTGGTTATAGGATGAGATATTATTCTTGTTTTAGAGATAGGAGCCCGGATACGTAAGATTAATACACTCAATATTATGTAATAAATAGTTAATAATGTATGAAAAAATAAATGCAATTTTGAAATCTTAAATATACATATAAGTTGAACCGTCTCATATGGTTAGTAATCTTTTCAAAAGGAAAGACTTTTCTTATGTTAATAACAAGATATCTACTATATTCTAATACAAAATAGAATTTATGCGGATGCAATAATCAAAATTAAAAGAGTCAATTATAGATGAATGATAGAGAATATATAAGGGGTGTTTGATTCACATAATGTGATGGAATCTAATGGAATTGGAATGAATTACTTTGACCAGATTCTATTCCCTTGTTTGATTTATGCTTTTCAATGGAATGGAATCTTCAAATTCCAATAAATTCCAACCATAAAGGATGTTAACATTCCATCATATAACCGAAATATTTCAATGGAATGAAATTTGGTATTTTCATAATTCCAAAATTACCCTCTAACTCAAATAAACCCTATTCTATTTTTTATCACAGCTTCTGATAATAAGCATCAACTCTCTCTCTCGTCTTCTCCATAGAAATGTTCTCTCCATCAGGCCCGAGAGTACGACTACGAGACATGATTCCAGTCGATTCCTTCCTTCCCTCTAATACGATTGAAATCTGCTAGTTAGATTGAAGCCTTGAAACATGGTCCTCATTCGACTAGTGTGTCATTGAAGTATTGACTCTAGAAGATTCAACCCTACTGCTGGACTGCATATCAGTATCTCAAGTTTCACCCATCTACTCTCAAATCACTCTCAAGGGTGGGCTATACATTCATTTAGCATATGTTTTTAGTTTTTACCAATAATTATTGATTTAATGTGTAATTTATGATTATAAATAGGTTATTCGGTAATATTATACAAACTTTACATTTACAGAGCTCTGGTGTGTGGACTGTTGACAGTGAACACCCACGGTTGGTTCTAACCTTGATTTACTTCATCAAAGTTTTAATTTTCTGAAGGTTTTCACTTTTCAGTTTTAGGCTACCAAAATTGTTGTTCTTACTGTTTTATGCTTACTATATGTTATGGGACGATTCAAAAATCAAAATTATCCTACTTGTGCAACATCACCATTATAACATATGCTATATTTTTTTTTCCCATTAAACTAACAGAAAGATTGAAAGAAATTGATCACAGTTTTATATTTTTTTGTTCCATTAAATTAACAACTAGAGGTTGTGTTCTGGAACACTATTTGTTTATGCAGAACTAGATCTGTTGTTGTTTCGTGATTGATGATGATTCAAGTGTTACCCCAATCCATGTTCTTTGCCCTACAGTCCATACAGTCGATTTACTCCCTGTATATGGATTAAGATTTACTGTTTGTTCATGGTTTGTACAAATTATGAATGTGTTTACTGCTTGCTTGTTCATGGTATATGGATTAATGTTTACCGTTTGTTCATGATATAGGGATTAATGAAAAGGGGTATTTTGGTCATTTATCAAAATTTCATTTCAATTCCGAAGCTACAATATATGAACCAAACAGACAGATTCCAATTCCTTTAACAGATTTCATTCCAATTCTATCAACAAAATAGGTGGCCAAACCTAACAACATTCCATTGATTACTGTTTAATAACTCTAGTCAAACACCCCTATATGTATTACAGACAAAGAAAAGAAGATTATGGTTAATTTGTTGTCTTTTCTGTTGTAGCATATGTTTTGTTTGAGTTTTACAATCAAGATTAGGAGATCATGTTATTTTTCAAGTGACTAATATGTCTTATTCTTTAAACATTGATTGCAAAAAACATATGAAAAAAAAAACAAATACGAAGTTGACTAATTCATTCAATGATTATATTTTTTTTGGAAATGGCAATTCATTATCACACTAGCCACGAGCTAGCAAGAAGAAAACAAGGAATTACAAAGCCCCAAGACAAGAAAAAGGGGATGTTCTCCGGACAACAACATTTTTCACACTCTCCTTATATAACACCCTAAAAAAATTCGGTAATTTTAAAAATTGAAATATCAGCAATATGACATTTGTATTTGGAGCAAACCACCCAAAAACGTAAAAATGTAAGCGCTTACAAAACTTGTATATGAAGCATGGGAAATCGACAACAAACTAATCTAAACCATTTCTATCTAGATTACATAGGTTGTCAACCCAATTCCCAAAAATAAGTAAATTGTTTTAAACGCCAAAACTCCAAAATATCTATCATCCAAAAATGCCCTCAACAGTCCACGCTCTTCACTCAACCCTTTGACGACCCGTCGCTAAGGGAACCAGTTATACACATCATTTGAGAAAAAGTATTAGGCTTAAAGTCTAGTGAGAACATACAGTTTATACGATAATTTAGTAAGAAATTTATATACAAATGTAAGTAATTTGTTTTCCTCAATCGCCTCTGAAATTAGTTTCATAAACATATAATGACCTTGCGGTCCCAAATACATCTTGCGATGACAGGAAAACCCGATTTTCCAAGGATTGTGGCGGAACACAAAGTAAGCCACTTTCCAAGATATTGAGCTCACCATATTAGGATCAAGACCGCGAACACACCGGCTCGTACTAAGATGTGGGGGAGGGCACCCAATGATCCTAGTCATACTCATTCGCTAGGATTTACATTTACGACCCACGGCTAGTATCCGGTCCCACATAACCGTACCAAGTTGCCACCCTAGGGTCCAATGTCTCAACTAGCTACAAACGGGAGTTATCACCAATATGAAGTCGACTCTATACCTATAGATCCACTAGTAATAGTCTAGACTTGTCACAATTTCATTTGTGACCAACTATGATCAAACATATAGTTCTTAACACCATTTAATTCCCAAAATTCATTTATATGGTTAACTGTTGATAAGAAAATACGAAGCCCAATCATGAAACATAAGCCCATCTTCTCATTTCCAAATATGTTTCCTTACTAAGTAAACCTTTCGAGTGTAAAATCCTTTTTAATGTGAACATGGATTTCAACAACGTTAACCCATATATTTCTTTTTCTCAAATAACACTTTCAACTAAAATACCCATAAAATGGCTTAAAACATGACATTGGCTATAATGCCGTAGGTTAAATATTTACTCATGAAAATGTGAAAACATTCATATTTATAGTTCAAGACATGGATTATTTCTTTATATTACAATATGGTAATAAACCCTAAAAATCTCCAAAATACCAGGTTAGGTCAAAATCTTTCCAACAAAGAATATGTAAACAAGGGGATATTTAGAAGTCTAAAATGCATTTTTATATGTATAAAGTTTTAGAAAAGAAAGGATGAACTCACAATGGGGTTATTCTAAACCCTAGCAAATTCTAGATGAAGAGATATTGTACTTGAGAACTTGAGATCTTCACACCAAATACTTGACAACCTAGAATGAGAAATTGAGGATCTTAGGATTCCATTAACTCACAATGAATGAAGAGAGAGGATGGAACTTACCTAGGGTTCAAGAAAATCGCCCTACACAAAGCTGGAATGAAATAAATGAGTTTTGGGTCGGTTGAGGTCTGATTAATACCCAAAATCCCGCTCGCGACCTTGCCCGGCGAGAGTGACATGGTCACAATCTCCGGGGCACAATCGTCTGCTCCAAGGAGCTCTCGGTACCTCTCCCGCGAGAGTGTCAAGCGAGAGTGACATTGGTCACAATCGCCGACACAATCGCGTCGTTTGTACCGTGGGGTATTACCCCCTCGCGATTGTGACCTGCGATATTGACAAGGTGTCATAATCGCGGGTACAATCTCCGACCCTGCTCCGGGGCTCAATTTCGTTCCCAACGCTGCTCAACCCCTCTAAACTTTACGGTTATGGTTTTTGTGATCAAGGGTCCACTTTAACCAAGGTAAAATCACGAAGTGGTGATCTTACATATGCCAAAAATAGGATAAGGTTCACGGTCAAACTTACCGAAATTCCGGGTGTTACAATCCTCCCCAACTTGGAAATGATTTCGTCCCCGAAATCCCAACTACACGAAAAGGTGAGGATATCTTCGCTTCATATCCTTCTCGGCTTCCCACGTCACATTGGCACCGCGATGATGCTTCCATTGCACTTTGACCATAGTGACTTCCTTGTGGCGAAGTTTCTTTGACTTTTTCTCCAAAATAGCTTCGGGTTCTTCAACACAATGGTTACCCTCATCCACTCTAATCTCGGAAAAAAGGATAACACTTTCCTCTTCTGCCAAACACTTCCGAAGGTAACATATATGGAATGTGTTGTGGATCCCATTCATTTCTGGAGGAAGTTCCAATTGGTAGGCTTGCAAGCCCGCACGCTTAAGCACTTTAAATGGTCCAAGGAAATAGGGACTCAACTTCCCGAGTTTTCCGAACCGGATAATGCCCTTCCATGGCGACACCTTTAGCATCACACGGTTGCCCACTTGGAATTCCATCGGTCGTCTCTTCTTATCGGCATATCTCTTTTGCCGATCTTGAGCCGCTTTCAATATTTCCAGAATTCCTTTGACCTTATCGACCGACTCTTACACGATTTTAGGTCCGACGAATTGCTTCTCTCCCGCTTCAAGCCAATATACGAGAGTTCTGCACTTCCGCCCGTATAAGGCCTCAAACGGAGCCATTCCGATACTCGAGTGGTAGCTGTTATTGTAAGCAAAGTCCACCAAAGGTAGGTGAGAGTTCCAACTACCCCCGAAGTCGATAACGCAAGACCATAGCATGTCTTCAAGCGTTTGGATTGTTCTCTCGCTCTGACGTCACTTTGAGGATGGTAAGTCATACTCAACTTCACACGTGTACCAAGTTCCTTCTGCAAGTCATCCCAAATGTTTGAAGTGAACCGACTGTCACGATCCGATACAATAGACAAGGGCACTTCATGCCTCGAAACCACCTCATCGATGTAAAGCTTTGCTAACTTATCCATCGGTAGTGTCTCACGCATGGCCAAGAAATGAGCGCTCTAGGTCAACCGATCAACTATCACCATATGGTATCATGACCTCGAAGAGTCTTGGGAAACTTAGTCACGAAGTCCATGGTAATGTGCTCCCATTTCCACTCGGGGATCTCCAAGGATTGAAGACTCCCGTACGGTCGTTGATGCTCAGCCTTCACCTGCAAGCACGTCACACATTGCTCCACGTATTGTGCCACATCAAGCTTCATTATCGACCACCAATAATGTAGCTTCAAATCCCGATACATCTTTGTACTCCTCGGATGGATGGAGTACATGGACTTATGGGCATCTTCGAGGAGAAGTTCCCGATTGCCCCCAACCTTAGGCACCCATACACGACCGTTGAACAATTTTACTCCACGGCTATCTTCCGTTAAGAGCAAACGTTGTTTTGTCATGACTTCCTCCTTGAGATTTTCCTCCAACAAGGCTTCTACTTGAGAAGCCTTGATATTCTCTATGAGACTCGATACGAGCTCGATTCTTGAGAGGGTAGCCCGAATGCTCCCACTATAGTCCTTCCAACTCAAAGCATCGGCCACTACGTTTGCCTTACCGGGATGGTAAAGCAACTCACAATCGTAGTCTTTGAGTAACTCGAGCCACCGCCTTTGCCTCATGTTCAACTCATTTTGATCAAAAACGTACTTCAAACTTTTATGATCCGTGTAAAGAGTACATTTCGTGCCACAGAGGTAGTGTCGCCAAAGTTTGAAAGCGAACACCACCGCCGCCAACTTCAGATCATGGGTAGGATAGTTCTTTTCGTGAATCTTGAGTTGCCTCGATGTGTAAGTGATTACCTTGCCTCTTTGCATCAACACACAACCCAACCCCATCTTCAAAGCGTCGCTATAAATCACGAAGTCTTCCGATCCTTCGGGTAACGATAAAATCGGGGCTTCACACAACTTCTTCTTTAAGGTCCGGAACGCTTTCTCTTGCGTTTCTGTCCAAATGAACTTCACATTCTTCTTAGTCAAAGCCGTCAAGGAAGAAGCGATCTTGGAGAAGTCTTGGACGAATCTCCGATAATAGCCCGCCAAACCCAAGAAGCTTCAGATTTCGGACGGACTCTTGGGAGGTTCCGAATTCATCATAGCCTCAATCTTGGAGGGGTCTACCTTCACCCCATCTCGAGTGACAATGTGACCCAAGAATTGAACTTCGTCGAGCCAAAAGTCGCACTTGGAAAACTTGGCATACAACCTCTCCTTCCTCAACACCTCTAAGACTTCACGCAGGTGTTGCTCGTGTTCTGACTCGCTCTTGGAATACACGAGTATTCATCGATGAACAAAATGACCGACTTGTCGAGGAATGGTCGGCACACTCTATTAATCAAATCCATAAACACCGTTGGTGCGTTAGTTAGGCCAAACGACATTATGAGGAATTCATAATGGCTGTAACGCGTCCTAAAAGTCATCTTCGGAAAGTCTTCCCCTCTCACCTTCATTTGGTGATATCCCGAACACAAACTGATCTTTGAGAAACAACCCGCTCCTTGGAGTTGATCGAACAAGTCGTCGATCCTCGGGAGTGGGTACTTATTCTTCATCGTAGCCTTATTTAGTTCACGATAATTGATGCACATTCTCATTGTGCCATCATTCTTCTTGACAAACAAGACCGGAGCTCGCCAAGGCGACGAGCTCAGTCTTATAAATCCCTTCTCTATGAGTTCTTGGAGTTGAGCCATCATTTCTTGCATCTCCGATGGCGCCAACCGGTAAGGGGTTCGCGCAATTGGAGTTTCCCCCGGTATAAGATCGATCCGGAACTCCACTTGAAGATCGGGTGGCAAACCGGGAAAATCATCCGGGAAGACATTAGGGAATTCGCGCACCACCTTCACGTCTTCGAGCTTCTTCTTCTCGAGTTTAACGTCTATCACATAAGTTAGAAAGGATGAACATCCTTTCACCAAGCACTTTCGCGCCTTGGCCATGGTGATAACGCCACATCACCTTTCTTTCTTTCTCCATAGACTAACATCATCTCATTGTCTGGCATAGGGAGTCGGATTAGTTTCTTGGAGCATAGGATTTCGGCATGATTGTTCGCCAACCAATCCATACCGACCACTACGTCGAATCCACCAATGATCATTGACATCAAATTGATTAAGAAAATTTTCCATTCAATACCAAGGGTACAATCTTTCAAGACGTCATGGATTATCACTTCACTACCATTAGCTATCTCGACCACTAAAGCATTCTCTAGACTATTAGTAGGCATGGAAAGATTTTCACGAAACGAATCAGATATGAAAGAGAAACTGGCACCCGAATCAAATAGCACACGAGCAGGTACAGAGTTTAGGAGAAGCGTACCCGATACCACGTCAGCGGATGCCTTGGCCTCATCGTCCGTCATCTGGAAAGCTCGACCTGGAACTCTTGAAGTGTTCTCCTTCTTCTCGGGGGCACTCCCCGCCTTCCATTTCGGGTAATCATTTCAGAAATGCCCCGACATCTTGCACTCAAAGAAGACAATCCCCTTGATCGGACAATCTTTGGTAAGATGGTCGGTCTTACCACACTTGGCACAAAAGGTAAAATTGGGGTTACAATTGCCGTGGTGCTTGCTTCGGCACCTATGGCACCACCGTGCCTCTTGACGGTTGTTGAAATTCCGATTCCCAACAAATGATCTATTCCTTTTAAGAGGTCCGCAATTGCTTTCCCACTTTCCTTGTCTACTACCACCACTGCTTTCTCTGGCTTGCCTCTTGCATAGACCTCTTCCATAAATTGAGCTTCCTCTATCATCTCACGAAGGTTAGAAGCCTTAGAGTTGCAAACCATCGACATCATGTCCGCTAGCAAGCCCTTGAGGTAAGCCTTAACCTTCTCTCTTTCTGTTGAGGCCACATGCCCCACCAACCCCAGCTTCTCCATGAATTGACAGGTGTACTCCCTCACCGTCAAGTTCCCTTTTTCAAGAGACCGAAACTCAGCTTCAATACGGTCCATGGCTCTCTCGCTGCAGTATTCTTCCAAGATTTTCCCCTTGAAGTCTCCCCAAGTTAATTGAGCCAAAACAGTAGGAGAGAGGGTGGACTGGATGACATTCCACCATGTGAGCGCCGTATCTCTGAGCAGTTGAGAACCGAACCTCACTCTTTGGTCATCTCTGCACTTAGATGAACCGAAGGCTTGTTTGACCGCTTGGATCCATTTTACACATGCAACCGGATCTTCAGAACCAGAGAACTCCAGTGGTCCACAACCTAGAAAAGATTTATAGGAACAACTTTTTCCACTTTTCTGAGTACCAGCAACCCTGTGCTCTTCAGTTCTGATTCCGTTCTCGGTGCCACCAGAACCAATTAACACATTCTCTTCAACTGCCTCAGGCCTCTTAAGGCTCGCATCTCGATCCTCCAGCATTTTCAGAAACGCCTCTTGCTGCTTCTCCATAGCCGACGTCACCATTTGCATGACGCTGGCCATCATGTCAGCTTAAGGGTTCAAACTTGGATATTAAGTTAAAGACAAAGCATGCCAAAGTGTACCATCCCTGTACGGGGAGTAAAGTATGGCGTTTACAAACCCAATAAAATGAAGAATACAATCGACAACCTAATAATCTAGATTTGACAAATAGATTACGGTCGGGTGTCGCTATCCTTCCAAAATGTATGTCTATCCACTCGTATATGTCGGTCTATAGATTTCCCAAAAATACCATTGTAGACCCCACGATCGTCCACTCATTCCCGACGATCCCCACCACTAAGATGCCCTGTCATGCATGACAACCAAATAAACAAGTGTTAGGCTAAGGCCTAGTGAGAGCATAAAGTGAACACGGTAAAAGAAAGTGTAATGAAGTTGTAATATATATATATATACATATACATATATCAATAGTTTCCAACTAAATTGCTCGGCTAGTCATCGTACATGAAATTCCATACAACTTCCGACAAATACCCGTCAAATATTCCATGCCATTAGGCTTGTTGGCATCAACCCAAACCGGGTCTTTATCCATTTGAGACATCAACCCAAACCAGGTCTTTAGCTATTTGAGACACCAACCCAAACCGGGTCTTTAGCCATTTGAGACATCAACCCAAACTGAGTCTTTAGCCATTAGGAGACATCAACGCAAACCGGGTATTTAGCCACTAGGAGACATCAACCCAAACCGGGTCTTTAGCCATTTTCAAGGTGTATTATCATGACCAACATAAAACCTTATATTCACCTACAAATTTATGTTACATGATGCATTCAATCATTCTTTCCAACCCCACCTCACCAAATCTAGAACATCTTCAAATATTAGGAATTAGGTCAAACTTCACACAACCAAATAAAGATGTAAGAAGATATATATATATATATATATATAGAGAGAGAGAGAGAGAGATTAAAACCTTTGTTAGACATGTATATGAGTAGGATGGACAAGAATGCACACACCTTGGTGATTTCTTAGAATAATCAAAACCCTAGAGAAGGTAGGTAGAGAAATGAGAACTTGAGAGTTGCTACAAGCTAGGCCCTTCCAAGGATCACCCTAGAGATGTATTAAATCCCCATTAATGCTTGTAGAAGTTCAATCAATGAAGAGAGTGAAACTAGGGTTAGGTACTCACAAAAAATCGTTGAAGAGGAACTCCCAAATCTGCTCCCAAATCAGTTCTAATGTTAAAAATCCCGAAAATGGAGTTTTATACCACCAGCCCCCCGCCATCGACTATGACCGACGACAATGCCCTGGTCATAGTCGTGGGGCATTGTCGCTCCCACGACTCCACATTCTGAGTTTTATCCAGAAACCCACTTGATGACGGCGAGATTGACACACGACTATTGCCTGGTGGCAAAGTCGTCGGGCATAGTCTCCCCAGGCACTTCGGGCGCGTCTTCGACCCAAACTGATTCGTTTTTGTCGAGGGAGAGTTGACCAAGTTTCGTAGTCCATAACCAAACAAAGAGGCATTAATGTACGATTATTGAGATACCCAAAACACAATCGTAATAGAGAAAGTCTACCCAAAAATTCGGGTGTTACATATCCCTTAATCTACTCTCCCCGGTCCAATTTTCGTTCCAAAAGGACGTATCTTTGCCATCTCCAACCTGTTTACACACAAGGTCATCAAAATGAATACATTTCGTTTTCCACCATTGCATCACTTTTAATACATTAGCCCAAGGACCATGTCCACCTGCACCTAACTCGTTGTTTTCGAGACCACCATCCAGCCCATGAATAGCCTTCACCGTGTTCCCCCAAATATTTTCGGTTTCTGATTTAATTTCCAAACCTATTTAGTAAGCAACGGAATATTGGCGACAACAATAATCCCCAAGGAAAGTCCACCATTATCGAAGCTTCTAATAGTTGATCTCCACTTGATCCATGCAATCTTCTTTTTCCCATTATCAGCCCCCCAAAAAAATCTCTTCGCAATTTCTCCAACTTATTTATTACGGCTATCGGAGCTTTAAAAATGGACATAACGTAATTGGCTTAGAATTCCCAACACAACTTGAATAAGGACTCTCCTCCCATCAATTGACAAAGCTTTAGTTTTTCGCCTGATAAGTCTTGACTGAAATTTCTCCACCATATGATCCCAAGCTTTAAGATTAGACATTTTTTTCACCTAGCGGAACACCAAGATATTTACATGGGAGAATCATGATCCTACATGCTCATTGGCAGCCCATTGGACCCTTCCCCGATCCACCCCAACTCCGAAAAGATTGTTTTTTGCCAAATTTAATTTCAACCCAGATGCCAAGAAAAAGCATCTTAAAATGCGGACCACATTTTTTCCATCTTCTATCGACCATCTATTTAAAAAAATAATGTCATCAACATAAAAAAGGTGAGATAAGTATGGCCTTGGTAGATTAGTATGGCCTTGGTATACACGACCTGACTTTTGTAGATTAGTATGGCCTTGGTGATGTCGATGTCATAATTTTTTGTCGTCTATATTAGGAACTAATAATTAAACGAGAATAAATAATGTTGAGTCGAATATAGAATATTGTAGTTAAGTTGTTGTCTTTTCTGTTGTAATATATGTTTTGTTTTAGTTTTACAATGATGAGGCTAAAGAGTTCATGTTATTTTTCAAGTGACTAATGTGTCTTATTCTTTAAACATTGATTGCAAAAAACAGAATGAAGAAAACAGATGAGGTGTGCCTTATTCTCTTTAATTTTGTGAAGTTGACTTCGATATGTTGAAAGAAAATACTTGTTTCTAGAGAGATGACAAAACTTAGTTGCTATATAGTCCCATGGCATATTGTAGATGCTAGGACACAACAAATTTAAACAAAAATATATGTAAAAGAAGAATATCATATCTCCATTATATATGAAGAACAAAAAGCATCAACACAAGTTATAACCTTGGTTACCCGGTGATACTTATGGATTTCGTAAGGTCTAATACACTACAAAACTGACGACTATTAACGAGGGAAAAATCCGTCGCTGATAGACAGTGGGTCAAAAGGTCGTGGATGATGCTATCAACGACGGACACCAGCGATGGACAAGCACTAGTGAGGGATTAGCGAGGGACTTGTATCAGCGACGGATTAGCGAGGGATTAGTATCAGCGACGGATTAGCAAGGGCATCTATTAGCGACGGATGAGCGAGCACCCTTATTAGCGACGGACTAGCGAGGGCCTTTATAGCGACGGACTAGCGAGGGCACTTATTAGCGACGGATTAGCGAGGGCTCTTATTAGTGACGGATTAGCGATAGCACTTATTAGCGACGTATTAGCGAGGGTCCTTGTTATTGATGGATTAGCGACAATCCACTTACTTTTAGCGACGAATTTCCGTCGCTAATCCCTCGTTGATTTTAGTTATTTTAAAAAAATAATAATAAAATTCTGTATTTTCTGTATATTATAATATAAAACATGCCCATAAATTGAAAATAACAAACCGAAATTGTTCAACAAGTCAAAATAACCAAATTCATATAATTTAAAATACCAAATTCATACAATTCAAGATAATGTCCGATATTTAACAAACAATCTAACTACCGGGAGGTCCGAGGGTGAGGAAAGTGTATCCTTGTTGCTGCATGAAAGAAGCAAAATGTGTTGATAACTCGACCTGCTCGGCTAATCGGGCAGCTTGATTGGCCTGTTCGATCTCTAGCTTTTCCCTTTTCTTCTGTTCGGCCTCCAGTTGGGCTACATATAAATCAATAAATATTTATTATTTATTAATTTATTAAAAAATTATTAATAAATAAATAATCTTTAGAGTAGATTACATTTTTAGCCCTTTGTGGTTTGTTGAAAATTTATTTTCGTTCCTGTGATTTTGAAATTACGATTTTCATTCCCATGGTTTATATTTTATTATTATTTTCATCTTTATGATATAACCGATAAAATACGATAAAAAAATTTTAAAACCGAATAAAATTGAATAAAACTCCAGTTGATCCATTAAAGTCCACTAAGATCCAAATAAAATCCAATAGAACCGATTAGAGCTCAATTAAACTTATTAAAGCACAATAGATTCATTAAAATCTAATAAAACTCATTAAATCCTAATAAAACCCATTAAAACCCCCTATGATTCATTAAAGCTCAATAGATCCAATAAAACCTAATGAAACTCATTAAAACCCACTAAGATCCCTTAAAACTCAATAAGACATTTTATGCCCGTTTGTTAGCTGTTTAATGAGCTTAATGGGACTTACAGTTTATTCGGTCAGCTATATATGACTGTTTGGGAGTGACTTAATGATATAAAAAGTGACTTATTCAGTAAGATTTTAGGGAGGAGCTTTATGCATAAAGCCAAGTTTTTTTCAAACCGATCCCTCCCATTGAAAAACATGTTCCTTCCATCTATAAAAAAACACTCTCAAACAAAAATATTCAAAATCTATACAGACAGATTAATCCACACAGACACTTTATCCATACAGGACTTAATGGAAAACCAACCAAACAACCCCTTAATTAAGGTCCAATAACACCAATGGTAACTAATTACATGTTTGTATGCAAGTATGTACTACATTCATATATACACATATACATCATATTTAGTTACCAAACAACACATACACATTGTCTATACATTCACATATACACATGCATATAAACTTATATACAACACATATACACAATAATATATACATAGATTCAATCGTCGTTATCAACCAACACACACATCATGTATACAAAATATAACACGGACCGAATGATACATAAAACACATACACAACTATACATATAACATTTACACATATACATGTCTACACATAACCCATACAAATGAGAAAAAAAACAATCATTCGCTAATCCCTCACTAATTAGCAATTGAATGGGTTTGTGGTCAATCCGTTGCTAATTAGTGAGGGATTAGCGAGAGATTTTGTTTGTGGTTAATCCGTCGCTAATCCGTCGCTAAATTAGTGAGGGATTAGCAAGTGATTGACCACAAACACAATCCCTCGTTAATGTCTCACTAATTAGCGAGGAATTAGCGATAGATTGACCATAATCCCATTCCGTCACTGATCCCTCACTAATTTAGCGAGAGATTGACCACAAAACCAATCTCTCACTAATTCGTCGCTGATTAACGCGGGATTAACTAGAGATTGGGTTTGTGGTCAATCCGTCGCTAATCCCTCACTAATTAGTGAGGGATTTTTTCCTCGTTAATTTCCGTCGTTAATATCCACTTTTCTTGTAGTGATAGTCACCTACAAAGTGGGTCTAGACCCGAAAACTTTCAAATTCAAGGATGTTTGCACTCATCGGTGTGAGCCTCCTCTTTTCCACATACAAATGATCCTCGAAGTTTATCTTTGATCGGAAGTTTCTTTTTGTCATGCAACCTGGTATGTTAATTTTGAGCTTCTATTCTGTTCTTAAGTTTTAGAAGAGGAGAAAATAAGAATACTTTAAAAGTTGATTATTTTGTATACATTAATAATTTATAATTAATGTTTTATAAATTGTACCCTCAAAAAATTAAGAGTTTATAACAAAATTTTAATTGTTTTATAATATATTATAGAAAGGTCAAAAAGCTTTCTATTAGTTTGTCCTCAAATGCAATTCAACCTTTTTTAAAAGTCGTTTAAATGGTAATTTTAATTTATTAACCTCCCATAGGAAGTGCTCATATGTTAATGCTAGCTAATAAATTCATATTTTGATATTGTAATTATTTCAGTTATCTATACTATATTATAAAACACGGATAAAAAACTCTTAAATACAAATTATTAGGCACAAGGTACTATCATTTTATGCAAGATTTTAAAAATCTTTTAATTTACAAGTATCAAAACACAAGATACATATTACTACTGCAAGCTTCCAACACCCACCAATTTGGTATGTGCAGGACCTTCTTTTTATGCAGATCTTTCTATGTATCACTATTAATTAATATATTATATTATTATAAATTTGTTTTAATTATATTATTAAATATGTAATTGGTTATTTTTTCTAGATGTCATTAAAATATATAAGATAATTATTGAATTCTAACAAAATACTTAATTTTATTTTATATAAAAAACATTATATTATTAAGCCAAAATTAAACAAATTTATAAAAAAAACATTATCACTTTCTCAAAACCATCCAAAATCGTATTGTAAATCGACAAAAAAATAAAACGAAACATTAAAATCGTGATGTATCTTGCTGCATTGCGCGAGTACGCTTCTAATAATTTATAATTGATAAAAATATAGTTTTTAAAGTTGATATTGTATTTTAAAAAAGTGTTGATGTAATGAGTGCACTACGAAACAAAGAGGTTTCAACGACGGAAAAAATTTGTCGGTAATTCGCCGGAAAAAATTATCACCGGCGGATCACCGGTGGATCTCATCATCGGATAAAATGTGGCCTATGATTGTGATTACAAGTGGATTACCAGCGGATTTTCAATCACGGACCGACGGACGGAAAAAATCCGTGGGTAATCCCGCTGATGCCGGTGATCCGCCACAAATCCGTCGGAAATTACTGGCGGAAAATTCGTCAATGAAGCCTCTTTGTTTTGTAGTGGCAATATATACTAAAACTAATATGAAAATTGTTGGGTCATCTAAGATTTGAAGATAACCTCTCCTTTAGTTTGTGTTTACTCTTCTGTAAATGATTGTACATCTTAGAATTAGTATGGTTCTTTGTAATAGCTTAGTTATGCATAAACAGATCGGTAAGTCGAAGACATACCGAAATCAACATGAAGGAAGTCTACTTTGCGGATTGAGATGAACTTCAAGAAGACTAAGCCTTGCCTGCCGAACTCATATTTGACAGACTACTCATCTGCCGAACTCTCTTCTGTTCGGCATCCTTCTGCCACTTTTTCGGCAGAACCTATTCTTGCCGATCCTCTCTGTGTCGGCAACACCCCTTTATGTCAAACCCTCTCGATTTGACATACTTCATCATTCCTAATGTTCTTCTGACAAATGGGAATGGAAGCTTCCTTCTCTTAGAAGATATTCACCCAAGTTCTAAAATGATGGAGACTTTCTCCAAAAGATCAGAAAAAGGACATGTACCAAATATACTCTTGGGAACTGAAGATTTGTTCAAGTATGATTATTACTGCCAGTACAACATGGTTACTACTGCTGAGACAAGTTACTACTGCTGAGCAAAATTACTAATGCTTGTAGAAATTAATACTGCTAAGCATAGTTACTACTGCTGGTGAAGATTAATACTGCTCAGAGTGTTAATGCTGCTATGACTTAATACTACTTATGTGATAATCTTGATAAGCTGCGAAGATCAAGGTTTGAAGATAATCATGGAAGGTTGAAGATAATCATGGAAGAATATACTGAAGATCTTTTATGTTTGTAATTATCTTTTATTTTCAGTATATGTATAGAATTATTCAGAATAGCTTGTAAGTCGAGTATTCTGAATTTTTGTTTTAAGAGAGAATTAACCTCAAGGTTTACAATCCTAGTTCTAGAGAAGTAGAATTCGTCTTGGTGAGCCTGTTCATCAAGATTGAGGTTTTGTGTGAAAGCTTGTAACTTTAATCATTTAATAAAGTTTACAAGTTGTGATTTTTTCTTTACTGTTACATTGATATTTGAATATTAAAGTGTTTTTCCGCAACTTCTTTAATATTGTTTCTGAGTTTCATTATTCTTGTTAAGAATCAGATCCTGACAAGTGGTATCAGAGCCTAGTATTCTCAGAAACCTTCATTCATCATGGACAACACAGTTGAATCAAACAGTACTCTTGTTTCAAAGGTTCCCATGCTCAAACCTAATGAGTTTGACATGTGGAAAAATAGGATCAAGCAGTACATCCTCCTTACAGATTTTTCTATGTGGGACATTGTTGAGAATGGTCTCTCTGATGAAGGAAAAATTGGACAAGATGGAAGAAGACCACCTCCAAAAACTGATGCTGAGAAGAAAGTGAGACAATTAGAGATGAAAGCCTTAAGCACCCTGCTTTTGGCCATTCCTAATGAATATCAACATCAGTTTCACCACTGCACTGATGCTCAGATTCTATGGAATGCTTTAGAGAAGAGATTTGCTGGCACCAAGAGCACTAAGAGGAATCAAAGGGATATTCTCAAGCAGCAATATGAGAATTTTACATCTTCAAAGAATGAGTCTATGACTCAAACTTTTGATAGATTTAATAAGTTAATTGGTGAGTTGGCTACTGTTGGAGTCCAGATGGAACAAGATGATGTCAACCGAAAGTTCCTCAGATCTCTTGGAGATGAATGGACCATGTACACTGTTTCATTCAGATAGAATGACAAATTGGAAGAAAAGGAACTAGATGATCTGTACAATGATCTGAGAGTGTTTGAATCTGAGGTGGAAGAAAAGAAGAAGCCTACTGGATATGTTCATAATGTTGCACTCCTATCAGCATCAACTGATTCTACTGCTAACCCTGAATCAGTTAATGCTGCTAATGGAGTAAATCAAGAAAAAGGCAATGAATCTGTTTTTGAAGCCTTTCTTTCCAGCCATGGTAACTCCTCTTTAATCAATGATGACTTGGAACAACTTCATCCTGATGATCTTGAAGAGATGGATATTAAATGGCAGATGGCCATGCTTTCTATGAGGGTGAAGAAGTTCATCAAGAGGACTGGGAGGAACAACTTCTCCCAAAGAAGAGAAGATGGAGCAGGCTTTGACAAATCAAAGGTGGAGTGCTACAAGTGTCATATGAAGGGACACTTTGCCAGGGAATGCAGAAGTGGAGTGTCTCACAACAATCACCAACAAGCTCAGACTGGGAGCTTAAACCAGAACAGAAACTCTGCTCAAGCTCTTGTTTCTCAACAAGGAATGGGGTTTGACTGGAGTGATCAAGCAGAAGAGGCCATTCAAAATCAAGCTCTCATGGCAGAGGTATCTGATCTTCCAACTGAGGTACTTTCTAATCTCTGTTCTCAAACTTGTATAGACACTATTAAAAGGTACAGGGATCACAACCAGAGTATGAGTGATGACCTTAAGAGGTTAGAAAAGGATATAAAAGACTATGTGAAAATTGTTGAGAGGTTTGAGGAACAAATTAAAGGTTTCCAAGCCAATGAACTTCAACACACATATGATACAAATTACTGGAAGTGGGAGAAAAATGAGCTAGAAATCCAACTGACAAAGTCTAGAGAGGAGAATGAAAAGTTGAGAGGAGAGCTAGCCAAGGTTAAGCTAGATGTGGAAAAGTTTTCATATGCTTCTAAAGCCATGGATTCAATTCTAAAGGTCCAAATCCATGATAAGCTTAAACCAGGAATTGGATACAATACCACACCACCACCATACAACAACAACTACATCCCTCCTAAATCAGACCTACTAGAGACCAAGGATAGGAAGGACTTGCATGAGGGAGACACTAAGATAGATCCTTTAGATGAAGTAGTTGTTAAGGACAAGACTGAGAAAGAAGCTGGTAAGAGTAAGGATAATACTGTGAATGGTGAGATTCCCTTAGAAAATAACATTCTTACCAATGAGGGTGGTGGAAGGGATTGGGTCAAATCTGATGACGTAGAGAAGACTGAGGGAAAGTCTAAAAAGGTCCATTACAAGCAGACTACAGTTGTGAATCCTGTTCTTTGCAAACAGTGTGCAGGTAATAAGTCTGAGCCCCTAAAACATGATAAAAGGAGGGGCAATCAAAGAAATTGGAATAATCAGTGGGCTCAGAAACAAGGAGTTGATCTGAGTAGAATCATCAGACCAAAACCTTGTTTCATATGTGGCAAAATGAACCATCTTGCCAAGCACTATTATTTTAATCCTATTAACCAAAGGATAAATTTTCAAAGATCTGTGCAAAAACCCTTTGGTTATAGGAAGGATGAAAGGAACCATGTGACTAAGAAATCTGTTGAAGCTAAAAGCCACATGAAGAAAAAGACTGTAAAAGAGAGTGTCAAGATGTGGGTTCCCAAAAGCACTAAAACTGTTAGTACTGCTACCACAAATAGTGCTGCTAACAATGATAGTGCTGCCAGAAGCAATACTTCTGCTATCAATGTTAGTGCTCCTGAGAGTATTAGTACTTCTAAAACTAACATTGTTAGTACTTCATCAGAAGTTAATACTGCTAACTCTGTTAGTGCTTCTAACAAGGTTAATACTGCTAAACCTGTTAGTGCTGCTAACTCTGTTAGTACTTCTAAAATTAGTATTGCTTCTAGTGTTTGTGCTTCTAGACCAATCATCTTGACAAAGTACTCCAGTAAAGAGTATTCTAAATTTAAAAATATCATAAAAAAGGAGTGTAAGTACTTTGATGAGAAAGGGAGGCCCAAGACTACTTTGGCTTGGGTTCCCAGTCAATACTAATTAATTTATCTTATGTGCAGGGCAACCAGTAGCTCAAGGGAAAGAGCATTTGACATGTTGATAGTAGTTGCTCTAGGCACATGACAGGGAACATGGTTTGCCTCAAGAATTTCAAGAAAATTGATGGAGAGCATGTTGCCTTTGGTAATTGTCAGGATCTAATTCTTAACAAGAATAATGAACTCAGAAACAATATTAAAGGAGTTGCGGAATAACACTTTAATATTCAACTATCAAAGTAACAGTGAATCAGAAAATCACAACTTGTAAACTTTATTGAATGATTAAAGTTACAAGTTTTCAAACAAAACCTCAATCTTGATGAACATGCTCACCAAGACGAATTCTACTTCTCTAGAACTAGGATTATGAATCTTGAGGTTAATTCTCTCTGATAACTTATCAATCAAAAGTTAATTCTATCAAAGACTTCTATACTATTTATACAAGACATATAACAAGATAATTATCAAAATACAATTGATCTTCAGTCCATAATTATCTCCTTTACTTTAGTAAGTCTTCTATACAACTGTCTTCATTCCATACTGAGTCTTCATCTCATAAGCAGCACTAACCTTCTTCAGAAGTATTAACCATCTTCAGCAGCATTAAACTCCTCAGCAGTATTAATCAAGTTGGTAGTAGTAATCCCATAGCAGTACTAACTACTAACAGTACTAACTCTCTAAGCAGTACTAACTATTGAAGTAGCAGTACTAACTTTTCAAGCAGTATTAAATCTACTAGCAGTAGTAATCATGATATACTAGCAGCATTAACCATACTTGAACAAATCTTAAATTCCCAAAAATCTCCCCCTAACTTGACTTTTAGAAAGAGAAGTCAAGTTCTTCAGATATGGTCTTCAAGATGCTTTCAAAACTTTAGCTTAGTTGCCCAAATTTGGATCCAGTCCCAGACTTTGATTGATTGTCCTTCTTATCACAATTCTGGCCATTTCAGATCCTTTTGCACACACTAGCTTGGCTTTCAGCATTCCTTTCAGCTTCTCCTTGCTATGATCATACACCTTGTCCACTAGAAAATACTCATGATAGCAGTTATCTATTGTGATCATGTAGACACCACAGTTTTCAAAGAGCATCCATTGATCAATTCTTTTGAACCCATACTCATGATGCAAATCCTTGATCCTGAACACCACCTTTTCTGGTTCAAACATCATACACAAGTATTCCATAGCAACTTTCAGTAGACTTTCTTCAGTTCCTTTCAAAACAGGCTCATATAGCTTTATTCCCACCTTATGCATTTCTTCTAAGTCAGCCCTTGAACAACTTCTGATCACTTTCCCCCAAGTTGCATATACTTCAAATATATCACCAATTCTTTTGAGTCTGAAGTATTCTTTTCTGTTGTCCCTCAGCATATCCCAAAAGATGATTTCTGGTGCCTTCACAGAAATGGGAACAACCTGTACTGGTTCTATTAAAGTCATGTAAAGACCAACCTGCTCATCAGATTGATTTGGTTGTTGTGCACTTTGACTTGTTTGCTTTGTATGATCTGCAACAGATGGTTCTGCCTCTTTTTCTGCTTCTTCAATCCTTGGCTTTTTGGACTGTTTCTTGGAAGCTATGGTCTTCTCTCTCTTTGCAAATTTGGCTTCTACATCAACTTGCTCTTCCTTCTTTTCAGCCTTTTCCTTTGAAGGAGTGGTTTCCTCAGGGAAGGGTTGTTGGATGTTGAGATCATGTCTCTCTTTCATCCTTCTTTCAGCTTCTTCCCTTTGAGAGGAGTCCCCTTGAAGCTTTTCCATTTCCTTTTTGTATAGCTCCTCAACCTTGCTGTATGCCATGTTAGCAAACATCTCTCCTTTTACACCAATTGAGCCTCTCAGAAAGTTTATCATTTTTCTCCTTTCTTGATTGGCCAAAAAGGTCTTAGAGGGTTGTCTTTTCTGAGTCTTTACAGGCATTCTGTGCTTGATTGCTTTTACTATTCTTTTCTTGGCCTCAGTTGCAGCTTTCACACTCTTTTGATATTCTTCATTGAGCTTTTTATCCATATCCAGTGCAAGATCTCTGTCTTTTTCTGATTGAAGTTGTTCCTCCTTTTCCATCTCTGCTTGAAGCTGGTTTGCCATTTCTTCATCTAGCTCTATCTGTTTTTGCTGCTTTAAAGGTTGTTCAGGTTCAACCATCTTAGCCTTTCCTTTCTTCTTCAATTCTGCCTCACTGCTTTCTTTGCTTTTCTGCTTAAGACCTCCTTCTTTAATGACCACTCCCTTGGCCTTTTGAGTAGCCTTGGGAGTGTCATTCTTAGCTTTTACCATTGTTTCTGCAATTTCCAACTCTCCAACAGATAGCCCTGTTACTTCTGCTTGAGCCTTTTCATTTACTGCTGCTTGGTTAATAGTTTCTGCCTCTTTACAAGTTTCTGCTTCTTTGTTTTCTTTTTCCCTATTCTTCTCCCCCTCAAATTGTGCTTCCATACCACTACGACTGAGTTTCTCCTTATCATCCTGTTTCTCCCCCTTTTTGAAAGCATCTGCCCTCTTCTTCAAGACAAGTTGTTTTCTTTTCCTTTTCTGCACCAACTTCTTCACTAGCTTCTTCAGTTTGGTAATATGCACTTGTTGAGACAGAATTACCAACTTCATTTCTTCTATATCGTCTCCCTGTTTGATGACATCTAGATTAATGTTGCCATTATATCCATCAATTCTTGGTAGTTATATCTATCCTCACCTTCTCCAGGAGTGTTACCCCCTTTTGAAGGATCATTGGAACATTTAGTAGTGGAAGTCTTCTGCCTAGCAGAAGCACCCTGCACTCCCTTGGTTTCTTGGCACCTGGGACCTTTGGATGATTGCTCATCCAAAGTTGCCATGGGGGAGGTCTTATTGATGTTACCACTGTCCTCCTCTGTGCTAGCAGGAGTAGTGGCAACCTTCTCACCCATATGCCCATGTATCTCCTCAGTGAGCACCTCCTTGGGGTTGGGAGACACCCCTGTGGTTTCCCTATAGATATTCTCTAATGGAGAATTCTCCATTAGAGGGCTTAGAGGCTTTGTGGGTGAAGGTACAAGAAGAGAAGGAGCCTTCTTTACCTTTTTTCTTATGTAAGTATGGGTGATGGGAGAAGTTGGTTTTTGGAGAAGGGACTGAGGAATTGATATAGTGATTAAAGGTTGGGATTGGCTCTCAGTGGGATGGTCTAGTGAGGGCCTTGACCCTGATGTCATACCTTCTTGGTTGTGGGACAACACCATCATTGTAGAGAACAATGGGGTGTCAACTCCTTCCGAGTCCATGGCAGATCTCTTCATATTTGAAAAGACCTTGCCCTTGGGGATTTTAGGTACATATTCCTCATCAAATTGAGTCATATCCGTCAATTCAGAGGTTATAACTGCCTGGACAAATCTTGGGTACATATAGAAACTCTTTTTATTTCCCAAGTTTGACACAAGGTCATTGAAAATCATTTTTGAGAAATTATACTTTCTGGTAGTGGCCAAGCAGACCAAAGCATAACCAATGGTACTACTGAACTCACTCCATCCAGTAGTATTTCTAGAAATACAATGCATAAGGGTATGGACAAAGAAACGCCATTGGGGAGAAAATTTAGCTTTGGAGAACTTGAAAACACCCAATGGGCCTCCATACCCCATTCTAGTGAGAGTGGAAAACAGATCATCATTAGAGATATATGTGATACCTGAGGCATCGTCTAGTCGTAGACTGATGCGAATTACCTCTTCAGAAACTATCAAGGGTTTGTCACACACCCTTGTCTTGATAACCTGCACACCATTTTCAGTATAAACGGTGGCATTGGCCCAAAATTGCTTCTGGTGCTCTATGTAGATTGATGGTGACACTGTAAGAGCATGAGCGATATGGTTGGACTTGAGAAAATCGACTATTTGATGAAATTCAGCAGCCTGCTTAGGCTTTTGAAGCATTGCGATCTCGTTGTGTTGCTCAATAAATGCCATTGATGCCATCGAGCTTGAGGAGTCTTGGCTAAAGCACACTGATTGCTTGAGAGAAAAAGGTTAGAGAGAAGATGAACAATATTCAAAGAGTCGTTATGAGCTTTTAGGCGGGCAAAAAGGGTATTTATATGATCCGGGAAAGAAGCAGTATTAACCATCTAGCAGTATTAGCTAACTAGCAGTATTAACTGAGAGCAATATTAACCACTAGCAGTATTAACTAACTAGCAGTATTAACTGATACCTGAAGTAGCTTTGCACTTGTAGCATTAACTATACTTACACTATTGAAGCTTGAGTTAGTCTGAGCAAGGCAATACACTTCCTGAGAAAGATGATTAGTAGCACCAAAAATAAACAAATAACAGGTATACAATCACTTTTTAAACATGAGCTCATTCAGAGTTGATCATGCCCACACTTGTGACCAAGAAGGTGAATCTACCCACATCAAAAGCTTTAGTGAATAGATCAGCAAACTGGTTGTCAGTATGAACTTTAGCAACTTGAATTAGCTTCTTTTCATTGCAGTCTCTAATAAAGTGATACCTGATTTCAATGTGCTTTGTTTTGGAGTGCTTGACAGGATTGTTAACAATGTTAATAGCACTGCTATTGTCAATGAAGATTGGAGTGTGCAGAAAGGTTACCCCATAGTCCATCATTTGATTCTGAATCCATAGAACCTGAGAGCAGCAACTTGCAGCAGCAATGTACTCAACTTCTGTTGTGGATAAGGACACTGTGGTTTGCTTCTTACACTGCCAAGATACTAGTCTTACACCCAAAAGCAGACATCCCCCTGAAGTAGACTTTCTATCCATATTAGCACCTCCCAAGTCACTGTCTGAATATGTAATCAAGTCAAAGTTGGATTCATAAGGATACCAAAGACCTAATCTAGGTTGCCCTCTTAAGTATCTGAAAATCCTTTTAACTGCTTGAAGATGAGACTGCTTTCGCTTGATTTGGAATCTGGCACAAACACACACTGGAAACATGATATCTGGTCTTGAGGCTGTGAGATACATGAGAGATCCAATCATTGATCTATAAAGATGGACATCAACATCCTCCCCCTCAAGATCAGCAGTGATCTGTTTGTGTGTTTCCATAGGTGTGCTGGCTGACTTTGAGTCTGATAAACCATATTTATCTAGGATGTCTTTTACATACTTTGATTGGCTTATGAAAATCCCATCTTTCTGTTGTTTCACTTGAAGCCCAAGGAAGAAAGTAAGTTCACCCATTGAACTCATTTTGAAGCTCTTATGCATCAACTCTTCAAAGTCTCTACACATCTGATCTTTTGTGGATCCAAAGATGATGTCATCCACATAGATCTGAACAAGTAGGATGTCCTTCTTTCTTCTTTTGATGAAAAGGGTTTTGTCAATTATTCCTCTTTCAAACCCATTTTCCAAGAGATAGGTAGACAGAGTATCATACCATGCTCTTGGGGCTTGATGTAGACCATAGAGAGCTTTCTTCAGTTTGTATACTCTGTCAGGATATGATGGATTCTCAAATCCAGGGGGCTGACAGACATATACTTCCTCATCAATTATTCCATACAGAAAGGCACTATTCACATCCATCTGGTATACCTTGAACTTCATAAATGAGGCATAGGCTAGAAACAGCCTAATTGCCTCTACCCTTGCAACTGGAGCAAAGACTTCCTCATAGTCTATGCCTTCTTCCTGAGTGTACCCTTGTGCCACTAGCCTTGCTTTGTTCCTGATTACTATTCCTCTCTCATCCTTTTTATTTCTGAAAATCCACTTGGTGCCAATTGCTCTATGACCTTTTGGAAGGTCCACCAAGTCCCAAACATCTTGTAATTTAAACTGTAGCAACTCTTATTGCATGGCTTCTATCCAACTTGAATCCTTCATTGCTTCATAAGCCTTCTTAGGCTCAATCTGGGATAGAAAGTAAGAGAGTACTGTGTGCTGCTGATCCTGCAAATCTTGAAGTCTGCTTTGATTCCTAGTCATCATAGGAGAAGAGATGTCTCCTATTACCAGCTCAGGAGGATGATTCTTCTGAGTTCTTGTCTGAAGACTAGGTTCTTCATTAATTCCCACATCCAAATTGGAATCATTTAAGTCAGATGAGGGAATCATATCAGCTGCTTCTGGCTCTTCATGCTCTGAATTCTCCTCATCTCTTCTTTCTTCTTCACTCTGAATTGGTTCAGTAACAGTCTCCTTTTCACAGATTTCAACAGGTTCCATTGTAGGTATGGGAAAGATCACAGACTGTGGAGTAAGCTTTTGTACTTTTTCATCCCCTGATCCTCTACTGCCTGATCCTGCATAATCATCACTACTGAACCCAAAAGAGTTAGTTAGTGAATCAATGTCAAATAACCACTGAGGACCTGAACCAATAGGATTTGGTGTGTTCTCATTGCATTTGACATTGTCACTTTCCTCAATTATTCTAGACGAAGAAATCCATCATCTGCTTTGGTATCAAACTTTCCTAAGTGAGTTTTGGTATTGAGAATTGTACAAGGACACCCAAAAGGTTTGAAAAATCCAATAAATGGTTTTCTTTTATTTAAAAACTCATATGGTGTCTTGTTTTTAGGCTTGACTACTAGAACTCTGTTTTGGACATAGCAAGCAGTATTAACTACTTCAGCCCATAAAGTAATTGGAAGTTTTGAATCAGCTAACAGAGATCTAGAAGCTTCAATCAGTGTCCTATTCCTTCTCTCAGCAACACCATTTTGTTGTGGAGTCCTAGGAGCATTGTATTGCCTCTCAATTCCTTTTTCCTCACAAAAGGTGTTTAGGTCAAGATTTTTAAATTCAGTACCATTGTCTGACCTAATGACTTTTACCTTTTGATTTGTTTGGTTTTCAATTCTTAGAATAAAGGATTTGATCAGTCCACTTGTCTTATCCTTAGTCCTTAGAAAATACACCCAAGTAAATCTAGAGTAATCATCAACAATAACTAAGCAGTATGATTTCTTACCTATACTCATAACATTTGTAGGTTCAAACAGATCCATATGCAACAACTGAAGTGAAGAAGAAATTGTGTTCACTTCTTTGGACTTATGAGAAGTTTTGTGTTGTTTGCCTTTGAGACAAGCAACACAATGATCATCACATGAAAAGACTTTTGAAGGAAAACCTCTTACAAGGTTGTTTTTAACAATTATTCATTGTTTTAAAGTTCATGTGACACATCCTTCTGTGCCAAAGTGATGATTCATCCAAAGATGCTATTGAAACAAGACAGTTTAGGGATGAATCAGTTGAAACATTTTCCATATCCAAACAATAGACATTATCCTTTCTGGGAGTTCTTAGTAGTATCATCTTTTCATCAACTACCTCGAATCCAGGAGCAAGGATAATGCATTCTGAATCAGTGAATAATATACTATGCTTTTTGTCACAAACCTGTGATACTTAACAGGTTGTACCTTAACTGCTCAACATAGAAAACATCCTCAAAGGTCATCTTACCTTTTGTTACATCACCCTTACCACTAATCTTACCTCCATCTGGAGTATTACCAAAGGCAACATGTCCTCCATAAATTTTCTTGAAATTCTTGAGGCAAGCCATGTTCCCTGTCATGTGCCTAGAGCAACCACTATCAACATGCCAGATGCTCTTTCCCTTGAGCTGCTGATTGCCCTGCACATAAGATAAATCAATTAGTATTGACTGGGAACCCAAGCCAAAGTGGTCTTCGGCCTCCCTTTCTCATCAAAGTATTTACATTCTTTCTTGATGAGATTTTTAAAATCAGAGCACTCTTTACTGGAGTACTTTGTTAAGATGATAGGTCTAGCAATACAAACACTAGAAGCACAAGCCCTACCTCTACGGAAGACATCCTCAGAGGTACACAAAACGCAAAACCTCAAGTCATGTGCCTCTGAGGACCCAAAACCGATTGCTCCATTTGTCCAAGGCAAAACCTCTGCAGTGTCACAGAAAGGAAAGGTGAGTGTTGGCTCTGAACATATTGCAGAAGGGCTCACAAAGTTTGTAGAACCTTCAAGTCCTGAGCTTATGCCCACTGCACCCACACCTGTTGTACATTTTCAGAGCCTTGATCCCGTAAACACAGTAGATATATTAGAGACCCCTTTACTGAACAAAGAACATAAAGCCTCTGAACCCGACAGAAAGAAGCCCTCAGAACAGAAACAACAAGAGGACAAGGTGAAAGAGATCGTTTAATCGATGGATGCCATGAGAATTCCAATCCCATGGCCTCCACCAAAAGAATTCAAGTTCCAAGAGAACATTCACACCTATCTTTACAGCACAGAGCCCGAGGCTGTCTTCTTAGCACCGAACTTGCTGTCAGGATCTGAATTCTTAACAAGAATCAACACTCAGAAACAATATTAAAGAAGTTTGCGGAATAACACTTTAATATTCAAAGATCAATGAAACAGTGAATCAGAATAACAACTTGTAAACTTTATTGAATGATTCAAAGCTACAAGATTTCACACTCAACCTCAATTGAATCACCAATACGAATTCTACTTCTCTAGAACTAGGATTATAAACCTTGAGGTTGATTCTCTCTATGAAAACAAAAACTCAGAATAATTTGTCTATTCTAAAGTTACAAACTATTCTATACTTATACTGAAGATAAAAGATAACTACAAATAATAAAAGATCTTCAGTATAATCTTCCATATTTATCTCCAAGCCTTCCATGATCTTCAATCAATACAGCTGTCATCCTTGCCATATGAAGTCTTCATCTCATAAGCAGTATTAAGTCTTCAGCAGCATTAATACGTTGAGCAATATTAAGTTCAGCAGTACTAACTACTAGTAGTACTAACTATGCTCAGCAGTAGTAACTTCTTGTAGCAGTATTAATCTTGGTTAGCAGCATTAACCTGTATCAGCAGTAGTAACTTCAGAAGTAGTAACCAGGTTGTGCTAGCAGCATTAACCATACTTGTATAATTCTTTCAGTTCCCAACAATCTCCCCCTAACTTGACTTTTAGGAAGATAAGTCAAGTTCTTCAATAATTGTCTTCAAGATGCTTTCAACACTACATCTTAATTGCCCAAATTCGGATCCAGACCCAGGCTTTGATTTATTGTTCTGCTTACCACAATCTTTGCCATTTCTGAATCTTTTGAACATGTAAGCTTGCCATTCAACATTGCTTGCAGTTTACCCTTGCTGTGATCATAGATTTTATCAACCAAGTAGTACTCATGATAAGCTCTGTCTACAGTGATGACATAGACTCCAAATCTTTCAAATATCATCCAGTTTTCTATTCTGTGGAATTTATTCTGTAGATGCAAATCTCTGATCACATGTTGAACTTTGCTAGGATCAAACATCATGCACAAGTACTCTATGGCTAATCTGATTAAACTCATCCCTTCTCCTGTCAGCTCCTTTTCATATAGACTCAATCCAACTTTAAACATCTCTTCTAGATATGATCTTGAACAACTTCTGATGAGTCTACCCCAAGTAGAGTACACTTCATATATATCTCCCACTCTCTTAAGCCTGAAGTATTTCTTTCTTTGATCTTCCAGAATATCCCAAAAGATGACTTCTGGTGCTTTCATAGAAATGGGATCAGCTTGTACTGGTTCATCATCTGTTATAGTCATATAAAGCTCAAGGTGCACATTAGATTGGCTTGGTTGTTGTGCACTTTGACTTGATTGTTCTGTATGACCTGCACCAGATGGTTCAGCCTCTTTTTCAGCATCATCAACCCTTGGCTTTTTGGACTTTTTGGAGGCTAGAGTTTACACTCTCTTTGCAGATTTAATTTCCACAGATATTTCTTCTTTTGTCTCTTCAGCCTTGTCTTTTGTGGGAGTGACTTCCTCAGAAAAAGGTTGTTGAATATTGAGATAATGTCTCTCCTTCATCCTTCTTTCAGCCTCTTCCCTTTGTGAGGAGTCCCCTTGAAGCTTAGCCATTTCTTTCTTATACAGCTCCTCAACCTTGCTGTATGCCATGTTGGTGAACATCTCTCCTTTGACACCAATTGAACCTTTCAGGAAATTTATCATTTTTCTCCTTTCCTGATTGGCCAAAAATGTCTTAGAAGGTTGTCTTTTCTGCATTCTTTTAACTGGCATTCTTTTGACTGGTAATTTCTTGGCCTCTGCTGCAGTTTGCATGCTGTTTTGAAATTCTTCATTTAGATTTTTAGCCATGTCCAGTGCAATCTCTCTATCCTTTGCAGATTGGAGTTGTTCCTCCCTTTCCATTTCTGCCTGAAGCTGCTTTGCCACTGTTAAACATAAAATCTCAATCACAACAAGCTAATTACTCAAAATATGAACATTAAGATCAAGAACTAGAGAGAGAATCTAGAGAGAGAAAGTAGATCTTGAATTACACACTCTAGAATATTACAAACAATGCAAATGCCTCTAGTTCGTTATCACATGATTACAAACACAAACCCTTATATCCTCTCTATCTAATACAAAGACTTAACTATTAAGGAAAGTAAAACATACCTTGACTAACTATTACAAGGTCAACGTTGACTTTTACACATTTGACTTTCCTATTAAATCTTGGATACAATATTTAGACTTAACAATCTCCCCCTTTGTATTCAAGATTTAATAAAAATTTGATGCAGATCTTCAACTCTTGATTCTTCATCTTTTGTCTCTTGAAGCTTTCAAAAACTTTGCTCTTTTGCAACTTTTGAAGAATCTTGGAAAGTCTTTTTAAACTTTGAAACTTTGGAAAGTCAACATGCCTTGAACAAGAATAGAAAAACTTTGAAACTTTATCTCTGAAAAACTTTTGTCTTCAATCAAAATTGTATCTTCATCACTTTGATATCTGAATCATCTTCGGAAGAACAAACATTCTTGAAACTTGAAATTCTTTATCAGAAACTTTTGACTTTGAATCAGTCTTTGAAACAGCAGCGGAAACATTTTGAATTTTGTCTTCAATCAAAATTGTATCTTCATCACTTTGATCTCTGAATCATCTTCGAAAGAAAAAACATTCTTGAAACTTGAAATTCTTTATCAGAAACTTTTGACTTTGAATCAGTCTTTGAAACAGCAGCGGAAACATTTTGAATTTAAGACTTGAACTTTGAACTTGAACTCTGAAATTGAATCTTTATATCGTTCTCCCCCTTTTTGATGATGTGAGCATCAGATCATCAAAATTTCTTCAATTTCAGCTCAGACTTTGATAACCCCTTTGAAACAATCTCCCCTTTGATAAATGTTGTGCTTTGATCTGAAGAGCTGAATCATGAACAGTATATATCCGAATCTTTTCAAATTCAGACATAATGAGCGTGTAACCCTGATTCAACAAATGAAACAGTTAGAACTACCTGTCAGTAACACGAAGTTACTGTGTACAACGGATGTACAATGTAAGGTGCTGGTTTGATGTTGACTCCCCAGGACTTCCATTCAATCATTGAAAGACACAAGGTAATTCTATGAATGTTCTGACAGAAAAAACATATTCTCTGTGTGCTCGTGCTTGTGTTTTGAAAGAATTAGCACAATGATTGTGTTTCATAAGGCTCAAAGTATGTAAATCACTGAGACAACAATGATTATACATGGACTCAATGTGCATGAGAAAGGGTCGAAGGTGGGGCAACTTTCCTTCTTTTTCAATATCAATATCTTCCAAAAGAAGATCCGATAGATTATATGTTGCTTCCCCAGAAAATGTGAAACATTCTCTTTTTAAGAAAAGAATGAGTAGCTGGTGGGATTGTATACAAGAGATGGCATGGGCTATTTGCCTATTTCAATTATGGTCACCAAAGAAATGTGAACCAATCAGTAACGTGGCTGCCCGGCTCAGAAAGATGTTTGGTGCAGAGTTCTGATATTCTTTTAACTTTGTTCTCACACCCTCTTTCTTTTAAACATATAAGCTCACATCTAACCAATCTCTCATTTCCATTTTACCTCTGCTCACTCCCACACTCAATTCTTTTAGACCCCTCTCCCCTCAATCACTCAAAGGATTTCTTCCGGGGTAGGAAACACTGGTTATCGTGAATCCATATAAGATCTATTAAGCACTCACACTGAATCCCATGTTCCTAAAAGTACATGCTGGTCAATGATTTTCTTGAAATAAAGCACAAGAAATCATATGTCAGTGTATGTATGCTCATTTAAAAGTATGAATGAAATTTGAGCATTTGAACGTTGAAGATTTCTCAAAACAAAGATATTGAAAGAATGGAATGAAATCAAGAGAATTGTTTTGAGAATCTGACAATGATTAAAAGCAGATCAAAATGAAATAGCTAGGGTATCAAAGAATTGGATATTTTGTTTATATGAACAAATATAAACAATTTATCAAAGAAAGCACAAATATGAACAAGATGAATGATGCACAACAACTTTGAAAGCAAACGGGAGTATTACCATCGAAAAATTGGTTCGAATTTGAGACATGGTAATAACATTTTCAAATAAAATACTGAACCGATGTGTGTGAATACTTGACAGTATATAGACAAGATAATACACAAGTATTGATCTTTGGAAACACACGGTCAGTTAAACAATAAAGCTCGAAATTTTGAAAAAACATTTAAAAACACACTTCTAAATTCGTGAAATCTTTTGAGAATAAGAAGTGGTCTGAACATTTAAGAAAAGGTTTTTCTTGCTCGAAAGTTGTCCTTCTTTCAAACAATCAGAAATCTAGGATCAGAAGATTTTTACCTTTTCGGCTCCCCCTCAAATCATGATATAAAGATTTGATCTTTTGAGCTCCCCCTGGATATTATCCTTCTTTGATTGTTAAAAAACGGGTCCTGATCTGTCATTTGATCAGAAGCCACTTTATTCAGTTTATTTATTCATTGTTAAACATAAAATCCCAATCACAACAAGCTAATTACTCAAAATATGAACATTTAAGAAAAGGTTTTTCTTGCTCGAAAGTTGTCCTTCTTTCAAACAATCAGAAATCTAGGATCAGAAGATTTTTACCTTTTCGGCTCCCCCTCAAATCATGATATAAAGATTTGATCTTTTGAGCTCCCCCTGGATATTATCCTTCTTTGATTGTTAAAAAACGGGTCCTGATCTGTCATTTGATCAGAAGCCACTTTATTCATTTTATTTATTCAAAAATAAAAGGACAGAAAGCAGTAAAACAGTTATAGAATGAGTTCTGATCTGAAATAATCAGAAGTCATCACCTTTACTCCCCCTTAAATTAAGCATCTGAAATATGTCAGTTAAAACAGGATAGAGATCAAACACTCCCTTTTGAATTGTTAGACCATCAATATCAGAAAAATCTAGCAAATAAAAAGTATAGGATAGAGATCAGATCAATTCACTCGGGATGAAGACCATCAATATCCATCGGATGCAAGCATACAGGAGTAAGGTCTTTTTGATATCTGAGGTACGGGTCCTAAGTTGTTTTGCTTAGAAGCCATAATCTTGACATTGAGGTGCGGGTTTTGAACTGTTGTGTTCAAAAGCCATTGTCTTTCTTACTCCCCCTTGGAGTGAGGTGCCTGCAACACAGATACAGGTTTCGGTTTTGGTACCCATTGGTATTTGGGTCCAGAAATGTTAGTTGCAGTGCGTGTGGGGGATACAGAGTAAGATCCATACCAGTAATGATCATTTGTTTTATGAAAATGATCATGTGTACAACAAATAGAACAATAAAATTTCTTACCGTTAGGTGCTTTGTTCTTCTTTGCTTTGTGTACATGTACACATGATTTCTTCTCTTTCAGCTCATTTTCCTTATCATCTTGGACTGGTTTCTTTTGCCAAACCAGTTTCTCTTTCTTGAAATTTCTTCTCCTTGGATAAGTATCTGAACCATATAAATAATCATCATAGAAAAGGTTAGTGCGACGAATCTGATTAAAGGATTTGACTGACCTTTGTGAAGAGATAAATTTCTGATTTGAACTTGAAATAGATTTTTCAAGCTCTTTGATCTTTGAGGCGAAGTCGTCTCTTTATTTCACAAGCTGGTCAATCTTTGTCTTGAATTTTGACTTCGTTCTTTGTTCATTCAGCGCAGCTGCAGATAGTTCAGACAATTTGGAAGTCAGTTTCATGATTTCAGATTCAAAGATTAATCTTTCTTCTTCAAACCCTTTTTCTGAATTATTTCGCTGGCCAGATAACTCTTTAAAGAATTCTACATTCTTCTGTTCTATGGCCTTCTTCTCTTTATCAAACTTCTCTCTTTCCAATATCAGTACTTTCTCAAAATCTGAGATTTGTTGAGAAAGCTTGATGCATTTAAGCTTCACTGACTTCTTCTCTTCATAACTCTTCTTTGAGAAATCTGAGAACTTCTTTGAAAAATTTTTCTTTTCATTTTCAAGATCAGCTTTATTTGCATCAAGTTGTTTTTCCAAATCAGATAAATTCTTTCTCAGCTCAATGTTCTCAGATTCCAATCTCTTTATCTTCTCTTCATTCTGCCCAGCACTGATATTCTTTAAGGTACTGAGTTCTTCTTCCAGTGATATGACTTCAGTAAAATACTCTCTTGACTTTTGTGAATGAAAGTCAACTGCAAGAGCCAGATTAATGTTCTCTAGTTTCAGCTTGCCATTCTTCTCTTCAAGATCTGAAATAAATCCCATGATTAATGAGTAATTGGCTTAATATGAATGATCGTTCCAAACTATGTATCAGAAAATCAGAAATCAGATTGAATTGAAATCTTAAAAAAAATATTTCGTGAAAATTGAAATTTGAACAATACTTGTTATTTCGCAGTGTAAAAAAACTATTTCCAAAGATGACCAAAAAATTTTTCCAGACTTTTTTTTTTTTTTAAACTGACAGTGAGACCCGCACAATTGAGATTTCCAGCCATGCTATGGAAACTTAATAGATTTTTTTTTTAAATCTTAATAGAATTTTTTTTTCTTTCCAGCCATGGAAACTCCTCTTTAATCAATGATGATTTGGAACAACTTCATCCTGATGATCTTGAAGAGATGGATATTAAATGGCAGATAGCCATGCTTTCCATGAGGGTGAAGAAGTTCATCAAGAGGACTGGGAGGAACAACTTCTCCCAAAGAAGAGAAGATGGAGCAGACTTTGATAAATCAAAGGTGGAATGCTATAAATGTCATCTGAAGGGACAATTTTCCAGGGAATGCAGAAGTGGAGTGTCTCACAACAACAACCGCCAACAAGCACAGTTTGGAAACTTCAACCATAACAAAAACTTTGCTCAAGCCCTTGTTTCTCAACAAGGAATGGGGTTTGACTGGAGTGATCAAGCAGAAGAGGCTATCCAAAATCAAGCTCTTATGGCAGAAGTATCTGATCTCCCAACTGAGGTAAGTTCTAATCTCTGTTCTAAAACTTGCATAGATACTGTTAAAAGGTACAGGGATCACAACCAGAAGATGAGTGATGACCTTAAGAGGTTAGCAAAAGATATAAAAGACTATGTGAGAATTGTTGAGAGGTTTGAGGAACAGATTAAAGGTTTTCAAGCAAATGAACTCCAACACTCATATGATACCAATTACTGGAAGTGGGAGAAAAAGGATCTAGAACTCCAACTGAACAAATCTAAACAGGAGGAAAAGTGATAAAGATGTTTCCAACAAGGGGGAGAATCAAGAGGGTGAAACAGAAAAGGAAAGTACAACTGAGAGGGGATTTGATTTTGAGGGGGAGAAAGAAGCAGAAACTGTTAATGCTGCTAAAACAGTTAATGTTGCTGAGACAATTGAAGCAGCAGTAACAGAGCTGTCCATGGAGGAATTGGAAATAGCAGAAACTTTGGTAAAAGCAAAGAATGACACTCCTCAAGCTACTCAAAAGGCCAAGGGAGTGGTCATCAATGAAGAGGCCTTGAAAAGAAGAGAAAAGAAAGAAGTGAGGCAGGTTTGAAGGATGCAAAGGGTAAAGCAAATATGGTTGAACCTGAACAACCCTTAAAGAAGAAAAATCAGATTGAGATGGATGAAGAAAATACTCTAGGGTCATTGTACAGATGATCAAGTTCTTTTTCTTCCAATTGTTCATTCTGTCTGAATGAAACAGTATACATGGTCCATTCATCTCCAAGGGACCTTAAGAACTTTCTGTTTACATCATCTTGATCAATCTGTACTCCCATAGTAGCTAGTTCACCAATTAGCTTGTTAAACCTGTCAAAAGTTTGAGTCATGGACTCATTCTTAGTTGACATAAAGTTTTCATACTGTTGTTTCAAGATTGCCTTTTGATTTCTCTTGGTACTTTTGGTACTATAGAATCTCTTCTCTAGAGCATTCCAGAGCATCTGTGCATCAGTGCAATTGCTGAATTGGTGTTGATATTCATTGGGAATAGCCAAGAGCAGTGTACTTAAGGCTTTCATCTCTGTCTGCCTTATCTTCTTTTCTGCATCAGTCTTTGGTGGAGTTCTTTTTCCATCTGCACCAATTTTTCCTTCATCAGATGGGCCATTCTCAATGATGTCCCACATGGAGTAATCTGTGAGGAGAATGTATTGCTTGATTCTAATCTTCCACATGTCAAATTCATTAGATCTAAGCATTGGAACCTTTGAGACCAGAGTACTGTTTGATTCAACTGTGTTTTCCATGATGAATAAGATTTCTGAGAATACTAGCTCTGATACCACTTGTCAGGATCTGAATTCTTAACAAGAATCAACACTCAGAAACAATATTAAAGAAGTTTGCGGAAAAACACTTTAATATTCAAAGATCAATGAAACAGTGAATCAGAATAACAACTTGTAAACTTTATTTAATGATTCAAAGCTACAAGATTTCACACTCAACCTCAATATTGATGAACAGGCTCACCAATACGAATTCTACTTCTCTAGAACTAGGATTATAAACCTTGAGGTTGATTCTCTCTATGACAACAAAAACTCAGAATAATTTGTCTATTATAAAGTTACAAACTATTCTATACTTATACTGAAGATAAAAGATAACTACAAATAATAAAAGATCTTCAGTATAATCTTCCATATTTATCTCCAAGCCTTCCATGATCTTCAATCAATACAGCTGTCATCCTTGCCATATGAAGTCTTCATCTCATAAGCAGTATTAAGTCTTCAGCAGCATTAACACTTTGAGCAATATTAAGTTCAGCAGTACTAACTACTAGCAGTACTAACCATGCTCAGCAGTAGTAACTTCTTCTAGCAGTATTAATCTTGGTTAGCAGCATTAACCTGTATCAGCAGTAGTAACTTCAGAAGTAGTAACCAGGTTGTGCTAGCAGCATTAACCATACTTGTATAATTCTTTCAGTTCCCAACACTTGCATCCTCTAATCAAAGAGGACATCAGAAGACGTTTTGAGCAAACTGCACAAGAAAGGAATGAAGTGTTCTCTACAAAAGATATAAAGACTGTAATGAGGATCTCTCTGCACTCCTTCGCCAACAAGTCAATCATGTATGCTAAGTACTTAGTTGAGAGAAAAGATGGGAAGTTGTGTGTCCCAATAACAAATGATTCAATCAAGTAATCAAATAAACAATAATGATATGCAAACCTGATACGATTATATCAATGAATCAAATGATTACAAGCTTGAATTGATCTCTCTGTTTTCTTTCTATTCAGCGCCCTCTCTCTCTCTCTCTCTCTCTCTCTATCTCACGTACGACTACTCTCTCAATTAACAAAACTTAAACCTAATTAACACTAAACACTAAAATATTTATACATAGGCTAATAAGCCTAATGGGATTGACAAGGTTTAGGCCCAAACAACTAAAATTAAACTTATTTAACAAAATATAAAACTAATAAATAAAATACGTAAACAAACTTTGACTATTTATTACAAAAGGACCCTAGACTATTTGTTGAGACGACTTTATCAGCTTTGACTTCAGATTTCCATCTTCAGATAATGATGATCTTGAATCCAATAAAACTGTGCGTTAACAATCTCCCCTTTTGGATCAAGATCATTCTTTAAGCTCAGAAAATTCAATCTTCCTTTTTTTCTTCAGAAAGTAGCAATCTTCCCAATCGATATGAATATCTCTTGGAAAGAAACTATCTCCAGTTTCAGCTCGGAATGCTTCAACAAATCATCTTCAAAGAAAATTTATTCAAAGCAGAATATCTTCAGAAATTCTTTCAAAAACTTTTTATCTCCGCATTTCTTGATTGACGCTTCTCCCCCTTTTTGATGAAATGAGCAAAGAGTTCATCAAAACGTGTCTTCAAGAAATGTCATCCACCATTGATCTTGCAAACAGAACCACTGATGATCCGTCAATTCATAAAGATGTGTATCCAGATCTTTGCAAATCCAGACAAAATAGATAGATATGAGAGGTAACACCTGAATCAACAAATGAACCAGTTAAAATTGCCTATCAGTAACACAAAATCACTGTGTGTAACGAATACACAATATAATAGAGCTTTAATGATGTTCACTCCCCCAGGGCTTCCATTCAATCATCGAAACACCACAAAGGCAATTTCTATGAACGTTATGACAAAGAAACAAATTCTTTGTGTGTTCGTGAAAGTGATAGAATAAAGTAAGCATATGATGATTGCTTATAAGGCTCAAAAAGTGTAAATCACTGAGACAAGTAGTTAAACACAGACTCAATGTGCATGATTGAAGTATGAAGGTGGGACAGACTTCCTTCTTTTCAATATCCAGATTTTCCAAATGAAAATCAGATAGCATATGTGCTGCGTCCCCTTTGAAAATGAAACATTTTCTTATTGAGAAGAAAATAACTAGCTGGTGGGGTAATGTCAAGAGTTGGCATGGGCTAGGTGCCTGTTTCAATAATGTTCACCAAAGAAATATGAAGCATTAGAAATGTGGCTGCCCGGCTCAAAAATTAGTTGGTGCAGAGTTTGATATTCTTTTACTCTGATCTCTCACCCTCTTTCTTTTAATCTTTAAGCGCACAGCTAACCGAACTCTCTTTTACAATATCTCTCATCACACATCCCACACTCATTTCTTGTGACTTCTCACACACACTCACTAAAGGATTAACTTCTTGGGTAGGAAACACTGGTTAACGTGAATCCATAGAAGTTTCTTTTAAGTCCTAGCACACTGATCCCATGTTTTCCTATGAAGCATATGATGCTCAGATGGTTTAACTTTGTCAGATAAAGTGCATAGATGGAGCAAAAAATATTTAAAAGCACACTTCCAATTCAAGAAATCTGTTTGAGAATCGGGAAGTGGTTTGAACATTTAAGAACATGTTTTCTTATGATTGAAAGTTGTCCTTCTTTCAATCATGAATGAGATGAAGAAAATAAATTATACCTTTCGAGTACAGTCTCACATCTCGCGAAGTCAAGCTTAAAGTCATAAAGATATGATCTTTGAAGCATCTCTCAACCTACAAAAGTCTAAAAGTCTAGTCAAAGTAACTTTATTCACTGAAATTGAAATGACATAAAGCAGTAAAACAATTAATGTATGAGTTCTGATCAGAAACAATCAGGAGTCATCGCCATACTCTTTTTACTCGTAAGCTCCCCCTCAAAACATGCATCAATAACAAATTATCAGTAAGTACAATGCATTTAATTATGCTCCCCCTCAAACTAACATTGACCATCTATAAGATACTTCTCACACTCCCCCTGAGATCATGAACAAACTATTAAAGAGCAGGTATCATGCGGAAATAATAATAAAGATATGATATAGGGACACAATAAGAAACTTTAATAGGTAACCAACGATTAGGTCTTAAGATTTAGCATACCAAGTCTTGAGACAAAAAAATTAAATCTCTTTTCATCTAAAGGTTTGGTAAACAAATCTGCAAGCTGATAATCAGTTTTTACAAAGTAAAGTTCAATTGTTCCCTTTTCTACATTATCTTTTATAAAATGATACCGGACATCTATGTGTTTGGTCTTAGTATGCTGAACAGGGTTAGCGGTAATCGCAATAGCGCTCTTCGAATCACAATAGATCGGGATTCTATTGAAATGAAATCCATAGTCTCGCAGTTGTGTTCTCATCCACAAGACTTGAGAACAGCAACTAGCAGCAGCTACATATTCCGCTTCTGCCGTTGATGTGGAGACACATAATTGCTTCTTCGAAGACCAACTGACAAGTTTGTCTCCGAGGAATTGTATATGACCCGAGGTGCTTTTCCTGTCTAACATGCAACCAGCATGATCTGCGTCTGAATAAGATGTTAGTTCAAAGCTTGTATCCTTAGGATACCACAGACCAAGATCTGCAGTCCCCTTCAGAAACCTAAAAATCCGCTTAACAGTAGACAAATGGGATTCTTTAGGATTGGCCTGATATCTAGCACATAAGCATGTAGAGAACATTATATCCGGCCTACTAGAAGTAAGATACAATAAAGAACCTATCATCCCTCTATAAGTCCTAACATCAACAGCCTTTCCCGAAAGATCGGTGCCAATCTTAGTACCAGGTGCCATTGGGGTACCAATCGGTTTACAATTTTCCATTTTGAATTTCCGAAGAATATCCAGAATGTATTTGGATTGATTGATAAAAATCCCCGTTGAAAATTGTTTGACTTGCAATCCGAGAAAGAAGTTCATCTCTCCTATCATGCTCATCTGAAAACGTGACACCATGAGGTTTGCAAAGTTCTTACAGTACTTAGGATTTGTAGAACCAAAAATAATATCATCCACATATATTTGAATAAGAATGATATCGCCTTTATCCTTTTTAATAAAAAGAGTGGTATCGACCGTACCTTTAGTAAAACCTGACTTGACCAAGAATTGAGATAAGATATCGTACCAGGCGCGAGGAGCTTGTTTCAGTCCATAAAGAGCTTTATCCAGGATGTAGACGTGATTCGGCTTATCTGGATTTACAAACCCTTCTGGCTGAGAAACATAGACTTCTTCCTTGAGTACTCCATTCAGAAAAGCTGTCTTCACGTCCATTTGATAGACGGTGAAGTTCTTGTGGGCTGCATAGGCTAAGAACATCCGAATCGCCTCTATACGTGCCACTGGAGCATAAGTCTCATCGTAGTCTATCCCTTCCTCTTGCCTATATCCCTTGGCGACAAGTTGTGCTTTGTTTCGGATAACGGTACCATCTTCATCTTTCTTGTTTTTGAACACCCATTTCATACCAATGATAGTTTTACCTTGCGGTTTGGGTACGAGTCTCCAGTCTTTCAGTGCTTCAAACTGATTCAGCTCATCTTGCATCGCAGTTACCCAATCTGAATCGGCAAAAGCCTTAGATACGCGAGTAGGATCGATCTTGCTCAGAAAAGATTCATACATACATAGATTTAAAGATGCAGACCTAGTTTGCACCGGTGCAGAAGGATCTCCAATAATTTGATGTACCGGGTGATCTTTGGTCCACTTATGTTCATGAGGGAGTGAATTAGATGCATGTTGATCATTGTCAGCATCTAGGAATCCACTGTTATCGCCTTCAGATAGTTCAGAATTAATGGGGATTTCAGTTGAAGTAGTCGTTGCAGAAGTGGCAATAGGTACAGCTTGGGCAGTCTGTTGATCATTCCTTACAGTACATCCTACAGAGTCAGCTACTTCTGTCTCATCAGTGTTGGTCACAACTTCATCTGTCGGAGTAGGCCTTTGAACTGGAACTTCTTGCTGAATCAGGGAATTTGATTCAGTAGAGATATCGGAAGTGGTCGGATGAGTAGTCATCGAGTCTTCTATCCTGTCAACCACAACAGAGTTATGCAACTTAGTGCCAAGAAATTCATCATATAACTGTTCAAATAATAAATCCAAATCAGATAATTTAGAAGTAGACGAAGAAGTGTCATCTGATTTGGTCTCATGAGGTGCATGTCCTGGACTGGTTGGTCCAGAAGCTAGTACTCCGGTAATGACGGGTTCTGAACTGACGTGCTCAGAATCCATTTCCTCATTGAATTTAACATTGACACTCTCGATCACAGTCTTCGGCTTCTTTAAGTAAACCCGATATGCAGTAGATGTAGAAGAATAACCAACGAAGATGCCTTCATCCGCCTTAGCACTGAACTTGTTCAGATTCTCTCGGTCGTTTAGAACATAACATGTACAACCAAAAACATAAAAATATTTAATGGTTGGTGTTCGGTTGTTGATCAACGCATACGGAGTCTTCTGAAATCGGTGGTGTATCATGGAGCGATTCTGAGTGTGACACGCAGTCGATACAGCTTCAGCCCACAAAAATAAAGGTAAGTCAGATTGGCTGAGCATTGTCCGAGCGGCCTCGACAAGTGTACGATTTCGCCTTTCGACGACTCCGTTCTGTTGAGGCGTGCGAGCAGCAGAGTATTGATGTGATATCCCGACCGACTCGAGATATTCTTCAACTATCTTGTTCTTGAACTCTGTGCCGTTGTCAGTTCTGAGAATCTTGACTTGTTTTTGCAGATTGACTTGGGTCGTCTTCAGAAATGTAATGAGAACATCGAGAGTCTCATCTTTAGACCGTAGAAACTTAACCCAAGTGTATCACGTATAGTCGTCCACGATAACTAGTACATACTTCTTTCCTCCTAAACTTTGCGTTCTCATAGGACCGCATAAGTCCATATGCACCAACTCTAAAGGAGAGCTGGTACTCGGTTCAGGATTTGGTTTGTGTGGGGCTCTCTTCATCTTTCCCTTTTCACACGCTGCACACAGGTGTTCTCTTTCATACTTCAGCTCTGGAAGTCCTTTCACTAACTTTCCACTGACCAGCTTGTTGATGTACCGAAAGTTCAGGTGAGAAAGCCGTCGATACCATAACCAGCTTTGTTGCATCGAGGCCTTTGATAGTAGACAAACCTGATTGTCAGCCTGGACCTTTTACAAGTTGATGGTGTAGAGGTTTGACTTGCGAGTTCCGACCAAGAGTTCGTTTCCTTCTTCAGTGCGTACTGAACATGTCTTAGCCTTGAAATTAACCTCTAAGTCTTTGTCGCAGAACTGGCCAATGCTGAATAGGTTGTGCCCTAAGCCTTCAACGTAGATCACCTTCTTGATCGTGAGATTTTCGTGTACAACATCACCATATCCCAGAATTGGTGAGAACTGATCATTCCCAAAACGAACGGTGCCGTAGTATTTGTCCGTAAAATTAGACAACATACTCTTCTGCTCGGTCATATGCTTGGAACACCCGCTATCCAAGTACCGCATATGACGGGTCTGCACAACACAAATCAAGAAAGAAGAGGTTTAGGAACCCATTTAAAAATGGGACCTCCACTGTTAGTACTTGATTTTGGCACCCGTTTAAACTTGGGTCCACTTTTTCTTTGAAAACCAGAAGCATAATAAGACGAATGATAATGATAAGATGAAACATTATATGAACCATACCAAACATCAGAATATTTACGAGAAGCATAATCACATTCACCATAATTTAAAAACTTTTTATTAGATGGTGCTAACTGGAATAATTGCTTTATAGAGTACTTCTTGCGAGAATCAACAAGATTAGATTTAAAAGTAGCAACATTCACAATCACATCATCTTTACTAGAAGTCTTTTTATTCAAAATAAAACTAGAACTAGATTTAGCTTTCTCGTCTATCTTCTGTTTCGGTATCCATGCAGTCTTAACTCCAACCCTTTGCTTTCTCAAATCTGAAACATTTGAAACTTTAGAGTTAGAATGATGAGAATTAAGAGAATGCTTCTTCTTTGGCTTACTAGTGGGGATCGGTTTCTATGAATGCTGAGATTTTCTTTTCTTACTTTTCGCTTTCTTTGATTTCACAGAAACTGATTTATCAACTTTCATTGATGTTTCACCTTTTTCAAACACACTGGTAATCCAAAAGAATTAACAACACAAGATGAATGATCAGGAAGTTTAGAAGTAAAATCAAATTGAGCAACACAATTATTCAAAATACCATCAGAGTTTAAGAAATTAAGATCATTCTCAAGTGAACTAGACCTGTCATCAGAATTTAAAGCCTTGGAAAATTTAGGAAAATTAGTATTTTTGAACACTGTTGAAAATACAGTTTGTTCTAAGTCCATCAAAATTATTTCTTCTGTAAGAGTATTCTCGAGTTCAGAAATTTTACTTTCCAAGACTAGAGGAGGGACGTAAAGCTTACCTTCGATGGGTTTAGCCTCCAACTCTTTTACAGAATAACTCTCAAAATAATCATTTGAAAGAAATTTTGATTTATTAGAACTATAACTGTTATTCAACTTCTCATAGAGAAATGGAAGTTGAACTTTAGCTGTGTTCTTTCTTTTATTATATTCCTTGGCTTTATCTTTTTTAGACAGACTAGTCCAAAAGGGTTTGAGTTCCTGATGTTGAGGAGCCAACAACATAAACCCAAAGTCATAAAGTGCAGACACTTCAGATATACCATTTTTAAGATGATGTGGGTTCTTGTAACCAAGTCCCCAAGTATCAGGTTTCTCTTTAGGTTTGTTCAAATGAATAGTGTGTTCAGTTTGACCTAAAGAATGTAATTTCTCTTCCAAAGCATTCACCTTGTCTATTAAAGAATTCTTTTCTTTGGAAGTAGAAAAATACCTTTTAGAAATCTCTATAGACTTAAACTCACATTCTCTATACTTAGAAACAGTTTTAGATAACTCTTTATGAATTATAGTCTTTTCTTTAGCACAGGTGTCTATATTTTTATGCAAAGTTTCAATTAATACATTTTTGTCAGCAATATCATTACTAAGTTTGTGTATAGATTGATTTTTCTCATTTATGACACCTTTCTCTCGCTTCAGTTTAGACTCTAATTCTTGGAGTTTAGACATCATGGCATGCATTTGGTTCAGAAAATAAGATTCAGTTAAGTTACATACCTCATCATTGTCAACATCATCAGAATCAGCTTCAGCTTTTGACTGGTTCTTCCCCATCAAGCACAGGTGTGCTGTCTCGTCCTTCTCTCCTTCATCAGATTCTTGGTCCGAATGGTCGAGACAGTATTCATCCTCGGCCATCAATGCTTTCCCAGCCTCTTGTTGCTTGGCTAGAAGCATCTTGTTCTTGTAATATTCGGAGTTTCGGACTTTTGGTTTGTGGCAGTCCTTGGCAAAGTGGCCGAGTCTGCCACAGTTGTAGCACTTCATCGGTTCTTCCTTCTTGAACTCTTCGGCTCCAGCCTTCTTCTTTTCTTCTGGTCTCTTGTCTTCAAATTTCTTCTTATGCTTGTAGTTATTAGGACCAGACGAATATCTCTGACTATTGGAGTTTGGCTTTTTATAGAACTTCTTTTGGAAAGCCTTGGTTAACATTAGCATGGTTTCCATCAGTTGTTCACAATCGTCAGAGTCAGACTTTGCCTCGCTATCAGCTTCTTCTGATTCATATTCTATAACTTTCTTCTTTTTAGACTTCTTGACCACAAGAGCAACTGGATCAGCAACTGCTTTATCAGCCTTCTTCATTTCAGCCTTGATTTCATCCACCTCTTCCTCATTCTGTTTGAGGATTTCATAAACTTCATGAAGTGGAATGTCGTTCACATCTTTCAACTGCCTCATCTGTCTAGCGAATCTATTCCACTCGGGCTGAAGGTTGCTGAGAAATTTCACATTCAGCTCAACTTGAGATTTGTTGATCTTGTTCTTGCTGAGCTCGTTCAGAAATGTGACAAATCTGTCATAAGTGGCTTCGAGTGATTCTCCAGCTTTGGCTTTGAATTCTTCATAATTATTCAAGCAGTTGGAGACTTTGAGTTGATTGCCGACTTTAGATCCGATCATCATCTTCTCCAACTGATCCCACATTTGCTTACCGGTAGCGTTGTAGCTGTCAATCTTGACATATATTTCATTCGGTATGCCTTGGAGAATAAATGATCTTGCCAGCTTGTCACCCTTGTGTCTCTTTAGCTGATCTTCAGAATATTCACCAATAGGTAATTTATACTCTGTCTCTTCTTCTTCACCATTTTCTCCAGCTACAGTGAGAACCTTGGTCGGAGGTGTCATGATTCCTTCTTTCAGAGATTTTCTGATATAATCTCCCAAATCATGTCGATCGGTGAAGTCCAAGAATCTGTCCTTCCATTGCTCGTACTCCCCCTTGAAGAGTACTGGTGGCTTCATATCTGTTCCGATAGCAAGAGCTTCCCGAGACATTCTTACTGATACGATTACTCACAGAACTGATAAGAATCTTGAACTGATCGTTAGTCCAGATAAAATTTAATCACACAAGAAATTTTGTCCCCCTAGGCAGACTTAGCACGGGGGTCCCACTATTAAAAGCCATATTACAGTTTTGAAAAATTCTCAGAAAAAAAATTCTAAGATAGGAACAGTGATTGGCACAAACAGTGGAGTGCTCGACCGGTATACTTGTTCGACCGGGAAAGTGCAAAGACCAATAGAATGCTTAGACCGATAGTGTGCTTAGACCGATAGTGCATAGACCGATAGTGCTTAGACCGATAGTGCTTAGACCGATAGTGCTTCGATCAATAGTGCTTAGACCGATAGTGCTTCGACCGGTATAAGCTTGGACCGATATTATATTAGACCGATATTAGTCTTTGACCGGTAATGATCTTCGACCGGTAAGAAAGACCGATAGAATGCGGTCGACCGATAAAACACAAAGACTGATATGCTCTTAGACCGGGGTGGACTGTGTGTGCACCGGTCGAATTTTATGGACCGATAAAAAAGTTTTCGACCGGAAGTGGCTTAGGACCGATAAAACACAAAGACCGATAATAACAAAGACCGATATGTTCTTGATACTGTATCAACCCAGAAGCCAAAATCAACCCAGAAAACACTCGATATCAAGAATTAAACTACCAAACTTTGCCAAAACAATTGATTGACCAACTAGAACTTATTGCAATCAATTAATTTCAATAAAAACCACTTTAAAAAGAATTCTATTGATGACACAGTGTTGACTCTTGAACGAACCTAGAACAACAAAAATCATCAAATAATCAAACTAAAACGATGCAATACTCAAATCAAACAGTACCCAATCAAGATATTAATCAACCGATCACAAATCAATTAATAATTACTTGATTACCAATCACACAATAATTTTTTTTTTGAATCTTTGACAGATAACAAAACCGAAAAACAAAAATTCAATTCAATCTGTACTAGCTCTGATACCAATTGTGTGTCCCAATAACAAACGATTCAATCAAGTAATCAAATAAACAATAATGATATGCAAACCTTATACGATTATATCAATGAATCAAATGATTACAAGCTTGAATTGATCTCTCTGTTTTCTTTCTATTCAGCGCCCTCTCTCTTTCTCTCTCTCTCTCTCTCTATCTCACGTACGGCTACTCTCTCAATTAACAAAACTTAAACCTAATTAACACTAAACACTAAAATATTTATACATAGGATAATAATCCTAATGGGATTGACAAGGTTTAGGCCCAAACAACTAAAACTAAACTTATTTAACAAAATATAAAACTAATAAATAAAATACGTAAACAGACTTTGACTATTTATTACAAAAAGACCCTAGACTATTTGTTGAGACGACTTTATCAGCTTTGACTTCAGATTTCCATCTTCAGATAATGATGATCTTGAATCCAATAAAACTGTGCGTTAACAGAAGCAGTACACGTTCACAGATGCAGACTTAAAGAACATCTACGCCTACGACCTCCCACAACTACATGCCTTCACAAAGCAAAGACTTGAAAAACGAAAGGAGTACATGATAGCAAATGGAAGGATCAAGGAGGTAATGCGCGAACATGTCAGATATCATAGCAAAATGGATTTCGATGTAGCTCTAAAACTCGGAGTCGAGAAGCTATCGATCACCAAACCAAATGACCAATTCCCCGGAATCGAAAATATTCCATCGAACTCTTTAATCACAGAGCCTGAGTTCGGATTCATTTTCAAAGACGATGATGGGCTCAAAAAGATATACAGGCCAAATCAAAGTCACAAATACTTGAACAACACTCTGCTGAAGATAAAGAACACGATTCTAAGGAAGAAGGGCACAGAGATTGTACAAGCAGGACTTGCAGAGACAATGATCGGACAGATTGATGCTCAATTGAAGTACAGGGAACTCATTCTATCGATGAAAAGAACTCTAGCAGAAAGCTTCACCAACCCGATAAATGATTTTCCCCAATGACTTCTGTAATCTTTTGCTGTTAATTCATGTATTTTTTATTCTTAATGTAATTGCCTTTTGGCATTTTCTTTTATGAACGAACATCGATTTTCAGAGGCTGAGTTCCTTTCACCTCTTTTTGTTTCTAGCTTAGCCAACACCTCAAAATTCAAATTTTTTTTTTCATCACTTAGGGGGTGTCAGGATCGAAACTCAAACAAGAATAATTCACTCAGAAACAATGTTAAAGAAGTTGCAGAAAAACGCTTTAACACTAACAATCAATGAAACAGTATATCAAACTCAAATCACAAGTTTATATTGATTCAACTTGATGATTACACACAAAAACCTCAATCTGTTGAACAGGCTCAACAGACGTTCTATAATTCTCTATAGAAAGGATCTAAACTAGTTTTGAGGTTAATTCTCTACCACCAAAACTTATTCATTCTGTCAATAATTCTCTCAGAATGTACTATATAATCTATAACATCTAGACTATATTTACAGAGTAGATTACAAGATAATTATCAAAATAAACTTGATCTTCAATATCAATTCCATAATTATCTTCAGCCTTATCTCCAGCTTGTCTTTATCTCCAAGACATCTTTATCTTTATAAGCAACACTAAGTATCTTCAGAAGTATTAACCATCTTCAGCAGCTTTAATCTTCAGCAATGCTAACTACTAGCAGTACTAACTCTCCAAGCAGTACTAACTATTCAAGTAGCAACACTAACTCTTTAAGCAATATTAATTCTACTAGCAGTAGTAATCTTGATAGTCTAGCAGTAGTAATCACTTAGCAACATTAATCAGCAGCATAAACCATACTTAGCATATTTATACCCAACAATCTCCCCCTAACTTAACTTTTCAGAAGGAGAAGTTAAGTTCTTCATGATATGGTCTTTATGATGCTTTCAACACTTCAGATCAGTTGCCCAAATTTGGATCCAGTCCCAGACTTTGATTGATGATCATGCTAACCACAATCTTTGCCATTTCTGAACCTTGAGAACAAATTAATTTGGCTTTCAGCATCCCATGAAGCTTAGCTAGGCTGTGATCATATATCTTATCCACCAGATAATATTCATGAAAGCTTTTATCTATGGTCAAGATATACACCCCACATCTTTCTATGAGCATCCAGTTGTCTACGGACTTGAATACATCTTTGATGACATGCTTTACAAGATCTGGACTAAACATCATGCATAAATACTCTATTGCTAGTTTCTTGATGTTCATCCCTGGAGTCTTCAGCACATCCTCATACAAATTCATTCCCACTTTAAACATTTCTTCCAAGTCTAACCTGGAACAACATCTGATTATCTTCCCCCAAGTAGAGTAGACTTCAAAGTGATCACCCATTCTTTTGATTCTGAAATACTCTTTGCCTTGATCTTTAAGATTATCCCAGTGGATGATTTCAGGGGCTTGGATTGAAATGGGATCTGCCTTCACTGAATCACTATCTGTTACAGTCATGTAAAGTTCAAAATGCACATTAGATTAACTTGGTTGCTGTGCACTTTGACTTGATTGTTCAGCTTAACTTGTAACAGATGGTTCTGTATCTTTCTCAGCTTCTGCAATCTTTGGCTTCTTCAACAGTTTCTTGGAAGCTATTGTTTTCACTCTCTTGGCAGATTTAACTTCCACATCAGTATGGTCTTCCTTATTTTCTTCAGTCTTTTCTTTTGATGGAGTGGTTTCCTCGCTCTCAGGAAAGGGTTGTTGGATAGTAAGACCATGCCTATCTTTCATCCTCCTTTCAGCTTCTTCCCTTTGAGTGGAATCCCCTTTCAGATTTGACATCTCCTTTGTATACAGTTCCTCAATCTTGACATAAGGCGTATTTGTAAACATTCCTTCAGGAACTCCAAGAGCTCCTTTCAGGAAGTTTATCATCTTCCTCCTTTCTTGATTGGCCAAATAGGTCTTAGAAGGTTGTCTTTTCTGAGTCTTTACTGGCAGTCTGTGCTTGGATGCTTTCACTGTACTTTTCTTTACCTCAGCTGCAGCTTTCAGGCTCTTTTGATATTCCTCATTCAGCTTAGTGGACAGATATAGAGCAATCTGCCTATCTTTAGCCTGTTGAGTCTCTTTTTCTTGTTCTATCTCAGCCTGCAGCCTCTTTGCCAATTTCTCATCAATCTCTATCTGTTTTAGCTTCTTGGGAGGTTGTACAGATTCATCCACTTTTGCCTTGCCTTTTCTTTTCATTTCTGCCTCACTGATTTCTTTTCTTTTCTGCTCAAGACCTCCTTCTTTAACTTCCACTCCCTTGGCCTTTTGAGTGGCTTTGGTCTTTTGAGGGATTGGTTTCCTCACTCTCAGGAAAGGGTTGTTGGATATTGAGATCATGCCTCTCTATCATCCTCCTTTCAGCTTCTTCCCTTTGAGTGGAATCCCCTTTCAGATTTGACATCTCCTTTGTATACAGTTCCTCAATCCTGCCATAAGGCATATTTGTAAACATTCCTTCAGGAACTCCAAGAGCTCCTTTCAGGAAGTTTATCATCTTCCTCCTTTCTTGATTGGCCAAATAGGTCTTAGAAGGTTGTCTTTTCTGAGTCTTTGCTGGCAGTCTGTACTTGGATGCTTTCACTGTACTTTTCTTTACCTCAGCTGCAGCTTTCAGGCTCTTTTGATATTCCTCATTCATCTTAGTGGACAGATCTAGACCAATCTGCCTATCTTTGGCCTGTTGAGTCTCTTTTTCTTGTTCTATCTCAGCCTGCAGCCTCTTTGCCAATTTCTCATCAATCTCTATCTGTTTTAGCTTCTTGGGAGGTTGTACAGATTCATCCACTTTTGCCTTGCCTTTTCTTTTCATTTCTGCCTCACTGATTTCTTTTCTTTTCTGCTCAAGACCTCCTTCTTTAACTTCCACTCCCTTGGCCTTTTGAGTGGCTTTGGTCTTTTGAGGGAGTGGTTTCCTTACTCTCAGGAAAGGGTTGTTGGATATTGAGATCATGCCTCTCTATCATCCTCCTTTCAGCTTCTTCCCTTTGAGTGGAATCCCCTTTCAGATTTGACATCTCCTTTGTATACAGTTCCTCAATCCTGCCATAAGGCATATTTGTAAACATTCCTTCAAGAACTCCAAGAGCTCCTTTCAGGAAGTTTATCATCTTCCTCCTTTCTTGATTGGCCAAATAGGTCTTAGAAGGTTGTCTTTTCTGAGTCTTTGCTGGCAGTCTGTACTTGGATGCTTTCACTGTACTTTTCTTTACCTCAGCTGCAGCTTTCAGGCTCTTTTGATATTCCTCATTCATCTTAGTGGACAGATCTAGACCAATCTGCCTATCTTTGGCCTGTTGAGTCTCTTCTTCTTGTTCTATCTCAGCCTGCAGCCTCTTTGCCAATTTCTCATCAATCTCTATCTGTTTTAGCTTCTTGGGAGGTTGTACAGATTCATCCACTTTTGCCTTGCCTTTTCTTTTCATTTCTGCCTCACTGATTTCTTTTCTTTTCTGCTCAAGACCTCCTTCTTTAACTTCCACTCCCTTGGCCTTTTGAGTGGCTTTGGTCTTTTGAGGGAGTGGTTTCCTCACTCTCAGGAAAGGGTTGTTGGATATTGAGATCATGCCTCTCTATCATCCTCCTTTCAGCTTCTTCCCTTTGAGTGGAATCCCCTTTCAGATTTGACATCTCCTTTGTATACAGTTCCTCAATCCTGCCATAAGGCATATTTGTAAATATTCCTTCAAGAACTCCAAGAGCTCCTTTCAGGAAGTTTATCATCTTCCTCCTTTCTTGATTGGCCAAATAGGTCTTAGAAGGTTGTCTTTTCTGAGTCTTTGCTGGCAGTCTGTACTTGGATGCTTTCACTGTACTTTTCTTTACCTCAGCTGCAGCTTTCAGGCTCTTTTGATATTCCTCATTCATCTTAGTGGACAGATCTAGACCAATCTGCCTATCTTTGGCCTGTTGAGTCTCTTCTTCTTGTTCTATCTCAGCCTGCAGCCTCTTTGCCAATTTCTCATCAATCTCTATCTGTTTGAGCTTCTTGGGAGGTTGTACAGATTCATCCACTTTTGCCTTGCCTTTTCTTTTCATTTCTGCCTCACTGATTTCTTTTCTTTTCTGCTCAAGACCTCCTTCTTTAATTTCCACTCCCTTGGCCTTTTGAGTGGCTTTGGGGGTGTCTGTTTTGGCCTTTGGAAGAGTTTCTGCTATTTCTATCTCTTCAACAAATAGCCATGTTACTGTTGCTGGCTCTGTTACTGCTGATTGTGCCTTTTCTGCTGCTAGTTTAACTGTTTCTGTTGCTTTGGAACTTTCTACTTCTGTATTTTCTTTTTCTGTATTCAGATCCCCCTCAAACTGAGTTTCCATGCCAATGGGACTGTGTTTCTCCTCTTCATCTTGTTTCTCCCTGTTGTTGAAAGCATCTCCCCATTTCTTCAAGACATACTGCTTTCTTTTCTTTTTCTGTACCAACTTCATCACCATCTTCTTCAATTTGGTAATCTGCACTTGTTGAGACAGAATTATCAATTTCATCTTCTATATATTTGAGCCTTGCTTGATGACATCAAGATTTATGTTTCCCATAGTTTCCATCAATTCATTGTAGTTATATCTGTCCTCACCTCCTTTGGGTGTGTTTACCACCGTTGAAGGATCCTTGGATCTTTTAGTAGTAGAGGTCTTCTACCTAGCAGAAGCATCCTCTACCACCTTGGTTTCTTGGCACCTGGGACCTTTGGATGATTGCTCACCCAAAGTTGTCATGGGGAAGGTCTTAGATATGTTCACACTGTCCTGCCCTGCACTTTGTGCAAAGTCAGTAGTGTGAGCCTTACAGCCCATATGCTCTTCCTTCTCCTTATTGAGCACCTTCTTGGGGTTGGGAGACACCCCTGTGGTTTCCCTTTGGATATGCTCTAATGGAGAATTCTCCATTAGAGGGCTTGAAGGTTTTGTGGGTGAAGGTACAAGAAGGGAAGGAACCTTCTTTACCTTTTTCCTTATATACGTATGAGTGATGGGTGAAGTTGGATTTTGAAGAAGGGACTGAGGGATGTTAATAGAAATGAGTGGTGTGGGTAGGTCATCAGTTTGGTTGTCAGATGAGGGCTTTGACACTGATGCCTCACCATGGGAAGGAGACACACCCATCATTGTTGAGAACAATGGTGTGTCAATACCTGAGAAGTCCTTACTAGGCCTCCTCATATTAGAAAACACCTTCCCCTTTGGGGGTTTTGGTACATATACCTCATTTCAATGAGGTATATCCGTCAATTCATTCAGTATAATCTCTTGTACAAACCTGGGATACATATAAAAGCTTTTGGTTTTGATATTCAGGTTTGACATAAAATCATTTAAAATCATTTGAGCAAAATTGAACTTTCTAGAGGTAGCTAAGCAGACCATAGTATAAGCAATGGTACTGCTGAACTCACTCCAGCCAGTTGTATTCCTTGAAATACAGTGCTGAAGGGTATGAACAAAGAATCTTCACTGTGGTGCAAACCTGTTCTTGAAGAACTTGAATACATCAGTGGGACCTTCATACCCCATTTGACTAAGAGCTTGGAAGAGATCTTCCTTGGTTAAAGAGGTTATACCTGAGGCATCATCTAGTCGTAGATGAATGCGAATAGCTCCTTCTGTGATTGTGAGGGGTTTATCACACACCCTTGTTTTGATGACCTGATTGCCATCTTCAGTATGAATAGCAGCATTGGCCCAGAACTGCCTTTGGTGTTCCACATAGATTGTGGGATTGACAATTAGAGCGTGGGCGATGTGTGAGTATTGTAGAAAATCCACAATATGATGAAATCCCTCTGCTTGCTTTGGTTTGAGTAGCATTTCCAATTCATTGTGTTCATCGACAAACATCAGTTCAGCCATCTTCTTGAGCGATTGGTCGAAGCTAGGGTTACACACTGGTAAGAGAGAATTCAATCGAACAACAGAGAGTGTACACTAGTAGACAATTCAAAGAGTCGTTTGTAATTTGGCGGTCACACAGGGTATTTATAGGTGAAGGGAGTAAGATAGAAGCAGTACTAATTACCTCTGGCAGTATTAACGAACTCGCAATATTAACGATTAATTGCAGTAGTAACACATACTGGCAGTACTGACACAGACTAGCAGTATTAACACAGACTAGCAGTATTAACACAGACTAGCAGTACTAACACATACTAGTAGTATTAAAATGTACCAACAGTAGTAATAATGATTAGCAATAGTCACTTTGCACTGGCAGTATAAACCACCTAGCAGTAGTAACCATATTTAACCATTTTTGAACTATTATTATGAGTAATGCATTGAGCAGTATTAACTGAACGAGAAGTACCAAGTCTCCAATCAAAACAATCTGAAACACTTAAACACACAGAGGTTAATAGCACCAATTCAATGAAAGTAAATAAGGAGGAATCTATATAGGTACATAAAGAGAATGAGAATATACTTATTCATTGTTCATCATGCCTACACTTGTGACCAAGAATGTGAATCTACCCACATCAAAAGCTTTTGTGAATAGATCAGCAAACTGGTTACTTGTGTGTACTTTCTGAACCTGATTTAGCTTCTTCTCATTACAGTCTCTGATAAAATGGTACCTTATTTCTATATGCTTTGTTTTTGAATGCTTGACAGGATTATTAACAATGTTAATAACACTGCTGTTATCTATGAAAATAGGAGTGTGAAGAAATGTCATACCATAGTCCATCATTTGATTCTGAATCCATAGCACTTGTGAGCAGCAGCTTGCAGCAGCTATGTATTCTGCTTCTGTTGTTGAAGTGGACACTGTGGTTTGCTTCTTACACTACCATGACACTAGTCTTGCACCCAAAAACTGACATCCTCCAGTTGTAGACTTTCTGTCCAAGTTAGCTCCACCCAAATCACTATCTGAATATTCAAGAAGGTCAAATGGTGAGTCATGAGAATACCAAAGGCCTAATCTGGATTGACCTTTGAGATATCTGAATATCCTCTTGACTGCTTGAAAATGTGATTGCTTTGGCCTAACTTGAAATCTTGCACACACATAAACACGGAACATGATATCTGGTCTAGAAGTTGTGAGATATATGAGAGAGCCAATCATGGATCTGTAATAATGAACATCCACATCCTCCCCCTCAAGATCTGCAGTAATCTGTTTGTGTGTCTCTATGGGTGTGCTTGCAGGCTTGGAATCTGAGAACCCCAACTTGGTTAAAATGTCCTGTACATACTTGGTTTAGCTTATGAAGATTCCATCTTGTTGCTGCTTAACTTGTAGCCCAAGGAAGAAAGTAAGTTCACTCATAGAACTCCTCTTGAATCTCTTATGCATTAATTCTTCAAAATCTCTTCACAATTGATCTTTTGTGGATCCAAAGATGATGTCATCCACATAGATTTGCACTAGCAGGATGTCCTTCTTCTTCCTTTGAATGAACAGAGTCTTGTCAATGGTTCCTCTCTCAAAACCATTTTCCAAGAGATAGGTAGACAAGGTGTCATACCAAGATCTTGGTGCTTGATGTAGTCCATACAGTGCTTTCTTCAATTTATATACTCTGTCAGGATACTTGGGATTTTCAAACCCTGGAGGCTGACAGACATATACTTCTTCTTCAATTTTGCCATATAGAAAAGCACTTTTCACATCCATTTGGTAGACTTTGAACTTCATGAAATAAGCATAGGCTAAAAACAGCCTAATTGCCTCAATCCTAGCCACTGGTGCAAAAACCTCTTCATAATCAATTCCTTCTTCTTGAGTATACCCCTGTGCTACCAATCTAACCTTGTTCTTGATCACTATTCCTCTCTCATCCTTCTTGTTTCTGAAAATCCATTTTGTCTCTATAGCTCTGTGTCCTTTAGGTAGTTCTACCAAATCCCATACATTTTGCAATACAAACTGCAGCAACTCTTCTTGCATTGCTTCTATCCAGCTTGGATCTTTCATTGCATCATGTGCCTTTTTTGGGCTCAACCTGAGATAGAAAGCAAGATAGTAAGCCTGATTGTATGTCTTTTAATCCTCCCAACTTACTCTGATTCCTTGTGATGATTGGAGAATTGATGTCTCCAATTACCAACTGAGGAGGATGATCTTTATGCACTTTTGTTTAATTAATAACATCTTCATTAATCTCTGTATTCAAATTAGAGTCATTCTTTTCAGGAGGGCTGCCACCAAACACTGAGGAGTTCTCATCATCAGTATCATCTTCTGCCACTGCAGGCATCTCAGGTTCTAGCTGTTCTGAGTTCAAAAGTTGATCCTCCTTTTCACCTCTCTCCTCTTCATTTTGAGCAGTTTCAGTATCCTTTGAATCTGAAGCATCTTTCTTCTCTTGAACACAGAGTTCAGTAGAATCTGCTGTAGGGATTGGGAATAGCACAAGCTCTTGTCTATTGTCTTGTACTGATTCTGTTCCTGTTCCTGCATTATTCTCATAACTGAAACCCAAAGAATTAGTTAGTGAATCAATGTCAAAAAGCCAATCAGGGCATGTACCAAGTTTATTTGGTGTTCTCTCATTGCATTTGAAATTGTCACTTTCCTCAATTATTCTAGAAGGGGTATTAAAAACTCTGTAAGCCTTACTTTGGGATGAGTAACCAACCAGAAATCCATCATCTGCTTTGCTATCAAACTTGCCTAAGTGAGTTTTGGTATTAAGAATTGTGCAAGGACACCCAAATGGTTTGAAAAATCCAATAAAAGGTTTCTTCTTGTTAAAAAGTTCATATGGTGTCTTGCCTTGAGATTTAACTATTAGAACCCTGTTTTGAACATAACAAGCAATATTAACTACTTCTGCCCAAAATGTAACTGGCAGTTTTGAATCTGCCAACAGGGATCTTGCAGCTTCAATCAGTGTCCTATTTCTCCTCTCAGCAACTCCATTCTGTTGAGGGGTCCTAGGAGCACTGTATTGTCTCTCAATACCTTTTTCCTCACAGAAGCTGTTTAGGTCATGGTTTTTAAATCCAGTTCCATTATCAGACCTGATGATTTTAACTCTTTGATTTGTTTGGTTTTCAACTCTAAGAATAAAGGATTTGATCAGTCCACTTGTCTCATCCTTTGTCCTCAGAAAATAGACCCAAGTGAATCTAGAGAAATCATCAACAATAACTAAGCAGTAAGATTTCTTGCCAATACTCATCACATTTGTAGGACCAAACAGATCCATATGCAATAACATAAGAGGTGAAGAGATTGTATTTATCTATTTGGACTTATGAGAAGTTTTGTGCTGTTTGCCTTTAAGACATGCAACACAATGATCATCACATGAAAATACCTTTTGTGGTAAACCTCTTACAAGGTTGTTTTTCACAAGATTATTCATTGTTTTAAAGTTCATGTGACACATCCTTCTGTGCCAAAGAGATGATTCATCAACAGAAGCTTTTGAAAATAGTTAATTAAATGATGAATCATTATATACATTCTCTAAATCCAAGCAATAAACATTGTCCTTTCTTGGTGTTCTCAGTAGTATCATACTTTCATCAACTACCTTGAACCCTTTAGCAAAGATAATACATTCAGTATCAGTAAATAATATACTATGTTTCTTGTCACAAACTTGTGATACACTTAACAGGTTGTATCTCAATTGCTCAACATAGTAGACATCCTCAAATGTCATCTTACCCTTTGACACAATACCTTTTCCACTAATCTTTCCTCCAGAAGGATTATCCCCAAATGCAACATGTCCTCCATCAATTCTTTTGAAGTTTTGTAGGTAGTACTTGTTGCTTGTCATGTGCCTAGAGCAACCACTATCAACATGCCAAATGCACTTCCCTTTTTGTTGTTGGTTGCCCTGCACATAAAGTAGAACAATTAGTTTTTAGTAGGAACCCAAGCCAAAGTGGTCTTGGGTTTCCCATTCTCATCAACATATTCACAATCAGTTTTGATGAGCTTTTCAGACTGAGGAATCTTATGGCTTGAATACTTTGTCACAATAATGGGTCTGTTACTGGAAGCAGTACAAACTTGATTGGCAGTATTAACTTTGTTAGCAGTACTAATTGGATTAGCAGTACTAATTTTGTTAGCAGTACTAACTTCATTAGCAGTACTAATTGGATTAGTAGTACTAATTTTGTTAGCAGTAGTATTGCTTGCAGCAACATTATTTCTGTCAGCAGTACTATTTGAAGTAACAGTACTAACAGATTTCTTTACTATTGGAACCCAAACCTGGACAAAATTGTTTGCTTTCTTCTTCATTAAGTGACTCCTTGACTTATTTGGGGTATTTTTCTTTGATTTTGCAAACTTGTTTTGAGCATGAGCTTTTAAAAGTGCTCTTTTTACATTTTCAGCCATATGATTCCTTTTTTGATTCCTATAACCAACAGGATTTTGTATATGTCTTTGAAAGTTTATCCTCTGGTTCATAGGATTGAAATAACAGTATTTGGCAATATGGTTAAGCTTTCCACAAATAAAGCAAGTTTTTGGTCTATTGATTTTACTCAGATCAACCCCTTGTTTTTGTGCCCACTGATTATTCCAGTTTCTTTGATTACCCCTTGTTTTATCATGTTTTTGGGGCTGAGACTGTTTACATGTACAGGGATTCACAACTGTGGTCTGCATATAGTGGACTCCCTGTACCTTTCCCTTTTCTCTCTTTGAGCTATCCACCTGTTCACTCTTGGTGAATGGTTTACCTCTTCCCCCTTCATTGGTAAGGATCTGATTTTCTACAGGAATCTCTTCAGCATTCTTATTCTCAGAGTTCTCTTCCTCATTCTCTTCTTCAACCACCACACTATCTATAGGATCTACTTCTGTTGCTCCTATAGGTAAGTCCTTCTTATTTTGGTTCTCTAAGAGATCTGAAGAGGGAGGTATATAATTATTGTTATAAGGTGGAGGTGTTGCATTGTATCCTATACCACTCTTGATCTTATCATGAACTTGAGCTTTAAGCAAAGAGTCCATTGCTTTGGAAGCATAAGAAAACTTCTCAATGTCAAGCTTATCTTTCTCATACTCACTCTTTATCTTCTCACACTCCTCTTTAGATTTTTCTATTTGAATCTCTAATTGATCTTTTTCCCACTTCCAGTAATTTGTGTCATAGTAATGCTGAATTTCATTGGCCTTATAAGCCTTGATTTGATCTTCAAACTTCTCAACAATCACTTTATAATCTCTTATATCTCTTTCTAACCTTTTAAGGTCGTCACACATGCTTTGGTTATGATCCCTGTACTTTTTAACAGTCTGAAGACACTCTTCAGTACACAGTTTAGTTTTTACCTCTGTTGGAATATTTGTGCTTGAAGATTCTGAGACTTCTGCCATCCGGGCCTGATTCTAAACAACTTCTTCTGCTTGATCACTCCAATAAAATCCCATTCCTTCTTAAGAAACAAGAGCTTGAGTAGTGTTTCTGTTGTTTTGGAAGCTTGAGGAATGTGCTTGCTGGTGGTTACTGCCATGTTGTTGAGGAATTCCTCCTCTGCATTCTCTTGCAAAGTGTCCCATTTTGTGACACTTGTAGCACTCCACCTTCGACTTGTTAAACCCAGCACCATCTTCTCTCCTCTGAGAAAAGTTGTTCCTGCCAGTCCTCTTTATGAATCTCTTGACCCTCATAGTTAGCATGGCCATCTGCCACTTTATATCCATCTCTTCAAGGTCATCTGCATTAATTTGTTCAAGATCATCATTAATTAAACCAGAATTAGCATGACTAGCAAGAAAAGCTTCTAATACAGAGTCATTAGATACATCCTTCTTAGATACATAAGCAGTACTAACTGATTCTGTATTAGCAGCAGAAACAGTAGAAGAAGATGATAAAAGAGCAGCATTATGAGTGTATCCAGATGGTCTTTTCTTGGCTTCAACTTCAGCCTCAAACACCCTTAAGTCATTATAAAGATCGTCTAGTTATTTGTCCTCCAGCTTGTCATCTTGTCTGAAGGAGACAGTATACATGTTCCATTCATCTCCAAGGGACCTTAGGAACTTTCTGTTTACATCATCTTGATCAATCTGCACTCCAATACTAGCTAGTTCACCAATCAGCTTGTTAAACCTGTCAAAAGTTTGAGTCATGGACTCATTCTTAGTTGACATGAAGTTTTCATACTGTTGCTTCAGTATTGCCTTCTGATTTCTCTTGGTACTTTTGGTACCAAAGAATCTCTTCTCTAGAGCATTCCAAAGAATCTGGGCATCAGTGCAGTTGCAAAATTGGTGTTGATACTCATTCGGAATAGCCAAGAGCAGTGTGCTCAAGGCTTTCATCTCTGTCTGCCTTATCTTCCTCTCTCCATCTGTCTTTGGTGGGATTCTTTTTCCATCTGCTCCAATCTTTCCTTCATTGGATGGGCCATTCTCAATGATGTCCCACATAGAGTAATCAGTGAGAAGGATGTATTGCCTGATCCAAATCTTCCACATGTCAAACTCATTAGATCTGAGCATTGGAACCTTTGAGACCAGAACACTATCACTTGAACCGTCCATGATGATTGTTGGTTTTCTGAGTTTAACAAAGCTCTGATACCACTTGTCAGGATTGAAACTCAAACAAGAATAATTCACTCAGAAACAATGTTAAAGAAGTTGCGGAAAAACGCTTTAACACTAACAATCAATGAAACAGTATATCAAACTCAAATCACAAGTTTATATTGATTCAACTTGATGATTACACACAAAAGCTCAATCTGTTAAACAGGCTCAACAGACGTTCTATACTTCTCTATAGAAAGGATCTAAACTAGTCTTGAGTTTAATTCTCTACCACCAAAACTTATTCATTCTGTCAATAATTCTCTCAGAATGTACTATATAATCTATAACATCTAGACTATATTTACAGAGTAGATTACAAGATAACTATCAAAATAAACTTGATCTTCAATATCAATCCCATAATTATCTTCAGCCTTATCTCCAGCTTGTCTTTATCTCCAAGACATCTTTATCTTTATAAGCAACACTAACTATCTTCAGAAGTATTAACCATCTTCAGCAGCTTTAATCTTCAGCAGTACTAACTACTAGCAGTACTAACTCTCCAAGCAGTACTAACTATTCAAGTAGCAGCACTAACTCTTTAAGCAGTATTAATTCTACTAACAGTAGTAATCTTGATAGTCTAGCAGTAGTAATCACTTAGCAACATTAATCAGCAGCATAAACCATACTTAGCATATTTATACCCAACAGGGGGAGATTGTTAGCTCCATCTACCAATATTAGAAGTGTTCAAAAATAGGCCAAGTATAGAAACTTCTTTTATCTGCTAAGTCACCACAGAAGATGCAAAGCTCAGAGGTTACTCCGCAGAAGATGTACCCGAGGTCAAACCTGATGATGATTCTCAGATCACAGAGCCTCTGTGGTCACTCATAGAGCCTCTATGAAGGCTAACCTCTGGAGATCAATATTGAAGCTTTTCACAAAGATAGTTCAAGACAAGACCACGTGCAGAACACGTGAGGCCTGCTGTACAAAGATCCTGAAGATCAAATTAATGGGCTTCCCACGATGTTTTACTTTATAGGTGGCATTCCTTATATGGAATGTCAGCCATTGTCTTATACTACGAGGTGCACACTCCTTGTATTATATATGAGAACCCCGTTCTTTGTCTACAGTAAGCGAGCACACACAATAGAAAATAGAGATTGTATCTTCCAAGAGAATATTTGCATATACCAGTGCGTGTTCTTGGTGTTCTACAGTAATCAATGAAACAGTTGTTTGAGTGATTATCTCGTAATATTTACTTCATGTTTATTGATTTACTTGTGTGTTTACTACCCTGCATGTTCTATCTTTCTTACACATCTTAAACGCTTTCGCACTCTGTTTAATTAACCTGTGTGTAGTGAAAGGTTAAATCAAGTTAAAGAACATCATAACTGGGATCAACAGTTGGTTTCCAACTTTTGAACCAAGCATCATTTTCTCTAGTTGATCCCACATCTGTTTGCCTGTAGCTTTGTAGCTATCAATCTTCACATATATTTCATTAGTAATGCCTTGAAGAATGAAAGACTTTGCTAATCTATCAACTTTTGCTCTCTTTAGGTCTTCACCATCGAGTTCATCAAACTTAAGTTGATATGGTTCTTCCTCAGTACCAAACGTATGAGTCTTCATAACAGGTGGCATAGCTCCTTCTTCTAAAGATTTCCTGATTAATTCACCCAAATCATGTCTTTCTATGAAGTCCATGAACCGATCTTTCCACTGCTCATACTCTCCCCTGAAGAGTACTGGTGGCTTTGTGTCAGTTCCGATAGCTAGAGCTTCTCTTGATCTCATCCTGTTCTGATTAATGTGCAATAAGAACTTGTACTTGATCGTTAGTCCAGATAAAATCAGATAAATACTGAATAATACGATTCAGAAAGACTAAGTCAAGAACTGGCGCAAAAGCACAAATTTGCGCTAAAGGAGGCTAGCGCAAAAACAGACTTTGCGCTAATAGGCGTTCGCGCGAAAACAAACTTTGCGCTAAAAGTAGCTGGCGCAAAAGTCACTTTGACACCCTTGAGGAGTTTTGAACGAGAAGAGGATGGCGCAAAATAGAGGTTTGCGCGAGTAGTTGGTCGCGCGAAATGAACTTTGCGCGAGTAGTGGTTGGCGCAAAACAGAGATTTGCACGAATAGTTGATGGCGCAAAGTGGAGTTGTGATTTTCCCTCTGACCGGTATGCTCGACCGGAGTGTTGTTGCAACCGAAGAGTTGCTCGACCAGGGTCCTGACCGGAGTCCTACCTTTGACCGGAGTCTTGTATGGACCGGTATTTACGAACGGTGTGGAGTTGCTGCGACCGGGGTCGTTCGACCAGAGTGGAGCGACCGGGTTGGAACTGTGACCAGGGTTGGAATTGTGACCGGGGTAGAGCGACCGATGTGAGTGTGACCGGTGTCGACCGGTGCATGTTCTTCGATAATCGGCTCTGTAACACCCAAATACACCTATCTAGAAACCGATTTACAACTCTAAAATTTGACAATGTGATCGCCTAATCAACTACAACAAGTTACAACCAAGTAATTTAAAAAACAACCACATTTTGAAAATTTGATCGATGGTACAGTGACTTTGAAGATGAAGAACACAGTGAGATCTATAAATTTGATTTGAATCTGGTTTAAGCTCTGATACCAATTGTCGGTCCGTTATATTTGAATACGATCTTACCAGACAATCAATCAATCACAAACATATAAGATTAACCAACCTGTTCGATTACAAACGACGGATTACAGGATTGATATATTTCTCTTTGAAGCTCTCTATGTTTTCTCTCTAATGAACAATGTTTGCTAGTTGTTGATGATGATTGATAATGAGATATTGAGATCTCATATCTACCTAATATCTAACAAAACTAATATCTAAAACTAAATATCTAATATCCTAAATATCTATTTATTAGATATTTAGGAATAATATTAAAATACTATAATTAACACAATAATTAACTTTGACATTTATTACAAACTAACATTAGACTAATATTGAGAGTGACTGTGATTCCATGATCGTTACCAGATAAATCAAACAACAAAACAATAACGATTACCAACCTGTTTAGTTTATAAACGCGGATTACAGAGGGTTGATAATGGTATTCTTGATCGATAAGCTCTCTCTCTGTTTTCTCACTTTTACACCTTTTGTATGTGTTGTGTGTGTTCTTGTTTTAAACTTCCTGGGTAAAAATCACTGGTTAACGTGATTCCATAGAAGTTGTGTTAAGTCCTAGCACACTGATCCCGTATATCCTGTACAAAATATGTTGCTCAAAATGATTTATAATCATGTAAGTTCATGTAGAACATTTAAAGTACACTCCCGAAATATAAAATCTTATGAAAAAAATCAAGAAGTGGTTTGAACGTTTAAGAATATGTTTTCAATGATTGAAAGTTGTCCTTCTTTCAATCACATATGAGATTAAGATAAAGGAATATACCTTTAAGTGCGATCTTACATCTCATGAAGCTTAGCTTAAAGTCATAAACATATGATCGTGTAAGCTCTTCTCAAAAATTCTGCAAAAGTCTTAAGTCTATGTCAAAGAAAATTTATTCACTTAAATTGAAAAGACAAAAAGCAGTAAAACTATGAACTTCTCTTACTCCCCCTGAAATTATGCATTTGAAAAAATTATCATTGAAAAGATATGCATTTAAAATTTCAGAAATAAATATGTACTCCCCCTTGAAGATTGATTTCCTCGTTGGAGTATCGGAGTACAATCTCTCATATCAGCATTGGAGTAAGTTCTTTTGATCTTTGAAGAACGAGTCCTGATCTGTACATAATCAGAAGTCGTTGTTGACATTGATGTCCGGGTCTTGAGTTGATTTACTCAAGAACCATTCTTCTTTGAAGTGCGGGTCTTGAACTGTGTTATTCAAGAACCTTTGTTCTTCTACTCCCCCTTGACAGTAGGTGCCTGCAACACAGGTTTAGTTTTCTTTGGTACCCACTGGTATTTGGGTCCATATGTGTTAGTTGCAGTTCTTGTGGGGGTTATTGAGTAAGAACCGTACTAGTAATGATCACTGGTTTTATGAATAGGATCATGTGTACGACAATAAGAACAATAGAATTTCTTACCTGACAACCTGATTAATTGATCTCTCGTGTAGACGAAATCAGGTTTACCTTTACGCGCAATGTTCTTCTTGACATTATGCGTATGTACACATGAGCTTTTACATTTCAGCTCATCTTTCACTGTTCCTGTTCCACACTAGTTCAGCTTCTTCGTAGTTGTTTCTCCTTCTATGTGTACCTGAAACATCTGTATTTCTATCATTGAAAAGGTTAGAATTACCAATTTGATCAGAAGATTTAACTGACCTCTTTGAAGAAACAGGTCTTGATATTGAGCTTGCAGCTGACTTGAATGAACATTCTGAATCAGCTGAATCATATCGAGGTGAGTGGACAATTGACTCTAGAGACTTGCGCTCAGTCACCACCACCGTTGAAATAATCTTTTCAAGCTTGTTGACTTTTGAAGAATAACCATTTCTTTCTTTGACAAGAAGGTCAATCTTCTTCTCAAGCTCGGACCTCTTCTTCTTCTCTTTCTGTGCAAGCTTAGATAATTCAGATAACTTAGCAGTTAGCTTCCTAATTGTAGCTTCAAGGATGCTTCTCTCTTCTTCGAATCCCTTTTTAGCACTCTTCTGATCATTTGCCTTCCTCTCTTTGGCAAACTGATCTCTTTCCAATATGATTACTTTCTCAAAGTCTTCAACTTTTTGAGAAAGCATTAAAAATTTAAGCTCGAGAGTCTTCTTCTCTTCACCACTTTTCTTGGAAATTACTGAGAACTTCAGTGCAAACTTTGAACTTTCCTGTTCAAACTCAGATTTGTCCTTGACAAACTTTGAATGTTTTTGTTGAAGATTAGTGTTTGCACTCTCCAAGCTCATGAACTTCTCCCCGTTCATCTCTACAGACTCTTGCTTCTGTAATTGAGCTTCTAATTCAAAAAAATTTCTGTTAAGTTCAAAGTTCTCAGCTTCCAGAGACTTAACCTTATCTTCACAAAGCCCAGAACTCTGTTTCAGAAGTTCTTCATTGACTTCCTTTAATGTTCTTACTTCTTCTCTCAGTATCTTCCTTTCATCATTGTAACTCTTTGATCTCTTTGAGTAGTAGTCAACTGAGGAAGCAAGATTTTTGTTCTCTAAATTGAGCTTTTTAATCTTCTTTTCATCATCATCAGAAAAATATCCCATTTTGAATTATCTGATGTGATCCTTAGAAAAACTAAGTCTGGTTTGCGCTTGATGTGGGTGGCGCGAACACAGATTTTCGTTAGGCTTGAGTGGCGCAAATGGAGGTTTTCGTTTCACTTGAGTCGCACAAATGAAGCTTTGCGTGACACGTTGAAAGCGCAAAGAAGAAGTTCGACCGGGAAGATGTAAGAACCGGTAAAATTTTCTTTCGACCGGTAAGATGTAAAGACCTGTAAAATTTTCGACCAGAAAAATATTCGACTGGTGAGATGTAAAGACCGGTAAAATTTTCAACCAGTAAAACTGATTGACCGGTATTAAAATTATGCTTCGACCGGTAAAATTCTTGGACCGATAAAAAGATTGGACCGATAATTGTTTTAGCGAAGAACCGGTCGACCGGTATATTAATTTCAGAGAGACCGGTATAATGTAAAGAAAAAGATGGACCGGTAAGTTGCTAAAAAATAAGGTCGACCGGGAGAGTGTAGGATGAGGTCGACCGATATTAAAGATCTCGACCGATATGTTGTTAGGAAAGTTCAACCGGTTGAAATGCTTCTGACCTGTAAATTGTTAGCCACGTGATGAGAGTGATGAGGTGCTTGAAATGCTTTTCTTATGATTGACACGTGAAATGCTTGAAAAATTTGCCTATCAATTGCCACGTGTGAGGAATTGAAACAACAAACAAAGTGGAAATGAAACAACAAATTGTTTAGTGGACCGATATTGCATGTGAATATCAAGAAAGTAGTGGACCGATATTGCATGTGAAGTAGTGGACCGATATTAGGTGTTCTTCGACAGGTACAAAGTCCAAGGACCGGTAAGTGGTTTTAAGATGGTGCAAGACCGGTATTAAGATGTAACTTCGACCGATAAAATGTATTATCCGTCAATAGGCTTGGACCGATATATTGAAAAAGACCGGTACATTGTCTTCTTCGATTAATCGACCTGCAACTCTAAAATTGAACACTCTAGAAGTCGAATTACAGCCCAAAATTTTGACAGTATGTTCTCCTTATCATTTAAAACAAGATACAACCACTTGATTTTGAAAACAACCACAAAATGAAAATTTGGATTGATAAAACAGTGGTTAAAAAAAATGAAGAACACAGAGTCTAAAAATTTGATTTTGAATCTGGATCTGGATCAGGCTCTGATACCAATTGTGAGTCCGTGATCGTTACCAGATAAATCAAACAACAAAACAATAACGATTACCAACCTGTTTAGATTATAAACGCGGATTACAGAGGGTTGATAATGGTATTCTTGATCGATAAGCTCTCTCTCTGTTTTCTCACTTTTACACCTTTTGTATGTGTTGTGTGTGTTCTAGTTTTAATCTGATGTTGTTGAGAGCTAGCTTATCAAACAAACATAACATAATATCTAGATATCTAATATCTAGATATTATATTTAAACTAATATAATAATTAACTAAATAATATCTAAATAATATAATATCTAGATATTATAACTTTGACGCTTATTACAATTTGACCCTTAGACTTTGGTTGAGAGTAATTTGTCAGCTTTAACTTCAGATTGCGATCTTCGTATTGGATGATCTTGAATCCAATGAGACTGTGTCTTAACAGTGACTTTTCAGCTTTAGCTTCAGATTTCAATCTTCAGATTGGATGATCTTAAATCCAATAAATCTGTGATCTAACAACAGAAAACAAATCAATTGTTATTTTTGTAATGAATTTGATCATTCAAAATTATCAGAAATGTACAAGATCTATATTTATGTTAAAAGTTAAAAGATAAAAATAGTTATTTCGTTAGGTCGAAACACATTTAATCATGGATAAAGAATAAAGTTTATAATATGATACCTGTCGTAGAAGTATTCTGCAATCACGTTAACATCACCCTAAGTAGGTAACATCACCCTTCTTCACAAGAGCACCAAGGTTAACATCAGGCAAATCTTGACCAAGAGTCAACAAAATTGATGGCAAAACGGTCTTAGTGTTCTATTGCACTGACGATGAGTTATAAGTTGCAACATCACAAACGTCTTGCATCAAATATCGACACAACAGTTTGCATAATAAAAATTAAAACCAACTTCTACCTTTCTGATTGTAGAGAAATCTTCATCAGGCGTTCAAACAAATCCCTAGCCGATCGCAAATTTGGAGTTAAATCCAGCAAGAAAGCTATAAAAAAGAAGCCAAAAATCTAGAAATCTGGAATAAAGAAGAAAGGTACCTGATTATTCTTGACAACATCTGCAATCAGTTTCTAGACATCTGAAAAGACTCCTACAAATCACAAATTGGAACCAAATTTATTAGCCAAAACACTGAAAATAATATTTTAGGGTTTAGAAATTGAACAATTTCTCGTTTTTAACTTTTTTACGAACACCTATTTGAAATACAGAGAGAAAATGAAAGCTTTCAAACTTTCTTCTATGATTAGGAAAAAAAAATCAACAAACATAAACAGAAAATGGTAAATATTTTTTGCTAACCCAAATGATCAAAAACCCCAAAGTGGATAGATCTACATAAGAACCCTAGAAGTCTTCATCAATCTTGAAAACGTGGGCACTTTTCCATTCAAATTCGACATGACAGAGTCAGGGATACCTTCATTTCAAATTGGGTTGGGTTGAGAGGGTCAATTCCTGAGATGGTGAGAGTAGAGAGGAGAAGCGGTTAGCGGAGACTGGGAGGTTGACAGCGAGTCGGGGAGAAGAGGGGGAGAGAAACCTGCAACATGAGAGCGTAGTGCGAGAGAAATCAGCGTGTGAGGGGTAGTTAATTGGGATAAAATGAATTTGAACGGTCCAGATTAAAAGTTGGATGAATTTAAATGGTGTAGATCGAATCACCAGACGGTTGACTCGTCTCTATCCATATATATATAATTAAGTGTGAGGAGTATTGATATTCTCACCTTGGGAATTATGCCATGTTGGCATTGTTGTTGTCCCGATTGTTTTGTGGAGAGGAACCTTTATGGGTTGTACTTCGGGACCATAGGTTTTGTAATTTGATGTTCTAATTCTTGTGCACGAGGGTTAGACATCATGAGTTATCAAGTAAGAAGTTGTGTCTCCTATCTTGAATGCTAGGGAGTAGGCACTAGGGGTCGAATTGGTACCCTGAGGATAAAACTCCACTAGAGACTGAACATGCAATAAGATCGTGTATCATTGAGGTGCAGCTCGGCAGAGCATGCAATGGGGGATACGGTGTTTTTTGGACTTGAAATAAAGTTCGACTGGAATCGGGTCTCCCCCATCACCAGAAGGTATTATTTGGGTATTAAATTGTATTATTTTATTATCCATGTTTTCGGTTACGTTTTGCATATGTGGATTTATTTACTCAAGATTTATGGGTTGAGTATTATGTCCGCCCATGTTTGGGGTGTAACGCCCGGATTTTCTGGTAAGAACTCTTGTCGCGAACCTCTAACTCTAGTTTCTTTCAAGTCTTTAAATTCTGTTAACCTTGGTCTTTCATTTGATTTTAGAGCGGATGAGAACTAGCTCAAGAAAATAAGAAATTTTGGCTCGAGTTCATGACCGGCGACTGTGACCGGCGATAGTGCCATGTCACAGTCGCGGTGGCAATATCGCGCGAGGAGTCGAGGACTCGCGGTACAGTTCATGCGAGAGTGCCTTGCAATTGTGACAGGAGTCAATTTCGCTTGGCACAATCGTCGGCTAAGTCGAGACTCTCGGTACGAGCCCTGCGAGAGTGCCTCGCGATTGTGACCCTGTCACTCTCGCTTGGTACTATCGCCGCGTGATTTGGCCATTTTCTCATTAACTTCTCACCTACTTCATTTATTTCTCTCTCAACTACCCTCCTCTTTATAGAACCGATTTCTTGGGTTTCTAAGTGCATTTATTCCCATCTAATTCAAGATCTTGGTTTAGTCATTCAACATTTGGAAGCTAGGATCATCATCTCTTTCTCCTACAACTTCACCATTCTCAAGAATGAGATTTTAGGGTTTTGGGGTTTTCATCAAAACCCACCTTTGTGAGTTCATCTTCTCTATAAAATGTCTATATGATATATGTAAAACCTTTTCTTTGCATTTCCTTAAAAACCCACTTTCCCCCCTTTTTATATTGTTGAAGTATCTAGGTCAAATCTAGGATTTGATTTTATGATATTTTTCTATGTTGTGATGACCCAAAATATTGTTGAGACAACAAACTTGAGTAGTTCCATATCGTGAAAATGGTGATGCTAAATGGTAAAATGACTTACTTGGAAGTTTATGGAAAACTAAAGTTTTGTGGTTTCAGGGTAAAACGAGTAAGGGAACCTATGTGTAGCATATAATATGTTGTTATGGTCTATGGGTGAGGATAAAAGAATTCATGGAAAAGGATGAAATGTGAGCATGTTAAATTTCATTTTATGGACAAAATATTATGTGATTCTAATGCGCATGAAATTCATATTCAAATGCTTATTGGTCATTGTTGAATTATGTGGTTAAAATGGTGAGGACCCAAGGTAAAGATCCATGCATAGGGTTGAATTTGGTGCTCCTTTGGGGTAAAGACTTGGACAAGTTGAACTAAAATTTGCATTGAACTAGAGATTCATGAATAGAGTTGATGTTCTAACGGCTAAAGATTCATGACTAGAGTTGATGCCGGTAAATAACCATTATAACTATTTGCCCACATGGGTCGTGGCCTACTTTTGTGTTCTTTCGCGACTCATGGTGGAACGGGTCTCCCCCGTCTCGCATAAGGTTCACTGTTGAAGAATTCATTCATTCATTCATGTTCGTTATTTAAATTTCCTTGATCATTCATCTACGCACTACTTGTTATTGTATTTATAAATTGGATGTTCTCACTAGGCTCCTAGCCTAACACTTGTTTATCTTGGTGTTCTTACCAGGTTCTTTTAGTGGTGGGGCAATGAGGTCTTGAGAGAGAGTTGGTAAATTTTTGGAGACATATCTTTGACGAGGCGTAGAGCGTACAGTCACACATGTCGATGTTTTGGAAATAGACGACGACATCCAATTATAATCTAAATTAGATTGTTTATATTAAGTAGGTTGTTGATCCTCTTTTCATTCATTAGAAATTGTAAACGCTTATACTTTCCCCAAATTGTGTTGGGATGATGTCATTTGCGAAACTCGATTTTTATACAAATGTGCCAGGTTGTTTTCTCTTCAATTTATAAACGTTTTATTGCGAAAGTTTATGTTTTAGAAGTTCCAAATTTTAGGGTGTTACATGGGGTGTTTCGGGAAATAAAGTTTATTCCGCATTTTTATAAATTGGGAGTTAATTAATATTCACGTTTTGGGTGAGTTTGGGGTTGAAGTTGCTTTACAAAGGATTGTCAATGTTGGGATACTTGTCTTTAAAGGTGTGTGTTATTAGAATATGAGTCGTCTAATATTCAAAGTAAATCATTTTGAAAGATTATGATTTAAAACACATTCTTTCCTTTTAACAAAGATATTTGTTCATGTTGAAAACTCTTGAACTCAATAGGCGTTGATCTAACATTTTTATTTGTCGGCATCTGCATTTGGTTTAGTTGAGGATTGTTGCTAGCGACTTCGTGGTGAGATGAGCGCTAGTCCTATGCACGAGAGGGAGTAGCTTGGTGACACTTTTATCGTTGTCTTCCAATTCAAATAGCTCCATGAAATGAGTGTTCCGCTAGAAAAGAGAGGCTGGCATCTTTTCTTATCTATCTATTTTCGTAAGCCTTCCGCACTTTTGCAGATAAAAACTATTATTGGGTTTTAGTAACACTCGACTTTGATTAGTCTTTATACAAGATTTGACCTATTATTTCTTGAAGGTTAATCTAGAATTCTAATTGAGGTGACTCAAATGATTATTAGTAGAATAGATTTTATCGTTTGTATATTTGAAAATTTTAAATTAGTTGCTCTTTCCAAATTGAGGGTGTTACATAAAACCCTTAAATTTCAAGATTACGACATCTGTTGGGTCTGAAATATGCCAAATATGGTTACTACTTCTAGTTCAACATGGTTACTACTTCTGAAGTTAATGCTGCTAGAAGAACTTGGTTAATACTTCTGAGGTTACTACTTCTGTGGTTAATGTAGCCAGTTGTAGTTAATGTTGCTGGAACAAAGTTAATGTTGCTGGAACAAAGTTAATGCTGCTAGAAGAAAACAGTTAATACTTCTAGTTAGTACTTATGGTATTAATGCTGCTAGTTGATGATTAATGTTGCTCAACAAGATTAGTACTGCTAGTTCAAAGTTAGTACTGCTTGAAGAGATTAATGCTGCTGAGCATGGTTAGTACTGCTAGAGTTAATACTGCTTAGAGTATTAATGCTGCTTATGATTAATACTGCTTATAAGATGGAGATCTGTATGGAAAGGATGACAGCTGGATAAACTGAAGATTATGGAAAGCTTAGAGATAATGATGGAAGATATTCTGAAGATATTTTATTAATTGTAATTATCTTTTATCTTCAGTATATATATATAGTATATGTATAGAAGATACAAAAGAAGTTTTAGATGTATTCATTCTAAGTTTTAGTTCTAGAGATAAAATCAACCTCAAGGCATAGATCCTAATTCTAGAGAAGTAGAATTCGTATTGGTGAGCCTGTTCATCAATATTGAGGTTGAGTGTATAATCTTGTAACTTCAAAGCATTCAATACAAGTTTACAGTTTGTTCTTTATATTTACTGTGTTGATTTACTGTTTCATTGAATATCAAAGTGTTATTCCGCAAACTTCTTTGATATTAGTTTCTGAGAATTTATTTCTTGTTGAGAATTCGATCCTGACAAGTGGTATCAGAGCAAGTATTCTCAGAAACCTGCAATCATCATTCTTCCTTGAAATCAGAAATCATCAATGGCTAAAGTTTCAGATTCTTCAAGCACAGAAATCCCCACAGAGGTAATGTCTAATCTTTGCTCTAAAACTTGTATGGAAACTGTTAAAAGGTACAGGGATCACAACCAGACAATGAGTGATGACCTTAAAAGATTAGAGAGAGATATAAAAGACTATGTAAGAATTGTTGAGAGTTTTGAGGAACAGATCAAGAGTTTCCAAGCCAATGAGCTTCAACACTCTTATGACTCAAACTACTGGAAGTGGGAGAAAGATCAGTATGAGTCTAAGCTTAAACAGAAAGAAGAGGAGAATGAGAAGATAAAGAGTGAGTTTGAGAAAGCAAAGCTGGATATTGAGAAATTTTCCAATGCTTCTAAAGCAATGGACTCTTTGCTCCAAACTCAAATCCATGACAAACTTAGAAGAGGAATAGGTTATAACACCACACCACCACCATACAACAACAATTACATCCCTCCTATATCAGACTTGCTAGAGACCAAGAATAGGAAGGAATTGTCTGATGAAGCCACTAAGGTAGATCCATTAGACAAAGTGGTGGTTGAAACAGACTCTGAAGAAGAGTACTCTAATAACAAGAGTAAGGAGAACACTGTGAGTGGTGAGATTCCCCTAGAAAATCACATTATCACCAATGAGGGATGTGGAAAGACTTGGGTAAAATCTAAGGACATAGAAAAGACAGAGGGAAAGTCTGGTAAGGTCCACTACAAACAGACAACAGTTGTGAATCCTGTCCCTTGCAAACAGTGTACTTGCAATAAATCTGAGCCCCAAAAACATGATAAAAGGAGGGGAAATCAAAGAAACTGGAATAATCAGTGGGCACAAAAACAAGGGGTTGATCTGAGTAAAATCAATAGACCAAAACCTTGTTTTATCTGTGGAAAGCTTAATCATGTTGCCAAATACTGTTATTTCAATCCTATCAACCAAAGAGTTAATTTTCAAAGACAAACTCAAAACTCCTTTGGTTATAGGAAGCAAGGAAGGAATCAAATGGCTGAGAACAGAGCACCTAAAAAGTCTCATGTTCAAAACAAGTTTGCTAAAACTAAGAAAAATACTTCAAATAAACAAAGGAGTAACTTAAAGACAAAGAAAGCAAACAACTTTGCTCAAGTTTGGGTTCCAATTGCAAAGAAACCTGTTAGTACTGCTATCCCAGATAGTATTGCTAACAAGAATAGTGCTGCTAACTTGATTAGTACTGCTAACCAAGTTAGTACTGCTAACAAGGCTAGTGCTGCTTCTAGTAGTAATGCAGCCAAACCTATAATCTTGACAAAGTACTCAATTCATGAGATTCCTAAACAACTCATTCAGACCAAACTGACAGATTATATTAATGAGAAAGGTCAACCCAAGACCACTTTGGCTTGGGTTCCATCAAAGACTAACTGATTTATCAAGTGTGCAAGGCAATCAAAAGCTCAAGAGGAAGAGCATTTGGAATGAAGATAATGGTTGCTCTTGGCACATAACAAGGAACATGGATTGCCTTCAAATTCTTCAAAAGATTTGATGGAGGACATGTTACTTTTGATCCAGCAGAAGGTAAGAAAAGTGAAAAAGGTATAGTGTCAAAAGATAAAGTAACTTTGGAAAATTTTATGGTATATGGTACTACTAACCTTGTGTCTGTAAGTGTTTCAGGTTGCTAATACTGAAAGGTAGTTAGTACTTCTAGTTCAGTGAATACTGTCAGACTGTGTTAATGCTGCTGGTATGTGTTACTACTGCCAGTTTGTGTTAATGCTGCTGATAAGTGTTACTACTGCTAATGTAAGTTTTCTATACCTAAAAATGATCTTCAATGATTTAATGTCAAACCTGGATATCAATCAAAAAGCTTTTATCTGTATCCAAGGTTTGTACAAGAAGTACTTAATAATGAATTGACGGACATACCTCACTTTGATGAGGTATATGTACCTAAACCCCCTAAAGGCAAGGTTTTCTCAAACATGAGAAGATCTGCTAGGGACTCTGAAGGAGTTGACACCCCATTGTTCTCAACAATGATGGTGGTGTCCCACAATCAAGAAGGTAAGGCATCAGGGTCAAAGCCCTCATTAGACCAACCCACTGATGACCTATCCATACCTTCCACTACAAAGCATAAATCTTCAAATTTCTTTTGTCAAACCAACATTCCCAATTACCATACTATATAAGGAAAAGATACAGAACGTTCCTTCCCTTCTTGTATCCTCAACCTCAAAACCTACAAGCCCTCTGATGGAGCATTTTTCATCAGAGAATATCCAAAGGGAAACCATAGAGGTGTCTCACAACCTCAAGAAGCATCAAGTACAATCACTCTTAAGAGCTAGGGTTTGTTGAGTTTGGGTGAAAGAAGAGTACTTGAGCTATTGTTTTCCCTTTAGACTTGGCAATGTCTTGGAGAACATAGGATTCCATGACGTGATTGTGTCCCCAAGGATTGTCGAATGCACCTAAAGGGGAGTAAGCAGTGAGAAGGATGGAATTCGCTTTGCAGAATCGGTTGAGTTCATTCTGCTGCCAAAGTGGGTTCATCTCCACCTTCAAAATAAATCAAAATGGTGAAATATATTCACAATCATATATATCATGAGATCATGAGGCAATCATCTTGGATGATATATAATTAATATACATTAAGGTTTACAAAATTTGATTTGATGAAGATTGGTGGATGATGATCGATCACCTGGTCAGGAGGGATTCTGGCGAATGAAAGAATTTCTTGAATTTTTCGACAAGAGAAGTTGCTGACACCGATTGTTTTCGTGAGTTTGAGATCTTGGAAATCCTCCATTGCTTCCCAATCACCCTTGATGTCGATCGCGGCTACACACTCTTTTGGAACGGGAAACTTGTACTGCTCTTGGTTTAACTTTAGCAGCCAATGTATCAGATACAAGTCTACGTACTCGAGCCCCAAATTCCTACGTAAATTCACAAACCATTAATTAATGTAATTTTTAAGCTCGTTTTTCTTAAGTTATATTTTCGACCCAAATCTGTTGGGTATCACAAAATTATCAAGGATAATCTCCAATCTTCGTAACAATTTTGGCAGAAATAGTTAAATTCAATTTAAACCTAGAGAATTGTTATTGTTACTATTTTAATGTCGAGAATAATTTCCTATTAAATGAAAATGATTGTTTGAAATAAGTAGTGGACGGTTATACAAAACTAATGTAATACCATCAACAAGCAAATCCTTGATTCTAATTAGCTTTCACGAGAGTGCATTCCACACCTCAACTAACAACCTCATATTTTTTTGTGAATCCAATTACCCATAATAGACCGATAATTTCACTAAAATCATTGACATGCAGAATTCATATAGTAACCAAAATTATTATTTTTTGAAGGAATAATGAAATTAAAATATTTGTTGCTTGATCAAGTTACTACGACGGCCGGGTGATCATCTCTCGAGTGAAGCATAAATTTTTCGTACCGGAGACTCTCCTTCAAGGCTGGTAAAACAAGGTGGCGCTCGGTGCAGTTACACCACAGCTTGGTGGTGATAAAAAGCTCGGTTCGAGACTTGATGAGACCCATTCTCAGAGCTTCTCCGATGGCTTCCCCGATAGGTTTTTCAGTTTGGTACAATGCGGCCGTATCAAAGTGGCGATAACCCACCTTGATGGCCTGAAGAATTGCGGCTTGCACCTGGCCACGGGCTGCGATCGTTGTTGCAGTACCCATTCCGATCACTGGAATGGGCCGAGGTCCATCGGAAGAACTTATCATCATTGCCGGAACCATGCTTAATTATCTGTTCCTGGTTTCTTTTTACTGCTCAAAACTTTTACAATATTTAGGGTTTGCTGACTGCATGCATATATCAATGGTGGTGGCAAGTTTTTTTTTTGTGGTTGTAGAAACTTTTTATTAGGTTTGTTTCATGAGCCCATAGTTTTAACTTGTCTCACTACAAAAAAAATGTAATTAGTGACAAAAAGAAATTGGTCACTAACGATAGAAAATTGGTCACTAACTATTTTTTATGTAGTGACAACTATTTTTAGTCACTAACTATTTGAAATTAGTGACAACTATTTTTGGTCACTACCACTTTGATTTTAGTGACAACTATTTTTTGTTACTAACATTTTTATTTAGTTACCACTACTTTGTTGTCACTAATCTATTCAACTAACATTAACTCCTAAATACTATGTAGTGACAACTATTTTTGTCACTAACTCTTTTAAATTAGTGACCACTATTTTTTGTTACTACCACTTTCATTTTAGTTACAATTATTTTTTTGTTACTAAATTTTTTATTATAGTGACCATTATTTTTTGTCACTAATCAATTCAACTAATGTGAACTCCTAAATACTATGTAGTGACAACTATTTTTTGTCACTAACTCTTTGAAATCAGTGACGAAAAATATAATCGTCACAAATTTAGTCATTAAATTATATATATAGGAATAATCTTTTTTAGCCATAAGAATTAGTGACCATTCTAGTGACCAAAGTTTAGTTTTTGTCACTATATTCATATTAGCGACCAAATTTTAGTGACAACTTTTTTTATTGTCACTAACGTTGAAATTAGTGACCAAAAAATAAGTCGTCACTAAAATTCTGGTCACTAATTACCATTTTTCTTGTAGTGTCTGTTTGATTACGGATGTGGGTTATGTTACTTATCTCCCTTTCAACCTCTCTCTCTTTTTACTTTGGTTGGTTTGGCTACTTTTTTGATGCATGGCATTGAGTTATTTGTTTGATTTATTTGGGGGGGGGGGGGGGGGGGTGCAAAGGGTATAGTAAGACATATTCTATTTGAGGTGTCAAAAAGGGTAAGATGTAACTGGAATCTCACTCCTGTCCAAAAAATAGTTTTGGTTCATGCAGCGTTCTGAATTTAGGCATTTTTTTAGTAGTAGGAATCTTTTAGTGGTATTCCCCCTCGTAAGGATTCCATATTGGATCAAATTGTGGAGAAGTCTTTTAGTTGGGTCTTGGTTAGGTATAAGGGGAGCGTTAGAGATCATTTTTTTGGGGAAGGGTGTCCTAGGTTTTGCCTAGACTAATCCCTTGGCAAATTAACACTGTAAGACATCAGCCCTCATTAAACCTTAGTGGCCACAATTGTTGTGCACGCCTGGATTCGAAGCCTGGATGGGATATTCCACCACATCCCCCAGGGCCTTAACCAGTACACCACAACCCCCTTGTGGTTAACATTAGAGATTGGTTATTGTGGAGGTTTCTCCCTATCAACTGTTTCAAATCATTGTAATACTCTGTTTCTGCTAGCTGCTTGCTAGCGTTTTAATGAAAGTTGGTTGATGTTTCAAAAAAAAAAAAGAGGCAACGAAAAAATGTTTTATTTCTCGTAACTTATCAAAATCTTATATCAAAGCTTATATAGACCCAATTGTTGGTGATTTTATAGTCATCAAATGTTTTAGTGTAGTTGTGATTTACATGGGATTAAGTAAGTGATAAGGCAAATATAACGTGAGTAATTAAGGAGGTGCGGAGTTTGCACTAAAAAATGCTATCACTATCATCTTGCATCGCTATAAGACGAGGGTCAAGGGAGTTGCGCACCCTTGCGAGGTCCTAGGGGCATTGATATAGGGAGAATTCAGGAGTTAATAAGAATTTTCGAAAGTAATTGGAAAAGAGGAAAACGGGATCGAAAGAAAAAACGAGCTCGCAAGAGACTCGAAATTTGGCATCAAAAAAAGGCAAACAGAACCGAATGCGGGTTCGATGCGACTTAGGTCGCATGAAACCCACCCAAGACACTGTGTTGGCGTGCATAGAAACCATGGAATTCCAAGCATCACCAAACTCTATTTTTTTAATTCATGCACCCACGATGCAATTATCCCATGCATGATATCCATTTAGTAATTAATTATTATCTTTTTAGTTATATTTAGGATTAGATTTAATTAATTTCGTAATTATCTTTTTTCTAGTTTGGATTATAAATATGATAGTTAGGTTTCATTGTTAATCAAGATATCAATCAATAAAAGTTTAGCTTTTTAGAGAGTTTTCTCTTGAATTTGAGTTTTACGTTCTGTAATTCTCAACCGTTAAAGGGTTTAGACGCTTGTCGATCCTTCCGCAAACCTACGCTGCGTCAGTTGGTATCAGAGCAGGATTCGCCTGTCTTTTCACTAACATGGCAAATCAACAACCCGCTACCAAAGCAGGTTTAGTAAAGATGAATGTGGCCTTATCCACAACACTCACTAACCTGACAGCGGTTGTCAACAAACTTCAACCCAATTCCGTCAACGACAATCGTCGGAGAAAAGACAAGTTTGAAGAACCAATTGGGGAGCCACACAATGGCAACCGTAATCGATTTAATTTTCCGAGTTCCAAATCCGATTACCATATGAAAGAAGACATTTTGTCCTTCTATGGAACCAAAGGAGTAGAAGAATTTTTAGATTGGCAAATCGTAGTCGACCGATTCTTTGACATTATGGATGTTCCCAAAGACATACAGGTAAAGTTGGTTGCTTTCCGTCTAAAGAGGGTCACCGCTATTTGGTTGGATAAATTGATCGTGAAAAGACAACAACAACGAAAGAGACCAGTTCGATCTTGGAGGAGAATGAAGCAGCTTATGATGGAACGATTCTTTCCGGAAAATTATGAATAGATCCTTAAGAAACTCCATCCCGAACCCGACAATGACAACTCTTGGAGAAAGGATACACACGAGAAATCAATCATGGTTTTGGGTGATAACAACTACGATCATATTATACCATCAGTTTCTTCCCTGGCCAAACAACCACCCATTCCGGAGAAGCCATCGGAAAAGGACGAAGTTTTTCCGAACAAGTTTGAAGAGGAAGTCATCCCCGTCGTGACCGAGTCACAACAAATATTTTTTACCGAGACCAATGTGTCCGAACCAGATCTCGGACCAACCACCGAAGAAATTGAAAGTGAACGGTCTAAGAACAATCTCGAGCCAACGAACCCGTTGTCACCAAAAGTCAAGAACGATGATTCCAATGGTGACACTTTCATTATTACCGCACCCAAGGCTCCGGTTCAAACCGAAACAATTCCCGGTAAAGTTACTCTTATCTCTTACCCTTTCGAGTTTGATAAAATATTGATCGTATGGAAGAAATCGCGACAACCTCCGTTGGGATTTGAAGACCGGTCAAATTTTTTGAATTTTGGAGGGCAAGTTATGAATCCAAACGTTTTGGAGAAACGATTGTTCTACGGGTCGGATGAATACCTTTTTCAACTGAACTCGATGACGAGTTCTTTTCAAGTGAGGGTGACTGATACACGGATAATTCGGGAGTTAATAAGAATTTTCGAAAGTAATTGGAAAAGAGGAAAACGGGATCGAAAGAAAAAACGAGTTCGCAAGAGACTCGGAATTTGGCATCAAAAAAGAGGCAAACAGAACCGAATGCGGGATACGACTTGGGTCGCATGAAACCCGCCCAAGACACTGTGTTGGCGTGCATTGAAACCATGGAATCCCAAGCATCACCAAACTCTATTTTTTTTAATTCATGCACCCACGATGCAATTATCCCAGCATGATATCCATTTAGTAATTAATTATTATCTTTTTAGTTATCTTTAGGATTAGATTTAATTAATTTCGTAATTATCTTTTTTCTAGTTTAGATTATAAATAGGATAGTTAGGTTTCATTGTTAATCAAGTTATCAATCAATAAAAGTTTAGCTTTTTAGAGAGTTTTCTCTTGAATCTGAGTTTTACGTTCCGTAATTCTCAACCGTTAAAGGGTTTAGACGCTTGTCGATCCTTCCGCAAACCTACGCTGCGTCAGGCAGCGGCCTAGCAGGCAAGGGGAAGAAGGCAAGAAGTGTTCTTAATGCATAGAGTCTTTGGAAGTTAACTCAAAAGCCTTTGAGTTTACAAGAAGAAGCCTATGAGTTCTCATTTAATTAGAAGCTCCGACTTCTCTTCAGAAGTTTAGTTTTTATTATGAACTACTTTCTGGATTGCTTTCTAATCTGTGTTGCAATTATCAATAAACTGCCTAACTAACCCGTAAATGTTAATCTCTCATATAAATATGTGACATGTTGAACCTCGGTGGACATAGAACTTTATTTTTTCAGCTTTTGAATTTCGAGTGTTCATTGGAATTACCCAATACTCAATTCGTGATACCCAAGGCAATAAGGGTCGAATTAGTGTATTTGGATAATGTACATATACATACGCTATCCAATTGATTTATCCAGTCCGTTGATCAAAGAACCCTCGATTTCTAATACCAAATTGATGATATATTATTTATATTTTACGTAAGTAGACGTACTTCGTTACATCTTTTATTAGTGATAGAATTGTTTATTGAAATGAAAGCTCTACATCAAGCTCAGTCACTACATCGTTAGACTCAGCCACCATTAAACTACAATAAATATATTTTTGCTGAGGAATTTGGCTGATTTTAATCAACTCTTCTTCAGTCAATGACCAATCGAATATGTCTAGGTTTTGCTTCATCCTCTCTGTGTTGAAACTCTTTACTACAAAACTCACACCTTGCTCGTATATCCATCTTAAAGAAACCTGCATGTCATCAATGCTGCATCAACTTATGTCATAGAAGGAGCTATTAAATTAAGAGAGAAATATAAATACCAGGAATTAATTGAATAATACAACAAAATTAATGTATCCAAAGATGGCTAATTAACTACAACTTGAGTTGAGGTCACTAGGGCTGTAAACGAACTGAACGTTCAGCGAACCGTTCGTGAACTGTTCAGCGGGAAGTTCGTTTATATTCGTTTATTTACAAACGAACATGAACAAATTTTTTCGTTCGTTTAACTAAACGAACGAACATGAACACATGCCTCATTCGTTTTATGTTCGTGAACGTTCGTTCCTTTACTTATGTTCGTTTACTAATAATAATAAATTAACAATTAAATAATAGTTTATTATTAAATTTACAATAGATATAATTAATAATAATAATAATTTAATAAAGACATCAATTTATGAAAAAAAAAAATAATGAAACGGATGGTTTTTTCCTTTATATAAATATGTATACCTTGTTTTTTCTCAAATAATTTTGACGTTGGACGCTTTACACCGTTCCCTTGTATAGATGTTTGATAGTTATGAACAACCCATCCCACATTGGTATGATTTTCTATTTGGATGCTCAATACTCTAGTATATATAGCCCTTAAACCTTCATTGTTTTAACATTTAGTTTTGCTAATTAGTATATTGAGCATAAGGGCTTGAGCCCATTTAAGTTCCTTTGTTTACGTTCGTTTAGCTCATTTAAGTTCGTTCGTTTAGCTCTTAATGAACGAACATAAACGCACACGAACAAACAATTTTTCTTAATGAACGAACAAGACGACAAAAATTTTTGTTCGTGTTCGTGTTCGTTCATTTGTTCGGTTAAGTTAAACGAACGAACACGAACAAGCCTTCATTCATGTTCGTTCGGTTCGTTTACAGCCCTAGGGGTCACTACTAAATAAAAGACCAATTCTGGCAGGTCACTACTTTCGTCGGAAATCCGCCGGAAATATTTTCCGAATTTTTTTTAAAAAAATTATAAGAATTTCCAGCGGATTTACGATGGATTTCCGACGTTTTTTTTAATTATTTAATATTAGAAAATTAAAAATAATTAATTACATTTTCCGACGGAATTTAATTAATTAAACGCCGCCGAAAATATTTACATTTAATATTTTTTGAAATTTTTTATAAGAAAAGAGTAATAGATAAATTTAAAAAAAAATCCTAAGAAATATTAAATTCTGTCGGAAATCTGCCGGCGGAAAGTATTTACATTTAATAATTTTTTTTTAATATTTCCTAAGAAAAAATAATAAATAAATTGTAAAAAAAATCCGTCGGAAATCGGCCTATTTTGTAATCGGTATTTGGCGTATTTTTCTGATTCGGTTGGGTGGGTTTGTCGGGTTTATATGGCTGTTTGACTCGATATTTTCCAAAATCAAAGTGTTGCATTGGGTTTTTCATTAGAAGATCTAGGAAAAGTAAAAGAGAGCAAGAAGTTAACCTGAGCAACTGTCTTCCCTCTTGAGTTGGCAATGTCTTTAAGAACATCACATTCCAGAACATGGTTGTGCCCCCATGCGTTGCCGAAGGCACCTAAAGGGGAGTAACCCGTGAGAAGGATACCATTCTTTTTGCAGAATTCATTCAATTTTTTCTGTTGCCAAAGTGGGTTCATCTCAACCTAACAGATCCAAATTCAAAAATTGTATCAATCAGATTCATGAGATTTGTTGTTGCAAGCGTTACAAGAAATTAAATTAAGAAAGAATGAACCACAATGGTTGTGTCGTAGTGGTTAAGGCCTTGGGGATGTGATGAAATATCCCATCTGCCCACGGTTCGAATCCAACCGTAAACAACAATTGTGGCCATCAGGGCTGATTTCTTGCGGTCATAATTTTCCGGAATTAGTCTAGTAAACCCTCCCAAAGAAAAAAAAAAGAATGATCATGACCTGGTTGATGGCTGGAGGGATTTTGGCGAAGGAAAGGATATCTTGAATTCTGGTAGGAGAGAAATTGCTTACACCAATGGATTTGGTGAGCCCTAGATTTTGACATTCCTCCATTGCTTCCCAGACGTCTTTGATATTGATTGGAAATATGCATTCCTTTGGGATCGGGATTTTGAGCTCCTCTTGGGTTAGCTTTAGTGGCCAATGTATAAGATATAGATCTACGTAGTCTAGTTCCAAATTCCTGCATATATCCATTCATAAATTAACACTTCATATATATTTATTTCTGTTTGTGCTACAAATAATAACTTATGCCATCAACTTCTTTTCAACAGAAAAGAAAAACATCATAGGAAGTGGGTTGAAGAGGAAAGCATCGGTCAAACCGCTAACCTCGATCGGTTGGCAAGTTCGATCGAAGGGAAATTTACAGAAATAGCCAATCCGCCAAATGGTTTCACTTTTTGGCCATTTTCAGACCTTATTTCACTTTGTAGTCAATCCTTATGCAGAAGGCTTGCGCATATGCGTAACGATTGCTTTTCGAAAAAAAAAGAAAGAAAGTGGAATCATTGCAGAGAAACTTTACGCATATGCGTAAGGTTTTTTTTTCTCTAAAAATCATATGCTAAGGATTAACTAAAAAGTGAATTTGCATCAGCAATTGGCTAAAAAATGAAACCAGGTATCAGATTTGGCTATTTTTGTAAATTTCCCACGATTGAAACAGCCAACTTAGAGCTACAAACCGTTGGCCGAATCTATACTAGTTTGAATCCTAAAAACTTACAGACAACTAGCAAACAAAATAAGAAGCAGCTAGCAACCTAGTGAAATGTGAAAAAAACAAATACAGGCGAGTACTGATTATCCTGATTCCTCATTAAAAAAGAGAAGTTATATCGATAATCGCTGTTTTAATATCTGAACTTCATATATTGCATTAAAACCGTTGTCCATCAAACTCGAGATCATTTAGGACTTTTCCCCGTTTTCTTTTATTTTACTAATAACTTTTTAACAGGAAAGATGGATGGCCGTTTGATCTGATGACCAAATCCAAAACAAACTGTAAATCACAGGGTCTTTTATGTAATTTTAGGGACCAAAACCGTAACTCTTGACATACCAGAGAGACCAAAACTGTAATGTACTCAAAAAGAAATTAGTTGTAGAGAGGTGGTCTCACTCACCGGAGACTCTGCTTGATGGCCGGTAAAACAAGATGGCCCTCGGCGGAGTTACCCCAAAGCTTGGTGGTAATGAAAAGCTCCTCCCTAGACTTGATGAGACCGAGTCTCAGAGCTTCCTTGATGGCTTCCCCCAGAGATTTTTCCGTTTTGTAGGCTGCGGCGGTGTCAAAGTGGCGATAACCCACCTTCATGGCTTCAATAATCCCTGCCGTCACCTGATCACCGCTTTCCTTCGACGATGCCGTGCCCATTCCGATCAGTGGAATGGGCCGTGGACCATTGGAAGAGCTTATCATTGTCTCCGGAATGCTAATTGCCATTTTTAATATCCACTCTATAGTTTATTTTCTTTTGTTGTTACAACTATATGTATATATAGAGAGAGAGATATAAAGATATAGGCGAAGGATCATGTGAGAAGTTGAGGTTTACGTGAACTGTTTGAAATAAATCTGAACCGTTGATCACTTTTAATTGAATGTCCACCCCATGAATTACGGCATAGAAGATAATTGATCTGGTCTATATCGGTGCATTTCATCCTAATGTTGATTTATTTCTCATCCAACAGTTAATAACACTTCTCATGTTAACCTCAACTTCTCAACGAAACCCAACCCTACAAATATTTAATTATTTATATAGATACGTGTTGGTTGCCTATTCCAAAGGAAGAATGACGGATTGGCATGCGTAAGCGCTCTAGACTCATTTTGTCTAAATATATCACCATCGCATATATAGAGACCAAAACGATTTCGTTAATTAAGATTCCTACAAATTATTGTTAAATATTATGTAATATAATAATCTAACGGCTGATGGGGTTTTTGGGTATGGACCAGATCTAGTTACGGTTCTTCGATCTTAGGTGGGGTTTGTCTTGGCTTATGGGCTGTGCATCTTTAATTCTTGCCAGGAATTATTACAATTTATGTTGTGTAGAAAATTCGAAAGTAATCTTTGAATAACATCTAATATTATTTTAGTTCTGTATATGGAATATAACTATTTTAGTTTGTTTTCAAACATTGTGTGGTCACTAATTCAAATGCAAAAAATGGTTCAAAAGTTGTGGATATTGTTAATGAAGATGTTGTCTTTGGAACCAGTTGTGCGTAAGAGGGCACGTATCATATCTATAAATTGTTACAAATTTTTGGCTGCATTCGAAAACACAACATGATAACTTTTGGATACAGTAAAGATAGATATGGATAAGCTTTAAGTAGAATAAAACTTTAAGTGAAATTGTAAAAACAAACAACACTAGAACTATATTTCACTAAATTAATTAACACCACATATTTTTATTGTTTCACAAAAGTTGTAATGAAATTAAAAACTGTACTTTTTTTTAAACAAAAAAACGCATAAATATTTTAAGAATAAAATAATGAAAATGTGAGGTTGTTAATTGGTTCCTTATTTTTTATTACGATAAATTTATATTTATATTTTAAAAAAAATAATAATTATATTATAAAGTTTTTTATTTGATACTAATTAAAAAACATTTAATTAAATGAAATATCTAAAAACAATATACTTTTTATTAATAGACAGATAAATTTAGAGTTTAATCTTACATTTATGTCTCTTAGTTTCATAATTTGCATGCATTTCTTTGATTTAGTTCTTGTATCGAATGGTGGCTTTACTCCTTAACCTCCTCATTTTCTTGCATTTCTTTATTTTCTTGGATGTTTTATGCATACACTTATATATAACGTGATTACATTATTTTGTTTCCATTAGTTCATTCTTCCTCTAAGGCCAAAGTGTCTTATGTTTCAACTTCAAAAGTGACGATGATTTTTTAAAATTTCTTAGAATTTTGAAGCTAAAAAAGGTGACCATATATTTGATATAGATGTCAAAATTGTACTTACTGGATCTTAAAATGTATGAGCTAATAAGAGTTATTTGTTTGACGTAGGTCATTTTTCTGTGGTCACTCTACCGGATTGTTTATATATGCACTACAAGAAGATTGAGTTTTATAGAATAAAGTTTTAGAGAAGGATTTGAAAGTGTATCTAAAGCTAACTTTTAGAGAAGAAATTGGTTGACATAAATGAAATATGTATCTAAAGGTATGATAAAATTTTGAGACGTTCTTTCAAAAAACTATACGCTATAAAAAACCTATCTAAAGGTTTTAGAGACACTTTTATTAAAAAGCTTCTCTAAAAATAAAATAAGAAAGAGAATTAGTTACTCTTTATAAAACTTCTCTAAAAACTAAAATATTTTTACTTTTATTTTAAAATGAATTAGTTACGCTCTACAAACACAAAGCGTATGTAAAGGTAACATAATTTTTTAAAATAAATCAGAAATATAATTTGTAAACAGAATGAGAGCCCTAATTTTTCATAGATATATCATCGTGCGGCCTTGCTCCTTCGTCCGTTGATTCTTGCCCGTCCGACTATTCTCATATCAGTCGACGATTCTTGCCGTCCGTCGATTCTCGCCGTCCGACGATTCTTTCCGTCCGACTGTTCTCACCATCCGTCGACGATTGTTGCCGTCGACGATTGTTGCCGTCGAAGATTGTTGCCGTCGAAGATTGTTGCCGTCCGTCGATTCTCGTCGTCCGTCCGTCGATTCTCTTACTTTCGACGTTTATATCTTGTTTACAGCTACTGATATTGATATATGCAATTTGTGAAAATTTGTAATTGTTTTGAAGATAGAATACCTTTCAGTACCCATTTTTTTTACAACTTGAACAATGTCAATTATGACAATTTTGTAGATATACGTATTGTCCATTTCAGGTTATATGCTGCAATTGTATCTCGTATGTTCTACATCTATGTCCCTCTAATTTTGATTTCATCAACAATTGATGACCAGGTATATAATTGTCCTAACAAGGTGTTAATCAAGTACATTCAATAGATTAGCCACTATGTACATCAATATCTTGGATATATTTTGATTCCTTGTTGTTGATGCAAGCTACGTTAGGGTGATACCAAATGGCAGAGATGGATATTCAAAATCTTCTTATTGGAGAACCACCATGTGGTTCATTACTGCATCAATTGTACGAGAAATATGATTTCACATGGTAGTTTTCCACTAATTTCATAAATAAGAGATTTTGTATTTATAATTTGTAATGCCTTTTTTTGAATCTTGTGGTTTGATATGTTGCCTGAGAAGACATAAAGAACCATAAGGAACAACTTGTTGTATTCCACCAACCCTAGAACAACTGTGGAAGCAGAATGAAGAGAGGATAAAGGAGTTCTTGGATGTAGGAACACAAATACAGAAAATATGCAGAGAAATTGCAAGGAGTAGTCGGCAGGCACGAGTCCAACTTTGTTGAGTCATGAGTCTGACCTATTCTCGAAGAAGTTGGATGAATTTCATGACCAGCTGCAAGAAGAAGAAGAACTCTGGAAAGAGAAGTTCAACTTTTCTATGAAGCTCCTTGATAATGTCTTTGAGAAGATTGTGGATAACATCTAGCAATTGGAATACGATTTTGGATCCCCTAAATGGTGAATCATTCATTAAAGTTTGAGGAGTAGATGAAAGCTAAATCAAGTATAAAACATCTAGCACTTGGAAGCTTATAAACTCATTATCTTTTGACATCTTATGCAACCTTTTGCAGAAAGCTTATCTAAGTGCCCTAAACATGGCCTGCACAATCCATTCAAATCCCAAAGAGGTCTTTATTTATCTTGCCAATGATCAATATGAAAGTTTTGTACATAATATAGTGATAACTAAAGGCTCTAAAACCAAATATTAGGTACTTTTTATATGAAGTACATCAACTTGTTCTTCAATTAGCCATATTAATCACTCTTCTTCACTTGTTAAATTATTTAGCATTAGTAGTTTCTTTAATGGAAGTTTATCAGGAAGTTGGTCCCTCTTTGTGTTACTTACCGTTGCTATTACTCCATTTAAACATGTTATGTGCTTATCACATATATGCTAATACATAAGCCTAATTTGGGTATTTAAGACATAGGGATTAAAAAGTTGTACTTATAAACAGGGATTAAAAAGCTGCTTATCACATTCGGTGCTTCCTTTGGTTGGCTCGTCTGCTTGATTTACTTTATCAATGTATTTTATTTTTATTTCAATTCCATCTCTTTCTTTATCCATATTGTTTTAGAAAATATCAGTCAAGTTGCATTTCTTTGTTAACAACAAAAGGGTTATTGTTACTCTTCATATATACTATCTCTGTTATGTCAAAATAGGTTGTGTTGATTGTTGATGTCAAACCTAGTACATGTATAAATCAAAATCAATATGGATTCACAACAAATTTAACCAAATTATTCTATTTGTGGAATTTCTTAAATATTACCATCAATATTTGAATCTCATATTTACATCCTAATCAAGTATCAGTTTCAGGACAGAGGTTAAGTTCCAGGCTATTGGACTCAGTGAGTAACTACCAACCTCTTTTATATGTGAATTTCTTAAGATGTTGTAATATGAAGGATGTGATGTTGTATGCACTTGTTTTTGTGCTCTTAGGGTTCAATGTTATATGTGTGATCAAACGTGCCAAAAGTACCATCAGGATCTTGGAATTGTTACTTACTGGGTATGCAAATGAATAAGAAAAATTGGTGTCCCAACTATAATACCAGGGCTTTGTGATGAAAAAATGAAATTATGTGCTATGTTAAAACAACGATACATTTTGAATAAATAAAAACATATACTCCTATTATACATCGTGAATTTTGGTAGTGCATCGTAAAGACAATAGTTTGGTTTCTTCTAGAGGTAGTAAATCCTTCCTTATTTGTTGAAAGGTGTCTATAACTTTTATAAACAGTTGAAAGGTGTTAATACTTTTTTTTTTTGAAAGAAGGGGGAAAGCTAACGGTTTCCGGCAGGGCCGTTCACCGAAGGGGTTCCCACAATGATATTAGTAGCGTCACAAGGACAATAATCGTTAATACAAAACACCAAAAATGGCGGAACAGAATGAAAGAAAACAAGACAAGATAATGAACGAGAGTGACGAGCCAATAGGTGGGCCGCCTCGTTAGCTTGTCTCCCAATGACGGTGATCTTGTAGTTGTCGTTAATCTGGAGAAGGGATTGAGTTTTGTCGATGATATCACCAAACTCCGATAAGTTCCGCGCCGACTCTTGAATTGCTTCGTCAACAAAGGTTGCGTCGATTTCGAAATCCATGTGAGTGAAGCCAAGCGTGGTGACCCAAGTGATAGCATCGAGGAGAGCCAAAGCCTCGCACTCTGGAACTGGGGGGAGAAAACTGAGCGGGGAACCCTTTGCTAAGATCATCTCGCCACTGCTATTTCTTATAATTGCACCAAAACCCGCCGATCTAGAAGCCGAACATGTGGCCGCATCAACGTTGCATTTATAGGACCCCGGTTTAGGGCGGTGCCATTTAGAAGAGAAAGTTGGGGTAGATCTAGCCGAGTTCGGTTCGGAGAGAGTCCGGTAGACCTTCCAATCCGAAAGGGAATTCAAGGCACGGTGGATAACACTGTTCGGGTCACGAGTCCCCTTATTCCACACAATGTCATTCCTGCGGTGCCATAGACTCCATAATATCATGAGGAACCGGTCGCCTAAATGCCGTGAGTTATTCTTGAGAAAGTCGAAGATTAGATCCTCGAGAGAGTTCACCACATAAGCTAAGGAGTCAACCCTGCACCAAAGATCGACCCCTTTCCAAACCGGGATTACCGAAGGGCATCCCACAAACACATGCCAAAGGTGTTAATACTTTTATGAACTGAAATTAGTACCAATACTACTTTTATGATCTTGTAAAGTAATTGTTCTTCCTTATATTGTTTTGTACTGCCCAAAGGGCTCTGTTGCACAATTTTAAGATGTACCATCTTTAGCAAAACAATTAAATTGATCGATTTGCATGATGCCTTGTGTTTCCCAGCTACAAATACATTAGACTCGTCTTTTTAGATCATGGTTGTTTCCATTTTTTTCTTTCCTGGAACATAGACGAGCCTCATGCTTAGCCTGCTTGCATCTATCTGTCTCGTTGTTGTATGGTAAGCTAATCAATTTGTAGTTGGTTATCATTTTGAACTAATGTAAGCTATTTTGCTCAAAATATCTATTGCATTTATGTCAAGGTCCTCTTGACCCTTATAATTTTGCTACTCCTGGGTCTACTCTGAGTGTTACAAAGCCCAAAGACAACTCATTTGTGGTGGTTTAGGATTGGGTGCTACGAGACTTGAGGTAACCTTTTTTGGGATTGTAGCTCTTTTAACATTCATAATGTTAATGATTTCTTTGTGATCTGGCTGTTCATAGTTGAAGGTGCAAGAATTGTTGTGGTTTTAAAGGATTATTGGGGTTATTAATATCAATCACAACCAATCCATGCTTACATTAGTTCAAGATGCTCTTCCGTCTTCATTCCGGAATTGCAACCCCTGCCACTCAACTATTAGACACTGAAATCCAACATGGAATCCCATCTAGATATTAACCGGCCCCACACACTTGGGATGCTGCGATCCCAATTTGATTCAGTTCCTTCAACTTTCTATGAACGCCTTGTACCAATGCAGAAAGAAGAACCCAAACAATATCCCCTTGGTAAGGCCAATATATATATTTCTTTTCAGTCTTATGCATCTACCTTCTAACAACCTAATTATCATGGATCGATGGTAGTACTGTTTGGTTTGTACATTGGAGCACTTTGTTATCATTGTTTTAATATTTTTTTAATTTCCCTCTAGGAGGACGATTCAATGGTGAGAAAGAACATTTCAAAATTTTAACAGGTGTGGAATGAGTTTATATTTTCAATGCGGATGGAGAACTTGATCAACAATAGGTTGAAACTGCCTTGCATCTCAAATACAAATTTTAGTGGGTTGTTAAGTCAACATGAGTAATATTACTGACACCCTTTAATTTGTTGGTGAGAGAGATCTACTTCTTGTACACAAGTGTTATCCCAGTCAAGTCATCCAATGGCCACCTTTCCTTCTTGCTAGCAAGGTTGAACTCCTATAGCTTATATAGACTTAGTTACACTTATATGATTTTTTAATTAATATTTTAAATTAATGTGAATATTGTATTGACTACTTCTTATTAATTTAAGATCCCAATTGCATTAGACTTGGACAAAACTTTCAAAGGGAAGGAAGACGAAGACCTCTTTAGGAAGATGAATAATGATGACTATATGCACTCGACAATTATAGGTGACAAGCACATTTCACTACCATAAATTAGAGATTTAGGTCTTTTAGAATGCGCAACTATCGTCTACGTCTTAATATAGTAATTAATGAGATTTTAAGTTTATAGGACCAAAACCCGATGCTCTATTTAAAGGTGTTAAAATAAGTAAGTTGTTAGGAGTTGGGACGAAATTAGACGACCCAACAAGTTTTATCGACAGAGTTGGACACCCTAATAGGACACAAAAAAATAAATGGTCCTATTAATCTTTTTTGTCACTTTTGAAAAAGTGTCCTATTATCCTTTCATATGTGTTGGAACCTCCCTTGCTATTTTGGAGATTAATATAGGGTTCCACTTATTCTCACAGTTTGGCGCTCTTCCTGTTATTGTTATGCATTTCAAGCAATGATTCAGCAGGTTGGACAATATAATATTCCACATTTTAATTCTTTTTGTCTTTGTTTTTGTTTCTTGTTTTGTTATTAGTATGAAATTCTTACAAATGTTGCAATCCAGGCCACTAGAAATGCAAGGCGGGTTTATGTTGGTGGCCTTTCTCGAACTGCCAACGAACATATCTCTTGATACTATCCGTGTTTCAATAAATGTCGTATGATTTTATGTATACATGTTATTGATTTGTACATTGCCAACTTAACTACTTTGTTTAGTTCCTTTTCATGGTGAATAGAACCACTTTTCCTTGCATTTATGTCTTGAACTTGTGAACTTGGACTATACACACACACATATATATATATATATATATATATATATATATATATATGCTCTGTGGTGGCTAGAGAACTATAAATCTACTTCAGTTCTTAATTTCACTTTTTTGTAACTGATTTATTGATAATAAACTATAATGATTTGGGTGTATATAAATGATTTTGACCATTGTTTCTTTGTAGTTTGTGGCAACATTTTTTAGCCATGTTATGTCTGTAATTGGTGGAAATACGGCTCTGTAATTGGTGGAAATACGGCTGGTCCACGTTAGTAAATTGCATGTTGTCTAAATGTTGCAGTTTTTTGAGCTTTGCATTCTAAAAACTCTCGAATGGTCAGGTGTTGTTGTCAATGTGTCCATTAATCATGAAAAGAAGTTTGCTTTTTGTGGAGATGAGATCTGTTGAGGAGGCAAGTAATGCAATGGCTTTGGATGACATTATATTCGAGGTACCTATCATAACTGTATTATTTCATTATTTCAATATTCGTGCTATTAAAAAAGTGATATTTGTGTCCCTGGTTTTTAGTGATGTAGGTTCGGAAGCCGGTAATCGGATTGTCGACTACTCCCTATATTATCTATTTTAGTTTGTCCTAATATATATGTCCACTTTCAATATAGAGAATTTCATTACTCCCTCTATTATTAAAGGTAAATTTGTCATTTAGTAAATTAAAAAAGTGTAATGACTACACATTTCTAAAACTATGTATTTTTCATCGTGGACACTTATATTGGGACATAGAGTATTCGAGAATATTTTGATGTGTTTTGAAATTTGGGATGGAACCTTTTTGTAGCTTAATATAATTGTTAACAAAAATAAGTTCTAATTATGTTTATAACTTTTCTTTTGGTTTATCAGGTCTCGAAGTTGGTATGCCATGAAGCTGCTTTGATGTCCTATTGACTTGTTGCAGGTAAAAGAGAGGATTTTGCACATTGACGTTGTGTTCTCGAGTTTTTTTTACGAAGGAAAGGAAAGGAAAGGGGAGGAAAGTAGGAGGGAAAGAAAAAATGTTGTGTTCTCGAGTTTTTTTAAGGAGAGAAAGGAAAGGAAAGGAAAGGGAAGGAAAATATTGCTTATTTTCCTCCCAAAATTTTCCTCCCAAATGTGGGAGGAAACGGAAGGAAAGGAAAGGAAAGAAAAAAATTTAGAAAAAAATTAAAAATATCTGTAAAATTACATATATATATATACCCATTAGTTACATTCCATTTCCTTTCTCTCCTACGAACATGAAAATTTATTTTCTTTCCTTCCCTTTCCTTCAATCTCAAGAAGACAAATATAAATATTTCTTCATTTTTCTTCCCTTTCTTTTCTTTTCTTTTCCTTCACCTTCTTTTCTTTTCTTTCCTTCCAAAACTCGAGAACACAACGTGAAGATCTTGGATGGTTGTATGATTTTAGGAGTGTGTTTTTTTTACTTTTTTTTTTGATAAATTTGAATTGATGTGTGGATTCATTGCAACATTATGGTTTGTTTTGAAAAACTCGGTCTTTTATGACCAATATATAAAAAAGATTGTTTTAGGATTTTGATGTTTTTCTTGTTTAGTATTGTTATTTGTTTTATTATAATATATATAGTTGAAATATGGACTACATATACATACATACATATATATATATATATATATATATATATATATATTTTGTTAAGACACAGTCTCATTGGATTCAAGATCATCCAAAACGAAGATCGCAATCTGAAGTTAATGCTGAAAGTTACTCTCAACCAAAGTCTAAGGGTCAAATTGTAATAAGCGTCAAAGTTATAATATCTAGATATTATTTAGATATTATAGTTTAGATATTATATTAGTTTAATTAATATCTAGATATTAAGTTTTTAGTTTTATTATGTTTTGTTTTAAGTTAGAATATCTCTCTCATTATCTAATATACAACATCGATCAAGAACACATCAGAGAGAGAAAGCTTAAACTGTAAACATATCAACCTCTGTAATCCGCGTTTGTAATCCAAACAGGTTCGTAATCGTTATATCTTTGTTGTTTGATTTATCTGGTAAACGATCACGGACTCACAATTGGTATCAGAGCCTCTACCAGATCAAAATCAAATCTTCAAGTCTCTGTGTTCTTCATTTTTCATATCCACTGTGCTATAAATCAAATCTTCATTTTGTGGTTGTTTTCGAAATCAAAGTGTTGTAACTTGTTCTAGTTGGTAAATCGATTGCTTGGTCAAAATTTGGTGTGGTAAAACGAAGTCTAGTTGGGTCGATTTGAGAATTACAGGGCTGTTTGAACGAACGAACATGTCGGTCGAGAAAACCATTTTACCGGTCGAAGTTGAAGGTACCGGTCAATTCCTCTCTACCGGTCGAAGGGAATCACTATCGGTCGAAGGTTATTTTTTTCTTATCGGTCGGTCACAGCTTAATATCGGTCCACTCACTCAAACTTACATATCGGTCCACTATATATCTTTACAAATTATCGGTCCATTACATTTTATCGGTCCTCTCACATAACTTGCATACCGGTCGAGATCTTTATTACATATCGGTCAACCTGTTTCCACGTGTCCATTTTCAAACGAGATAATCAAACAAGTGTCCATTTTCCTCCATGCACAATTGATGATAAACTCCATTCAAACGAGATAATCAAACACGTGGCAGCCTCCATTGATTATTGGTTAAATTTGCACAATTAATTATCGACCTCCTCACCTAGCAAACTACCGGTCGACCTCCTCCACTCATATATATCGGTCCTTTGTTCAAATAGAAACAGGTCGAAGGAACTAAAAGCTTATCGGTCATCACAGCTCTCCGGTCGAATTCCATTTACCGGTCGAAATTCATTTGATACCGGTTGTTGGGTCAGAAATAACTAAGTCTGGTTAGTACTGCTAGGTGAAGAAAGATTACTACTGCTTAGCATGTTAATACTGCTATGCAATATTTGTACTGCTAGTAGTTAATACTGATTGGAAATTACTACTGCCATAAGAGATTAATACTGCAAGCATGGTTAGTACTGCCAGAGACAAAGTTAATACTGCTATTGAGTTAATGCTGCTTGTGAAGATAAAGATGGATTGATGCGGAAGAATAGGAGATGAAGATAATTATGGACCAGATTATGAAGAATAATATTTCCTTTGTAGTTATCTTGTAATCAGTTTTGTATATATAGTCTAGATAATTTTAGATTATAGTAGGAGTTGTTTTTGTTTAGAGAATTAACCTCAAGACTAGTATTGATCCTTTCTATAGAGAAGTGTAGAACGTCTGTTGAGTCTGTTCAACAGATTGAGGTTGTGTTTGTAATCATTAAGTTTTATGCAATATAAACTTATGATTTGAGTTCATATTCTGTGTTTTGATTAATTGTTAAAGTGTTGTTCCACGACTTCTTTAACATTGTTTCTGAGTTTGTATTAAATTCTTGTTTAGAATTTTCGATCTTGACAAGTGGTATCAGAGCTAGAAAACTCAGAAATCTATAATCATGGATGGTTCAAGCGATAACGTTCCCATGCTCAAACCCAATGAGTTTGACATGTGGAAAATCAGAATCAAGCAATATATTCTTCTCACAGACTTCTCAATGTGGGATATCATTGAGAATGGTCCCTCTGATGGAGGAAAGATGGATGCAGATGGCAAGAGACCTCCACCAAAGACTGATGGAGAAAGAAAGATGAGGCAGACAGAGATGAAAGCCTTGAGCACTCTACTCTTGGCTATACCTAATGAGTATCAACACCAGTTCTGCAACTGCACGGATGCACAAATTTTATGGAATGCACTGGAGAAAAGATTTTCTGGTACCAAAAGTACTAAGAGAAATCAGAAGGCCATCCTGAAGCAGCAATATGAAAACTTCATGTCTACAAAGAATGAGTCCATGACTCAAACTTTTGATAGATTTAATAAGTTAATTGGTGAATTGGCTACTGTTGGTGTCCAGATAGATCAAGATGATGTCAACAGAAAATTTCTAAGATCTCTTGGTGATGAATGGACTATGTACACTATTTCCTTCAGACAGAATGACCAACTGGAGGACAAGGAACTGGATGATCTGTATAATGACCTTAGGGTGTTTGAAGCAGAGGTAGAAGCAAATAAGAGGCCCTCTGGATACTCATACAATGTTGCTCTTTTATCATCTTCTACTGATTCTGCTACTAATACAGAATCAGTTAGTACTGCCTATGGATCAAAGCAAGATGGATCTAATGACTCAGTTTTAGAAGCTTTCTTATCCAGTCATGCTAAATCCACTCTAATTAATGATGACTTAGAACAGATAAATGCTGATGATCTGGAAGAGATGGATATCAAGTGGCAGATGGCTATGCTCACAATGAGGGTAAAAAGGTTCATCAAAAGGACTGGAAGGAACAACTTTGCTCAGAAAAGAGAAGATGGGATTGGATTTGATAAATCCAAGGTTGAATGTTACAAGTGTCACAAGCTGGGGCACTTTGCAAGAGAATGCAGAAGTGGAATGCCTCAACAACATACTAGCAACCATCAACCATCACAGTCAACTAGCTTCAACAACAGGAACTCTTCTCAAGCTCTTGTTTCCCAAGAAGGAATGAGATTTGATTGGAGTGACCAAGCAGAAGAAGCAATTCAGAATCAAGCTTTAATGACTAAGGTTTCAGAGTCAGCAAGCACTGATATTCCCACAGAGGTAAAATCTAACCTTTGCTCAAAATCTTGCATAGAAACTGTTAAAAAGTACAGGGATCACAATCAAAGCATGTGTGATGACCTAAAAAGGTTAGAAAAAGATAGAAGAGAGTATGTTGTGATTGTTGAGAATTTGGAAGAACAGATTAAGGCATACAAAGCCAATGAACTTCAACACACATATGATACTAACTACTGGAAGTGGGAAAAGAATCAGTTAGAAATTAAGCTTAAAAAGTCTGAAGAGGAATGTGAGAAGATAAGGAGTGATTTTGAAAAAGCCAAGTTGGACATTGAGAAGTTTTCCAATGCCTCTAAAGCAATGGACCCACTTCTAAAATCTCAAGTCCATGACAACCTGAAAAGAGGTTTAGGATACAACAGTACCCCTCCACCCTATAACAATAACTATATCCCTCCCACTTCAGACCTCTTAGAAAGACAAGAGAAAATAGACTTACCGAGCCACATATGTAGATCCTCTTGACAGTGTAGTGATTGAGGAAGAGGCTGAAGAAGAGACCACTAAGGGTAAGAATAAGGATGACCTTAAAGAAATCCCTTTATAAAATCATATCCTTACTAATGAAAGGGGGGGTAAACCTTTTGTAAAGAGTGAGAAGGCTATAAGTTCTAAGAGAGGGAAGGGAAAGGTACAGGGAGTCCATTACATGCAAACCATGGTTGTTAATACCTGTACTTATAAACAAAATCAGCCCCAACAACGTGATAAAACCAGGGGAAATCAAAGAAACAGAAATAATCAGTGGGCTTTAAAACAAGGAATTGATCTGAGAAAAATTAACAGACTAAAGCCTTGTTTTATCTGTGGCAAGTTAAATCATCTAGCCAAACACTGTTATTTCAATCCTATTAACCAAAGGATCACTTTTCAAAGAAATATACAAAATCCTGTTGGTTATAGGAAGCAAATAAGGAATCATATGGCTGAGAATGTGAGAAGGGCACCTATAAAATCTCATGTTCAGAATAAGTTTACTAATTCAAAGAAAAATACTCCAAATAAGCCAAGGAGTAACTAAAAGAAAAAGAAAGAAAACAACTTTGTCCAGGTTTGGGTTCCAAAAGTAAAGAAATCTGTTAGTACTGCTACTTCAAATAGTACTGCTGACAGAAATAGTGCTGCTGCAAGCAATACTACTGCTAACCCAGTTAGTACTGCTAACCCAATTAGTACTGCTAACCCAATTAGTACTGCTAATGATGTTAGTACTGCAAATCAAGTTAGTACTGCTTCTAGTGACAGGCCCATTATTCTGACAAAGTATTCAAGCAATAAGATTCCTCAGTTTGATAATCTCATCAAGTCTGAATATGAATATGTTGATGAGAATGGGAAACCCAATACCACTTTGGCTTGGGTTCCTATTAAAAACTAACTGCTTTATTATATGTGCAGGGCAACCAACAACTCAAGGGAAGGAGCATTTGGCATGTTGATAGTGGTTGTTCCATGCATATGACAGGTAACATGGCCTGCCTTCAAAACTTCAAAAGAATTGATGGAGGACATGTTGCTTTTGGTGATAATCCAGCAGGTGGTAAGATAAGTGGAAAAGGTAATGTGTCAAAAGGTAAGATGACCTTTGAGGATGTATACTATGTTGAGCAATTGAGATACAACCTGTTAAGTGTATCACAGGTCTGTGACAAGAAACATAGCATATTATTCAATGATACTGAATGTATTATCCTTGCTCCAGGATTCAAGGTAGTTGATGAAAGTATGATACTACTTAGAACGCCTAGAAAGGACAATGTTTATTGCTTAGACTTGGAGAGTGTAACTTCTGATTCATCTTTAAATTGTTTATTTTCAAAAGCTTCAGTGGATGAATCATCTCTTTGGCACAGAAGGATGTGTCACATGAACTTTAAAACAATGAACAAACTTGTGAAAAACAACCTTGTAAGAGGTTTGCCACAAAAGGTATTTTCATGTGATGATCATTGTGTTGCATGTCTTAAAGGCAAACAACACAAAACTTCTCATAAGTCCAAAGAGATAAATACAATCTCTTCACCTCTTAATTTACTGCATATGGATCTCTTTGGACCTACAAATGTGATGAGTATTGGTAAGAAATCCTACTGCTTGGTTATTGTTGATGATTTCTCTAGATTCACTTGGGTCTATTTTCTGAGGACTAAGGATGAGACAAGTGGACTGATCAAATCCTTTGTTCTTAGAGTTGAAACCAAACAAATCTAAGAGTTAAAGTCATTAGGTCTGATAATGGCACTGAATTTAAAAACAATGACCTAAACAGCTTCTGTGAGGAAAAAGGCATTGAGAGACAATACAGTGCTCCTAGGACTCCTCAACAGAATGGTGTTGCTGAAAGGAGAAATATGACTCTGATAGAAGCTGCTAGATCTCTGTTGGCAGATTCAAAACTTCCAATCACTTTTTGGGCAAAAGCAGTTAATACTGCCTGCTATGTTCAAAACAGAGTTCTAGTAGTGAAATCCCAAGACAAGACACCTTATGAGCTTTTTAAAAAGAAGAAACCTTTTATTGGATTTTTCAAACCATTTGGGTGTCCTTGCACAATTCTCAATACCAAAACTCACCTAGTCAAGTTTGATAGCAAAGCTGAGGACGGGTTTCTTGTTAGATATTCATCTCAAAGTAAGGCCTACAGAGTTTTCAACACCTCTTCTAGGATTATTGAGGAAAGTGACAATGTCAAATGCAATGAGAACACACCAAATCAACTTGGTTCAGGTCCTGATTGGCTATTTGACATTGATTCACTGACTAATTCTTCGGGTTTCAGTAATGAGCATAATGCAAGAACAGGGACAGAAAAGGTACAAGTACAACGACAAGAGTTTGTGCTGTTCCCAACACCCACTGCTGATCCTGTTGAATTCTGTGACCAAGATAAGAAAGATACTTCAGATTCAAAGGACACTGAACCAGCTCAGAATGAAGAGGACAAAGTTGAAAAGGAAGATCAACCCTCAGATTCAGGAATCAAAGGTCCTGAGATGCCATGTTTGGAAGAAGATGACACAGATGATGATAACTCTTCAGTTTTTTGTGGCAGCACTCCTGAAAAGAATGACTCAAATCTGGAAGCAGATATTAATGAAGAGTTTGTTCATCGAACAAGAGTTCAGAAAAATCATCCTCCTCAATTGGTGATTGGTGACATAAATTCTCCTATAGTCACAAGGAATCAAAGCAAGTTGGGAGGATTGAAGGACATACAATCAGGATTACTATCTTGTTTTCTATCACAGGTTGAACCCAAAAAGGCATATGATGCAATGAATGATCCAAGCTGGATAGAAGCAATGCAAGAGGAGCTACTGCAGTTTATGCTGCAGGATGTATGGGATTTGGTTGACCTTCCAAAAGGACCCAGAGCTATATGCACTAAATGGATCTTCAGGAACAAGAAAGATGAGAGAGGAATAGTAATAAAGAACAAGGCCAGATTAGTGGCACAAGGGTATACTCAAGAAGAGGGAATTGATTATGAAGAGGTATTTGCACCAGTGGCCAGGATTGAGGCAATCAGGCTATTTTTAGCCTATGCTTCTTTCATGCAGTTCAGGGTCTATCAGATGGATGTAAAAAGTGCTTTCCTGTATGGGAAAATTGAAGAAGAAGTGTATGTCTGTCAGCCTCCAGGGTTTGAGAATCCAAATTATCCTGACAGAGTATACAAATTGAAGAAGGCACTCTATGGGCTACATCAAGCACCAAGGGCATGGTATGACACTTTGTCTACCTATCTCTTGGAAAATGGTTTTCAAAGAGGAATCATAGACAAGACTCTGTTCATTCAGAGGAAGAAGAAGGACATCCTTATAGTGCAAATCTATGTGGATGATATTATCTTTGGATCCACAAAAGATCAAATGTGCAAAGATTTTGAAGAATTGATGCACAAGAGATTCAAGATGAGTTCTATGGGTGAACTTACTTTCTTCCTTGGTTTACAAGTTAAGCAGAAGAAAGATGGTATATTTATAAGCCAATCCAAATATGTGTAGGACATTCTTACTAAGTTTGGATTCTCAGATTCAAAGCCTGCAAGCACACCCATGGAGACACACAAACAGATCACTGCAGATCTTGAGGGGGAGGATGTGGATGTTCATCACTATAGATCCATGATTGGCTCCCTCATGTATCTCACTGCTTCAAGACCAGATATCATGTTTCCTGTTTGTGTGTGTGCAAGATTTCAAGTAAGGCCTAAGCAGTCACACTTTCAAGCAGTTAAGAGGATATTCAGATATCTCAAAGGCCAACCTAGATTAGGTCTTTGGTATCCTCATGACTCACCATTTGACCTACTTGCTTATTCAGACAGTGACTTGGGTGGTGCAAATTTGGATAGAAAGTCAACTTCAGGGGGATGTCAGTTTTTGGGTGCAAGACTAGTGTCATGGCAGTGCAAGAAACAAACCACAGTATCCACCTCTACTATAGAAGCAGAGTATATAGCTGCTGCAAGCTGCTGTTCACAAGTACTCTGGATTCAGAATCAAATGTTGAACTATGGTATGACTTTTCTTCACACTCCAATCTTCATAGACAATAACAGTGCTATTAGCATTGTTAATAATCCAGTCAAGCACTCCAAAACAAAGCATATATAAATCAGGTACCACTTTATCAGAGACTGTAATGAAAAGAAGCTCATTCAGGTTGTGAAAGCCCATACAAGTAACCAATTTGCTGATATATTCACCAAAGTTTTTGATGTGGGTAGATTCATATTCTTGGTCACAAGTGTGGGCATGATAAACACTGAATAAGCCTCCTTTGATCTGATTTATGTACCATTTCTATATAGACTCCTTCATGTCTACTTTCTCATATTGTATTGTGCATGGTGCTGCTAACCTTGTGTGTTTAAGTGTTTCAGATTGCTTAAATTGAATACTTGGTACTTCTAGTTTAGTTAATACTGCTCTCTATATTAGTCATGTTGACAGTTCAAATATGGTTAAGTATGGTTACTACTGCTAGGTAGTTTATACTGCCAGTGCAAAGTTACTACTGCTTACCTTGTTTCTACTGCTAATCAGTGTTACTACTGCAGGCATGTGTTAATACTGCTAGTCTGAGTTAATACTGCTAGTCTGTGTTAGTACTGCCAGTATGTGTTACTACTGCTAATATGAGTTAATACTGCGAGTAGGTTAATACTGCTAGGGTACTTAGTACTGCTTCTAACTGAAACCCTCCACCTATAAATACCCTTTGTGACCGCCAAAATACAAACGGCTCTTTGAACTTCCATTTCTTCTCTTTATCTCTCTCTCTCTCGATTTCTTGCTCACCAGTGTAAACCCTTGTTGCGATTCGAACCCTAGAATCAATCAGAACGATGGCAGGACTAGAATTCTTTGATGAACACAATGAGGTTGCTATGCTGCAAAAACCCAAACAGGCTGAAGGTTTCCATCAGATTGTGGATTTCCTCAAATCGTCACACATTGCCTATGCCCTCACTGTCAATCCCACAATCTGTGTGGAACATCTACAACAATTTTGGGCAAATGCTACCATCCACACTGAAGAGGGCACTCAGGTCATCCAAACAAGGGTGTGTGATAAACCCCTGACCATCTCAGAGGAGTGTATTCGCATCCATCTACGCTTAGATGAAGCCTCAGGTATTACCTCTCTTCCAAGTTCTTAATCGAATGCGGTATGAAGGTCCCACAAAGGTATTCAAGTTCTTCAAGAACAAATTTTCACCTCAGTGGCGATTCTTTGTTCATACCCTACAACACTACATTTCAAGAAAAACAACTGACTGGAGTGAGTTCAGCAGCACCATAGCCTATGCTTTGGTCTGCTTAGCGACCTCTAGAAAGTTTAATTTCTCACAAATGATCTTATATGATTTAATGTCAAACCTGGATACCAAATCAAAAAGCTTTTTTATGTATCCAAGGTTTGTACAAGAAGTACTTAATAAGGAATTGACAGATTTACCTACCTTCAAAGAGGTATATGTACCAAAACTCCCAAAGGGGAAAGTGTTCTCAAATATGAAAAGGTCCAGTAAGGACTTCTCTGGTATAGACACACCATTGTTCTCTACAATGATGGTTGTGTCCCACACTCAAGGTGAGGCATCAGGGTCAAAGCCCACATTAGACCAACCCACTGATGACCTACCCACACCTTCCACTACAAAGCTTATCCCTCAGTCCCTTTTAAAGAAGCCAACATAACCCATTACTCATACATACACAAGGAAAAAGGTAAAGAAGGTTCCTTCCCTTCTAGTATCTTCACCCCCACAGCCTAAAAGTCCTCTGATGGAACATTTTCCATCAGAGAATATCCAAAGGGAAACCACAGGGGTATCTCCCAACCCCAAGAAGGTGCTCAATAAGGAGAAGGAAGAGCATGTGGACAGTGAGGCTCACACTACTGACTTTGCACAAAGTGCAGGGCAGGACAGTGTGAACATCTTTAAGACCTTCCCCACGGCAACTTTGGGTGAGCAATCATCCAAAGGTCCCAGGTGCCAAGAAACCAAGGGGTAGAGGGTGCTTCTGCTAGGCAGAAGACTCCTACTAAAACTTCCAAGGATCCTTCAAGGGTGGTCAACACACCCAAAGGAGGTGAGGATAGATATACTTATGATGAATTGATGGATACACTTGGTACCTTAAGTCAGGAAATTATTGATCAAGCACTGGAGATAAAAGATATGCAACAGGTGATACTTTCCCAACAACTTCAGATCACGAAACTGAAGAAGATGCTTCTAAGGTTGGTGTAGAAAAAGAAGAGAAAGCAGTTTGTACTGAAGAAGAGGAGCATTCCTCATGATGCTTCCAAAAAGGGGGAGACAACTGAAGCTGAAACTGAAAAACAAAGTCCTGTTGGCATGGAATCTAAATTTGAGGGGGATTTGGGTACAGAAGCAGAAGGTAGCAAAGATGCAGAAACCTTTAAGCTAGCAGTAGAAATAGGTCTAGCAGCAGAAACTGAGAAGGCTGCAGTAGAAACTGAAAAAGTAGCAGCAGAAACAGGGCTGACTATTGAGGAAATACAGATTGTAGAAACACTTGTGAAGGCTAAAGCTGACACTCCCAAGGCTACTCAAAAGGCTAAGAGAGTGGAAATCAAAGAAGGTGGTATAGCAAAGAAAAGAAAAGAAGCTAGTATTGCTGAGATTAAGGGTAAAGGCAAAGAGAAGGTGGTTGAATCTGTAAAAGCATCAAAGAAACAAAGTCAAATAGCTCTGGATGAAGAATTGGCAAGGAAGATGCAAGCAGACCTTGAAAAAGAAAATGAGATTCAATCTGCCAAAGACAGAGAGATTACATTGGAGTTGGCCAAGAAGATCAATGAAGAATATAAAAAGAGTCTGAAGTCTGCAGCTGCTGCTAAGAAAGTCACAAAGAAGGCTTCAGGAAAAGGCTACCACTGAAGACTAGACAAAGACAGTCTTCCAAGACATACTTAGCCAACCAAGAAAGAAGGAAGATGATAAACTTCCTGAAAGGAGCTATTGGAGTTCCTGAGGGAATGTTTACAGGTATGTCTTTTGGAAAGCTTGAAGAACTTTACAAGAAGGAAATGGCAAAGCTGCAAGGAGACTTCACTCAAAGGGTTGAGGTTGAAAGGAAAATGAAAGAAAGGCATGATCTGCATATCCAAGAACCTTTTCCTGAGAATGAAGAAACCACTCCTACAAAAGAAGTGGAAGAAGAACAGAAAGAAGAAACTCTTACTCAAACAGTCAAAGCTGTCAAAAGAATGAAAACCTTAGCTTCAAAGAAACAGACCAAAAGGACAAGGATTGAAGAAGTGCAAAAAGAGGCTGAACCTGTTGTTGCAACCCCTGAAGAACAATCAAGTCAACAAGGTGCAGAACAATCTGAACAATCTGAGGTACATGTTGGTTTGTATATGACAGTGACTGACAGTGAACCTGTAGAAGCTGACCCAATAACAGTCAAAGCCCCTGAAATTATCCATTGGGATATCCTGGAAGATCAAAGGAAGAAATACTTCAGGATTAAAAGGATGGGAGACAAGTATGAGGTTTACTCTACTTGGGGCAAAATCATCAGAAGCTGTTCCAGATCAGACTTAGAAGAAATGTTCAAAGTTGGAATGAGCTTGTATGAAAAGGATTTGACAGGAGCAGGAATGAGCTTAATAAGATTAGCCATGGAGTACTTGTGCATGATGTTTGATCCTAGCAAAGTTCAACATGTTGTCAGAGATCTGCATCTGGAGAATAAATTCCAAAGAATAGACAATTGGATGCTATTTGAAAGGTGTGGAGTCTATGTCATCACTATTGGCAGATCTTATCATGAGTACTACCTAGTGGATAGAATTTATGATCACAACAAAGTCAAATTTCAAGGTATGTTGAATGCTAAGCTGGTGTGTTCAAAGGATTCAGAAATGGCCAAGATAGTAGTCAGAAGAATAATCAATCAAAGCTTAGGTTTGGATCCTAATCTTGGGAATTGAGCTTAAGTTTTGAAAGCATCATGAAGGAACACATCTTGAAGAACTTAACTTCTCAATCTGAAAAGTTAAGTTAGGGGGATATTGTTGGGTCAGAAATAACTAAGTCTGGTTAGTACTGCTAGGTGAAAAAAGATTACTACTGCTTAGCATGTTAATACTGCTATGCAATATTTGTACTGCTAGTAGTTAATACTGCTTGGAAATTACTACTGCCATAAGAGATTAATACTACAAGCATGGTTAGTACTGCCAGAGACAAAGTTAATACTGCTATTGAGTTAATGCTGCTTGTGAAGATAAAGATGGATTGATGCGGAAGAATAGGAGATGAAGATAATTATGGACTGTATTATGAAGAATAATATTTCCTTTGTAATTATCTTGTAATCAGTTTTGTATATATAGTCTAGATACTTTTAGATTATAGTAGGAGTTGTTTTTGTTTAGAGAATTAACCTCAAGACTAGTATTGATCCTTTATATAGAGAAGTGTAGAACGTCTGTTGAGTCTGTTCAACAGATTGAGGTTGTGTTTGTAATCATTAAGTTTTATGCAATATAAACTTATGATTTGAGGTCATATTCTGTGTTTTGATTAATTGTTAAAGTTTTATTCCGCGACTTCTTTAACATTGTTTCTGAGTTTGTATTAAATTCTTGTTTAGAATTTTCGATCTTGACACCGGTCGAGCATCATTTCTTACATCTTCCCGGTCGAACAATCGTTTGCGCTTTCAACGTGTCACACAAGCCCAAGTTTGCGCCACCCACGTGAAACGCAAAGCCTGCTTTGCGCCATTCAAGGCTCAAGCAAACCTCTGCTTTGCGCCATTCAAGGCTCAAGCAAACCTCCGGTTTACGCGACTCAAGTGAAAAGCAAACCTCAAATTTGCTTCACCAACTGCTCAAGCAAACCTCAAGTTTGCGCAACCCATTGCTCAAGCAAACCTCCATTTTGCGCGACTTGCCTCTCTCGCAAAGTCCAAATTCGCGCCAGTTCCTGACTTGGTCATTTCTGAATTGTTTTAATCTGTATTCGTTTTAACTGAACTAACAAATCCAAACAGGTTTTTATTCACATTATCAAAAAGAATGACTTCAAGAGAAGCCCTTGCAATCGGAACTGACACCAAGCCACCAGTTCTCTTTAAAGGAGAATACGAACAGTGGAAAGATCGGTTCTTGAACTTTGTTGACAGACATGAGTTGGGTGATTTCATCAAGAAATCGATAGAAAAAGGGGTTATGAAACCAGTTATGACGACTCGTATGGTTGGAACTGTGCCGACACAGTATGAACTTAAGTATCATGAGCTCGAAGATGATAACCTAAAGAGAGCAAAAGGTGATAAATTAGCAAAGTCATACATTCTACAAGGAATTCCAAACGAAATCTATGTAAAGATTGACAGCTATAAAGCCTCTGGCAAGGAGATGTGGGATCAGCTAGAGAAGATGATGTTGGGTTCAAAGGTTGGGAATCAGCTCAAACTTTCCAACTGCCTAAACAATTATGAATAATTTAAAGGCAGAAATGGAGAGTCTCTAGAAGGAACTTATGACAGATTTGTGACCTTGCTAAACGAACTAAGCAAGAACAAGGTCACCAAATCTCAAATCGAGCTGAACGTCAAATTCCTGAGTATTCTACAGCCGGAATGGAAGAGATTTTCCAGACAGATGAAGCAGATCAAGGATCTGAATGAGATTCCACTTCATGAGGTGTATGAAACCCTCAAACAAAATGAAGAAGAGGTGGATGAAATTCTAGATGAAAAGAGGCAGAAAGGAAAGGCAGTTGAAGACACAGTTGCTCTTGTTGTTAAGAAGAAGAAGAACAAGACGATTGTGTATGAATCAGAAGAAAATGAAGCTTATGCAAACTCTGACTCGGATGAAAATGAACAACTGATACAGGCTATGCTCTTGCTGACTAAGGCCTTTCAGAAGAAGTTCTACATGAAGCCAAGTTCAAACAGTCAGAGGTATTCTTCTGGTCCTAACAACTATGCTCATAAGGAAAGGGTTGAAGGAAGGAGAATAGAGGAGAAGAAGTCGGAAGAGAGAATATATCATGCTGAAGGGAAGAGAATATAGGAGAAGAAGTCTGAAGAGAGAAAGTTTAAAGCTGAAGGATCCAGTCAGCCAGAACCACCAACGTGCTACAACTGTGGCAAAACAAGTCACTTTGCCAGAGACTGCCGAAGACCAAAAGTCAGAAACTCCGATTATTACAAGAACAAAATGCTTCTTGCAAAGCAACAGGAGACCGGTAAGGTACTGATGTTAGAGGATGAGTACTGGCTTGATCATTCAGACGAGGAAGAAGAGGATGAAGAGAAGGATGAAACAGTCAACATGTGCTTGATGGGAAAGCAGGAATCAGACGCTGAAGCAGATTCAAAAGAGGATAAGAAAGATGAGGTATGTGATTTATCGTATTCAAATTTCATAAATGAAATGCATGCCATGAAATTAAAACAACAAGAGTTAGAGTCGAAACTTAAGCGAGAAAATGGTGTTATTACTGACAAAAACCAATCGATACAGAAACTTAGCGATGAAATTGCTGAGAAGAAAGTATTGGTTGAGGTTTTACATAGAAATAATGACACCAGCGCAAAGGAACAGACAATAATTCTTAAAGAGAATTCTGAACTCAAGTCTAAACTGAGAAAAAGTGAGTTTGATTTATACGAGCTTACGAAAATGCATTCTTCATGTACTGAAGAAAACAAAACTTTAATTGCAAAATTAGATGCTTTGGAAAAGAAGTTATACTCGTTAGGTCAAAGTGAGCAAACCATTCATCTTAACAAACCGATAGAGAATAAAGACAATTGGGGAATCGGTTATAAGAATCCTCATTGTCTTCAAAAAGGTATATCTGAAGTGCCTGCACTTTATGATCTTACATTTTTGAAACTAGCTCGAAGAATCCCTGAGCTTGAAGTTTTCTGGACTGGACTATCTGAAGAGGATGAAGCCAAGGAAACTGAAAAACGTTTGAAATCATCTAAAGTTCACCTTCCATTTTATTATGCGAAAGTGAATAATAGTTATGATCGAAAAGATCAAAAGAAATCTCTTTCAAATGACTTCTTTCAAAGTTATTCTTAAAAAGAGATGGAGGCGAAGCCTATTAAAGGTAAAATCTACGTCCCTCCTCTTGTTTTGGAAAGTCAAATTTCTGAACTCAAGAACTCTTTATCAGATGAAAGACTTTTGATTGAGATTCAACAAAAAGTTTTTTCAATCGTGCTGAAAAATGTTATTATTTCAAAGGCTTCTAAATCTGATGACATGTTTGGTTTATCAAACGGAGGGTTTGATTTTCTTAACTCTGACGGTAGTTCAGATGAGTGTTTTGAACAATTTGATTTTAATGCAAAACTTCCTAACCATTCATCTTTTGTTGTGCAATCTTTGGGAAAAACCAGTATGCCTGCTAACAGTGCAAAATCAACGAAAGTTGATAACTCAGTCTCTGTGAAAGCTAAAAATGCTAAAGGTAAGATTAAATCTAAGCATTCACAGAAACCGAACACTACTGGTAATCCGAAGAAGAAGAATTCGTTTGTTGCTCAGAAATCTAACTCACGAGTTTCACATATTTCAGATCTGAGCGAGCGAAAGCCACAAGTTAAATCTCAGTGGCAACCGAACCAGAAGCTTGACAAGGCCGTTAAATCTTTTTGTACTCTTAATTGTAATAAGACTTTACCTAGTAAAGATGTTTTGAAATTGAATGTTGCTACTATTTTGAAATAATCATTTACGCAACTATTCCAATTATCTAAATTAATCTGCTAGAAAGTCTTCCTTTTATGATAAACATGTTTCTAATTCTTGTCAAGATTCTGAGATTTGGTTTGGCAATTATCATGTGCATTCATCTCAATATAATTCTTCTTCTTATTCTAAAAAGCAAAGCGGACCCAAATTTCACTGGGTGCCAAAATCGTTTGCTAACACAGTTGGATCCAATTGGAAATGGATACCAAATAAAAGGGATGATTATGTGTTGTAGGTACCTACTGTCTAGGGGGAGTAGGAGAAATATGGTTCTTGTGTAAATCAGCTCAAGACCCGAACTTCAAAGATCATCGACTTCTGATTATGTACAGATCAAGACTCGTTCTTCAATGACAAAAGAGAAAATGGCTTTTGAACAAAGCAGTTCAAGACCCGTACTTCAACGAAGTAATGAATTCTAAACACAACAGTTTAGGACTCGATACTCCGTGCTGAAAAAGAGATTGTACTCCGATACTCGAATGAGTAAATCAACCATCAAAGGGGAGTACATACATATTTGTCTTAAATGTTATGCATATTTTTTCAATGATAATTTTTCAAATGCATAATTTCAGGGGGAGTAAAAAGGTGATGACTTCTGATTATTTATGATCATAACTCGTACTTTAAAAGTTTTACTGCTTTTTTTTTGTCTTTTCAATTTAAGTGAATAAATTTTACTTTGACTTGACATAAGACTTTTGCAGAAGTTTTGAGAGATACTTAAAAGATCATATGTTTATGACTTTAAGCTTAGCTTCATGAGATGGAAGATCGTACGTAAAGGTATAATTCTATATCTTCATCTCATATATGGTTGAAAAGAGGACAACTTTCAATCATAGAAAACATTGTTCTTCAATGTTCAAACCACTTCCCGAATCTTAAAATGATTTCATCATTTAGAAGTGTGACTTTAAATGTTTTCAAAATCAACATTGTGCTTTAACTGAAATAGTTAACCACTCTGAGCATCATATGCATCATAGGAAAACAAGGAATCATTGTGCTAGGAATTAACACAACTTCTATGAAATCACCTTAACCAGTGATTTCTACACAAGAAGTTAATCCATAGTGATTGAGTGTGAGAAGTCAAAAGAAATGAGTGTGTCAAACAAGTAAAGAAAGTTTGATTAGAGTGAGCTTAATGTTTAAAAGAAAGAGCGTGTGAGAACAGAGTTAAAAGAATATCACAACTCCACACCAACTTTTTCTGAGTCGGGCAACCACAATTCTAATGTTTCACAACTCTTTGGTGATCATTATTGAAACAGGCAACTAGCCCATGCCAACTCTTGACTAAACCTCACCAGCTACTCATTTTCTTCTTAACAAGAAAGTGTTTCATTTTCAAAGGGGATGCAGCACATTTGCTATCTGATTTTCATTTGGAAAATCTGGATATTCAAAAGAAGGAAGTCTTCCCCACGATCTCACTTCAATCATGCACATTGAGTCTGTGTTTAACTTACTGTTGTCTCAGTGGTTTACACAATTTCGAGCCTATAAGCAATCATCAAGTGCTTAATTCTTTCTATCACAAGCACGAACACACAAGGAATTTGTTTCTTTGTCATAACGTTTATAGAAATAACCTTTGTGGTGTTTCGATGATTAAATGGAAGCCCTGGGGGAGTCAACATCAAAAAGCTCCTTTCCAATGTGTATTCGTTACACACAGTAACTTAGTGTTAGTGACAGACATGTTAACTGATTCATTAGTTGATTCAGGTGTTACACGATTATTTTGTCTGGATTTGAAAAGATCTGGATGAATATCTTTTGAATTGACGGGTCAGGGGCTCCAACTGAAAGACATTTCTTACTCAGAGTTTTGATGAAGTCGTTGCACTTTTCATCAAAAAGGGGGAGAATCTAAAGCATGAAGAAATGTTCATTACAAGATGAAAGAAGATAAAAGCTAACAAAGAAATGCGAGATCAAAGTATTCTGAAGACATGCTGATTTCAGATAAATTTTCTTTGAAGATACTTTGCTAAAGCATTCTGAGCTAGAGAAAGAGATTGCATCTTTTGAGCTGAAAAAGAAGACTGAATTGCTAAATCATTTTAGTAATGATCTTGATCCAAAGGGAGAGATTGTTAAGACACAGTCTCATTGGATTCAAGATCATCCAAAACGAAGATCGCAATCTGAAGTTAATGCTGAAAGTTACTCTCAATCAAAGTCTAAGGGTCAAATTGTAATAAGCGTCAAAGTTATAATATCTAGATATTATTTAGATATTATAGTTTAGATATTATATTAGTTTAATTAATATCTAGATATTAAGTTTTTAGTTTTATTACGTTTTGTTTTAAGTTAGAATATCTCTCTCATTATCTAATATACAACATCGATCAAGAACACATCAGAGAGAGAAAGCTTAAACTGTAAACATATCAACCTCTGTAATCCGCGTTTGTAATCCAAACAGGTTGGTAATCGTTATATCTTTGTTGTTTGATTTATCTGGTAAACGATCACGGACTCACATATATATATATATATATATATATATATATATATATATATATGTATGTGTGTGTGTGTGTATAGACGCCCTTTAGAGAAAGAAATGATTTTTTGAAGTGTAACTAAAGAATACATTTAGAGAAAGTTTACAAAAAGCGTCACTAAAAACTATATTTTTAGAGGTTTAGATTATATGTATCCAAAGATAACATTTAGAGAGGGTCTAAGAAGTTGTAACCCCCTAAAAATAGGGATAATAAAAACTTTTCCAAAGGGGAGAAATGGTATATAAATTGCCTTAGCAAAAGCCTCCCAAAAATAGGGAATAAATAAACCTGTTTAATCACAATTGTAATTGAACGGACAATAAATAACAACCAACTAATCTAATTTCTATATCTAGAAAAGAGATTACAAAAAGGGTGTCATCTATAAACCCAAATGCCTTCTCCAAAAGAGATATGTCCAAGTGCATTTTCCCCAAGCTCTCACCCAAGCAACTACGCCTGCTTAGAAACGACGCCACTAGAACCTGAGATACACATCGACACCAAACAAGTGTTAGATCAAAAAGCCTAGTGAGTTGAACAAGAAATAGCATGTTAAAGCATTTACAATTCTTATCAGCAGTTAACCAAATTTCATTAAATGTGGAGTCAATGGGGGATACCCATAGCACCAATCAAGTTCCACCCAAAGGCCGATATACCTTGATGCCAACTACTACCAGTGACATCCGAAAGGTCTGGCACATCCGAGGACTACTACCATTGCATTACCCCGAATGGCGGAGGTCTAGTCACATACCCACACGGTGGCACCCAAGACTACATCCTCCTAGTGTCTACTGACTTGGTTCGTCCAACATAATTTATTAATAGGACTCAAAGCACAATATGACCAAGAATATTATACATACCAACCATGGGTACAATATTACAAGCCATTTAATATGAAGTCCATAACAAGACCAATATAACCACAATTTTAACCATGTAGTTTTGACCCATAAAATGGAGTCCCAAATAATATATCATTTCCATAACAAGATACTCATATACATATCCCAATATCTCCAAGCATGACATAAATGAATATAGGCTCATAAAGAAATCCCCCAAATACTTGAGTATATACAATGAACATTTCAATTAGGATGCAAGATGATAACAAGTGGTAAATTATGATGTGTATCTAGTTTTAACAAAAGATTAGTAAACTCACAATCTAGGTTTTTTACCAAAACCTAGAAAAAATGAAAACCCTAGTTGAAGAAGATGAGACTTGAATCTTGAGAAACTACTCCAATCAATGCTCTCCAAGGTAGGTTGAAACTCAATAAATGAAGTGTAACCACCCAAACACTTTGAAATCAATGCTCTAAGGTAGCAAGAAGAAGAAAGTAGTTCGAAACCCTAAAAATCGCCTCTTAAATCGTGTGTGTGTGTGTGTGTGTTTTGTGATTTGAATCCGAGAGAAAAAAGGGGTTTTGGGGACCTGCAGGTCACTCCGTGACTTATGCCGCGACTTACATCTGCGGCGTAAGTCGCCCGCTTCCTCTGCAGACAAGTGCACTCCAGTGGGTTACGCGGCTTGTACCGCGACCTTCAACCCGCGACGTAAGTCGCGAGACTCACTGACTTTCAAAGGCTGATTTAAAACTCCCCAAACAATACCAACAACAACATTTAACCAATTATAGCAATTAAGCATATAAATTTAACTTTGCTAAGTATGAAATTGTAATATTTATAAAACCCTATACTTACTTGAAATTCCGGATGTTACAATCCTCCCCACCTAATTAGGATTTCATCCGCGAAATCACATTCATACGAACAAATGAGGGTAACACTTCTTCAAGTCCTCTTCGGACTCCCAAGTGACATTAGCACCGCGATGGTGCTTCCATTGGACCTTGACCATGACTACGTCCTTATGTCGCAACTTTTTCACCTTCGATTCCAAAATCGCTTCCGGTTCTTCTACACAACGGTTTCCATTATATATTCGAATTTCCGTTAAGGGTATCACGCTTTCCTCTTCAGCTAGGCACTTCCGCAAATAACAAACGTGAAAGGTAGGATGTATCCCATCCATCTCCGGTGGTAAGTCCAATTGATAAGCTTGTAGACCAATCTTTTCCAAAATAGCAAAGGGTCCAAGGAAACGAGGACTAAGCTTCTCGCGCTTCCCGGATCGAATAATCCCCTTCCATGGAGATACTTTCAACATCACCTGGTCGCCCACTTAGAATTCGACCGGTCCTCTCTTCTTATCCGTGTAACTTTTTTGTCGGTCTTGCGCCGCCTTCAATCGTTCTCGAATTTCTTTCACTTTGTCTGCCGTCTCTTGAACGATTTTCGGTCCGACGAATTGCTTCTCACCCGCCTCAAGCCAACAAACTGGGGTTCGGCACTTCCGTCCGTATAACGCCTTGAACGGTGCCATTCCGATACTAGAATGGTAACTGTTATTATATGCAAACTCCACCAGAGGTAGGTGTGAGTCCCAACTCCCACCGAAATCTATGACACACGATCTCAACATATCTTCGAGCGTCTGAATTGTTCTCTCGCTTTGACCATCTGTTTGAGGATGGTAGGCCATGCTCAGATTTAATCTAGTGCCCAATTCTTTCTGCAAGCTAGCCCAAAAATTTGAGGTGAACCGACTGTCCCGATCCGACACGATAGATTGCGGAACTCCGTTCCTCGACACCACCTCATCGATATAAAGCTTAGCCAATTTCTCCATTGGCAAGGTCTCTCGCATAGCAAGAAAATGCGCACTCTTGGTCAAACAATCCACAACCACCCATATAGTATCATGACCACGAAAGGTCTTCGATAGCTTTGTCACAAAATCCATGGCAATGTTGTCCCACTTCCACTCGGGAATAGACAACGGTTGCAAGCTCCCGTATGGTCTTTGGTGTTCCACCTTGACTTGAAGACACGTGACACACCTCTCCACATAATTTGCCACGTCCAGCTTCATCACCGGCCACCAATAGTTCAACTTTAAATCCCTATACATCTTGGTGCTACCGGGATTTATAGGATATTTCGACTTATGCGCTTCTTCGAGAAGTAACTCCCGATTTCCACCAAACTTTGGCACCCAAATTCGCCCTTGGAAGAGTTTAAGTCCTCGACCATCTTCCGTCAAAAGTCCATTTTGCTTCACTATGACTTCGTATTTCAGATTTTCTTCTTTGAGCGCTTCCATCTGACTCGCCTTGATGTTTTCCAAGAGACTCGATACTACATCGATTCTCGTGAGGGATAACTTAACACCTCCCTCATAACTCCTTCGGATCAATGCATCTGCCACCACATTGGCTTTACCAGGATGATAGAGTAAATCACGGTCATAGTCCTTTAGTAACTCAAGCCACCTCCTTTGTTGCATATTGAGTTCTTTTTGATCAAAGATGTACTTAAGGCTCTTGTGATCAGTGAAAAGAGTACATTTGGTTCCGTAAAAATAATGTCGCCACAACTTCAAAGCAAAGACTACCGCCGCCAATTCCAAGTCATGAGTCGGGTAGTTCTTCTCATGGTCCTTTAGTTCTCGTGACGCATAAGCTATCACCTTTCCCCGCTGCATCAATACACACCCGAGACCTATCTTCGAAGCATCACTATATACAACGAAGTCATCCGATCCATCGGGCAAGGATAAAATAGGAGCTTCACATAATCTCTTTGAGCTTCTGAAAGGCTTGCTCCTACACGTCAGTCCAAAGAAAATTGACATTCTTTCTCGTGAGGGATGTGAGTGGCGAAGCTATCTTAGAGAAGTCTTGTATAAAGCGTCGATAGTAGCCTGCCAAACCCAAGAAACTCCGGATTTTCGTCGGACTCGTTGGCGGTTCCCAACTCATCATCGCCTCTATCTTCGTTGGGTCCACCTTCACCCCGTCTTCAGACACTATGTGGCCCAAGAATTGAACTTCCTTGAGCCAAAACTCGCACTTTGAGAACTTCGCATACAGCTTCTCCTTTTGGAGAACTTCTAGCACTTCACGGAAGTGTTTCTCATGCTCAACCTCGTCCTTTGAGTAGATCAGGATGTCGTCGATAAAGACAATCACGAATTTGTCCAAGAATTGGCAACACACGCGGTTCATTAAATCCATGAATATGGTCGGAGCATTGATCAAGCCAGATGGCATCACCAAAAACTCGTAATGACCATATCTCGTCCGAAAAGCCGTCTTAGGTATATCTTCCTTCTTCACTCTGACTTGGTGGTATCCGGATCTAAGATCGATCTTTGAAAAGCATCCCGCGCCTTACAATTGATCGAAGAGATCGTCGATGCGTGGTAGAGGATACTTGTTCTTCACCATGACTTTATTCAATTCCCGATAATCGATGCACATCCGCATGTACCCGTCTTTCTTCTTTACAAATAAGACTAGAGCTCCCCAAAGTGACGAGCTCGGTCGAATGAATCCTTTATCAAGAACCTCTTGAAGTTGCGTCATCATCTCCCTCATTTCTGTCGGATCCAAACGGTAGGGTGCACGAGCTATCGGAGCCGCTCCCGGAGTGAGGTCGATTTGGAACTCGACTTGGCGTTCCGGCGGTAACCCGAGTAAATCTTTCGGGAAGACATCCGAGAAGTATTGCACGATCTTCACGTCCCCTACAGACTCCTTTTCCTTCTTCGCGTCCACTACGTAATCCAGATACGAAATGCAACCTTTCGCTAGTAACTTACGATCCTTAAGGGAGGAGATGATAGGGTTACTTCTCTTCCCTTTTTCCCCGTAGATGGTGACTACACCGCTTCTCGGCAAAGGCACTTGGATCATCTTTTTGGAGCAAAAGATGTCATCCTTATGCCTCGTCAACCAATCCATGCCTATGACTACGTCGAACCCACCTATTGCCATAGGTAGTAAGTTTACTTCAAAAGGGTTCCCATCAATCTCTAGGGTGCAGTCGCAATAACAATCTCAAATGATCACTTGATCTACATTAGCTACCTCTACTACTAGTGCATCGGGAAGTACACTACTAGGGATGACAAATTGATTACAAAAATTTACCGATATGAAAGAATAGGTAGCACCCGAATCAAACAACACACGAGCGGGCAAAGAGTTTACTAGAAACGTACCTGAGACAACATCGGCGGTCTCCTTCGCCTCCTCGGCAGTCATTCGGAATGCTCGACTTGGAGCTCTCGACGGTTGCTCGACCCTCGCCGATGATCCAAAAGAATTTCCTCGGTTTCCGCCCACAAGCTTTGGGCAATCCTTCTTCATGTGTCCCGGTTGCCGACACTCAAAACAAACCGGACCTCGAATAGGGAAATCTCGAATCGCATGGCCCTTCTTGCCGCACTTGGCACACTCAACATAACCCGAGTGAGATTTTGGGTCACATGGGCCAGAATGCTTGGCTTTGCACTTGTGGCACCACTGTGCCTCACGACGATTATCACTAACTCTTCCGCCCGTGAATGACTTAGACTACCGAATGGTCCCAGATGGCCCTTACCACTTCCTCTTCTCTCCCACTGCAATTCTCTCATCTTTCTCTGCCTCAAAATCGTCTTCTATCAGTAAAGACTGCTCGATCACATCCTGAAGGGTCAATCCTCTAGCATTCCTCGCTGCCGTCTTCATCCTGGCCGGCAACCCATGCTGGTACGCTTTAATTTTAGCTCTCTCATCAGGGACGAGATGTCCCACCAAATACAACTTCTCCAAGAAAATCTTGGAGTTGAACTCTTCTTCCAGCTTGTCCAACGACCGCTCACTGCAGTACTTATCCATGATCTTTCGTTTGAAAACCGGCCAAGTTAACTTGGCTAAAACTTCGGGAGTGAGGGCGAACCGTGTGAGATTCCACCAGATCAGGGCCTCACCCCTCAAAAGTTGAGAAACGAACTTCACCTGCTGCGAGACATCGCATTCACTAGATTCGAAAGCCATCTCGACTTCCTTCAGCCAATACATACAAACGACTGGATTTGCTGAGCCCGAAAACTCCTTTGGGTTCTCCCCAGAAAAGTTTTGTAGGTGCATCCTTTGACCTTCCCCTTATTTCCGTTCTCGGTTTGCTCCTCAGTTAACACAACGGGCGGTCCACCACCCGATCCCATAACGATATTTTCGGCCATCGTCTCGGGTTGGCGGTTACTGGCATCTCGATCTTCCAGAAGCTTCATAAAGAATTCTTGTTGTTGAGCCATGGTCGAGTTCATGGCCAACATCATGTTGTCTCTGATTCTTGTCTCCATCGTCACCTCCTCCATGATAGCATTGTTAGCCGCAATGTTCACGCGTGGGATCTGTTCGGGTCCTCCTCCCAAGAGATTGGGCATGGGAGGTACCACGGAGGTATCGACCACATGAGGTTGGTCTGCAGTAGATTCTACCTCCACGTGCCTCTCTAGCGTGCTCGGTAACCTGCTCCGAGTGTTTACCATCACTATCTGCCAATCATGAACGAGAAAGAGATTGAGAAAAGACTAAGTGAGTTAAACTCAATGTACGTACTAATACACATTTCAATTATCATAATAATGGCATTTGCAAGCATACTTACGTAACAACATATTCATAATAGCAGTAGCTGTTGGGTCTGAAATATGCCAAGGATGGTTACTACTTCTAGTTCAACATGGTTACTACTTCTAGTTCAACATGGTTAATACTTCTGAAGTTAATATTCAACATGGTTACTACTTCTGTGGTTAATGTTGCTAGTTCTAGTTAATGCTGCTAGAAGAAAACAGTTAATACTTCTAGTTGTTAATACTTCTAGTTAGTACTTCTGTTATTAATGCTGCTAGTTGATGGTTAATGTTGCTCAACAAGATTAGTACTGCTAGTTCAAAGTTAGTACTGCTTGAAGAGATTAATGCTGCTGAGCATGGTTAGTACTGCTAGAGTTAATAATGCTCAGAGTATTAATGCTGCTTATGATTAATACTGCTTATAAGATGGAGATATGCATGAAAGGATAACAGCTGGATAATCTGAAGATATACATGGAAGCTTAGAGATATACATGGAAGCTTGAAGATAATGATGGAAGATATACTGAAGATATTTTATTTATTGTAATTATCTTTTTATTCAGTATATGTATAGATTTGATAGAATAGTTTAGATAGAAACTTTTAACTTTAAGTTTTCATTATTTTTAGAGAAAATCAACCTCAAGGCATAGATCCTAATTCTAGAGAAGTAGAATTCGTATTGGTGAGCATGTTCATCAATATTGAGGTTGAGTGAGTAATCTTGTAACTTCAAAGCATCAAATAAAAGCTTACAGTTTGTTATTCATATTTACTGTGTTGATTTACTGTTTAATTGAATATCAAAGTGTTATTCCGCAAACTTCTTTGATATTGTTTCTGGGAATTAATTCTTGTTGAGAATTCGATCCTGACAAGTGGTATCAGAGCTAGTATTCTCAGAAACCTACACTCAACATCACATCATCATGGCTAAAGGTTCAGAGTCTTCAAGCTCAGAAATTCCTACAGAGGTAACATCTAATCTTTGTTCTAAATCCTGTATTGAAACTGTTAAAAGGTACAGGGATCACAATCAGAAGATGAGTGATGACCTTAAGAGATTAGAAAAAGATATAAAAGACTATGTAAGGATTGTAGAGAGATTTGAAGATCAGATCAAAGGTTTTCAAGCCAATGAGCTTCAACACTCTTATGACACAAACTACTGGAAGTGGGAGAAAGATCAGTATGAATTTAAGCTAAAACAGAAAGAAGAGGAGAATGAGAAGATAAAGAGGGAGTTTGAGAAAGCCAAACTGGATATTGAGAAATTTTCCAATGCTTCTAAAGCAATGGACTCTTTACTCCAAACTCAAATCCATGACAAACTTAGAAGAGGAATAGGCTATAACACCACCCCACCACCATACAACAAAAACTACATCCCTCCTATATCAGACTTGCTAGAGACCAAGAATAGGAAGGAATCATCTGATGGAGCCACAAAGGTAGATCCATTAGAAAAAGTGGTGGTTGAAACAGACTCTGAAGAAGAGAACTTTAATGAAAAGAGTAAGGAGAACACTGTGAGTGGTGAGATTCCCCTAGAAAATCACCTTATCACCAATGAGGGATGTGGAAAGACTTGGGTCAAATCTAAGGACATAGAAAAGACAGAGGGAAAGTCTGGTAAGGTCCACTACAAACAGACAACAGTTGTGAATCCTGTCCCTTGTAAACAGTGTTCTTGTAATAAATCTGAGCCCCAAAAACATGATAAAAGGAGGGGAAATCAGAGAAATTGGAATAATCAGTGGGCACAAAAACAAGGGGTTGATCTAAGTAAAATCAATAGACCAAAACCTTGTTTTATTTGTGGAAAGCTTAATCATATTGCCAAATACTGTTATTTCAATCCTATAAACCAAAGAGTAAATTTTCAAAGACAAACTCAAAACTCCTTTGGTTATAGGAAGCAAGGAAGGAATCAAATGGCTGAGAACAGAGCACCTAAAAAGTCTCATGTTCAAAATAAGTTTGCTAAACCAAAGAAAAATACTCCAAATAAGCCAAGGAGTAATTTAAAGACAAAGAAAGCAAACAACTTTGTTCAAGTTTGGGTTCCAATTGTAAAGAAACCTGTTAGTACTGCTATCCCAGATAGTACTGCTAACAGAAATAGTGTTGCTGCAACCAATACTAGTGCTAACAAGGATAGTGCTTCTACTAGTATTAATGTTGCAAAGCCTATAATCTTGACAAAGTATTCCAGCCATGAGATTCCTAAACAACTCATTCAGACCAAACTGACAGATTATATAAATGAGAAAGGACAACCCAAGACCACTTTGGCTTGGGTTCCCTCAAAGACTAACTGATTTATCAAGTGTGCAGGGCAATCAAAAGCTCAAGAGGAAGAGCATTTTGGAATGAAGATAATGATTGCTCTTGGCACATAACAAGGAACATGGATTGCCTTCAAATTCTTTAAAAAGATTTGATGGAGGACATGTTACTTTTGATCCAGCAGAAGGTAAGAAAAGTGAAAAAGGTATAGTTTCAAAAGATAAAGTAACTTTTGAAAATCTTATGATATATGGTACTACTAACCTTGTGTCTGTAAGTGTTTCAGGTTGCTAATACTGAAAGGTAGTTAGTACTTCTAGTTCAGTGAAAACTGTCAGACTGTGTTAATGCTGCTGGTATGTGTTACTACTGCCAGTCTGTGTTAATGCTGCTGATAAGTGTTACTACTGCTAATGTAAGTTTTCTATACCTAAAAATGATCTTCAATGATTTAATGTCAAACCTGGATATCAATCAAAAAGCTTTTATCTGTATCCAAGGTTTGTACAAGAAGTACTTAATAAGGAATTGACGGATTAACCTCATTTTAATGAGATATATGTACCTAAACCCCCTAAAGGCAAGGTTTTCTCAAACATGAGAAGATCTGCTAGGGACTCGGAAGGAGTTGATATACCATTGTTCTCTACAATGATGGTGATGTCCCACAATCAAGAAGGTAAGGCATCAGGGTCAAAGCCCTCATTAGACCAACCCACTGATGACCTATCCACACCTTCCACTACCAAGCATAAATCTTCAGATTCCTTTTGTCAAACCAACATTCCCCATTACTATATTATATAAGGAAAAGATACTGAAGGTTCCTTCCCTTCTTGTATCTTCAACCTCAAAACCTACAAGCCCTCTGATGGAGCATTTTTCATCAGAGAATATCCAAAGGGAAACCATAGAGGTGTCTCCCAACCTCAAGAAGGTGCTCAATAAGGAGATGCAAGAGCATATGGGTTGTAAGGCTCACACTACTGACTTTGCACAAAGTGCAGGACAGGACAGTGTGAACATATCTAAGACCTTCCCCATGGCAACTTTAGATGAGTAATTATCTAAAGGTCCCAGGTGCCAAGAAACCAAGGGAGCAGAAGGTGCTTCTGTTAGGCAGAAGATCTCTACTAAAATATCCAAGGATCCTTCAAAGGTGGTAAAACATCTAAAGGAGGTGAGAACAGTTTAACTACAAAGAATTGATGGATACACTTGGTACAATTTGTCTGAAAGTTCACAATCAAATTATGGAGATAAAAGAGATGAAAAGATCATGATTATTTCAAAAAGGGGGAGACTTAAACATCTGAACTTGAGAAGAATTGAGAAGGAGAATCAAGTTGATATGAAATCTTATTTTGAGGGGGAGATAAGTGAAGAAGCTGAAATAAAGCAGTAACTACATCAGAAACAGAAAAGAAGATAACAGCAGAAACTGAATCAAGAAGAACTAGTAATTGCAGAAAGTTTTGAAATTATCATAAAGACCTTATGTTGAAGAACTTAACTTCTCAGTTTTGAAAAGTTAAGTTAGGGGGAGATTGTTGGGTCTGAAATATGCCAAGGATGGTTACTACTTCTAGTTCAACATGGTTACTACTTCTAGTTCAACATGGTTAATACTTCTGAAGTTAATATTCAACATGGTTACTACTTCTGTGGTTAATGTTGCTAGTTCTAGTTAATGCTGCTAGAAGAAAACAGTTAATACTTCTAGTTGTTAATACTTCTAGTTAGTACTTCTGTTATTAATGCTGCTAGTTGATGGTTAATGTTGCTCAACAAGATTAGTACTGCTAGTTCAAAGTTAGTACTGCTTGAAGAGATTAATGCTGCTGAGCATGGTTAGTACTGCTAGAGTTAATAATGCTCAGAGTATTAATGCTGCTTATGATTAATACTGCTTATAAGATGGAGATATGCATGAAAGGATAACAGCTGGATAATCTGAAGATATACATGGAAGCTTAGAGATATACATGGAAGCTTGAAGATAATGATGGAAGATATACTGAAGATATTTTATTTATTGTAATTATCTTTTTATTCAGTATATGTATAGATTTGATAGAATAGTTTAGATAGAAACTTTTAACTTTAAGTTTTCATTATTTTTAGAGAAAATCAACCTCAAGGCATAGATCCTAATTCTAGAGAAGTAGAATTCGTATTGGTGAGCATGTTCATCAATATTGAGGTTGAGTGAGTAATCTTGTAACTTCAAAGCATCAAATAAAAGCTTACAGTTTGTTATTCATATTTACTGTGTTGATTTACTGTTTAATTGAATATCAAAGTGTTATTCCGCAAACTTCTTTGATATTGTTTCTGGGAATTAATTCTTGTTGAGAATTCGATCCTGACAGTAGCTAAGTGAAATTATGAACAAATCATACACAAGGATTCTTGTGACCACAATTACGACTCTTAATTTGCATAATTCCGTAAGTCCTAACGCTCTCCCAACTTAGGATCTCTACCCCAAGTGGACAGTGAAGCAGTAAAGTCTAAAGCTTAAGTCTAGATATGCTAAAACAACACCTAGTTCACTTAAACTAAAGCTCTGATACCAACTTGTAACCCCCAAAAAATAGGGATAACAAAAACTTTCCCAAAGAAGAGAAATGGTATATAAATTGCCTTAGCAAGAGCCTCCCAAAAATGGGGAACAAATAAACCTGTTTAATCACAATTGTAATTGAACGGACAATAAATAACAACCAACTAATCTAATTTCTATATCTAGAAAAGAGATTACAAAAAGGGTGTCATCTATAAACCCAAATGCCTTCTCCAAAAGATATATGTGCAAGTGCATTTTCCCCAAGCTCTCACCCAAGCAACTACGCCTGCATAGAAATGGCGCCACTAGAACCTGAGATACACATCGACACCAAACAAGTGTTAGGCCAAAAAGCCTAGTGAGTTGAACAAGAAATAACATGTTAAAGCATTTACAATTCTTATCAACAGTTAACAAAATTTCATTAAATGTGGAGTCAACGGTGGATACCCATAGAACCAATCAAGTTCCACCCAAAGAGCCGATATACCTTGATGCCAACTACTACAAGTGACATCCGAAAGGCCCGGCACATCCGAGGACTACTACCATGGCATTACCCCGAATGGCGGAGGTCTAGGCACATACCCACACGGTGGCACCCAAGACTACATCCTCCTAGTGTCTACTGACTTGGTTCGTCTAACATAATTTATTAATAGGACTCAAAGCACAATATGACCAAGAATATTATCCATACCAACCATGGGTACAATATTAGAAGCCATTTAATATGAAGTCCACAACAAGACCAATATAACCACAATTTTAACCATGTAGTTTTGACCCATAAAATGGAGTCCCAAATAATATATCATTTCCATAACAAGATACTCATATACATATCCCAATATCTCCAAGCATGACATAAATGAATATGGGCTCATAAAGAAATCCCCCAAATACTTGAGTATATACAATGAACATTTCAAGTAGGATGCAAGATGATAACAAGTGGTAGATTATGATGTGTATCTAGTTTTAACAAAAGATTAGTAAAATCACAATCTAAGTTTTTGACCAAATCCTAGAAAAGATGAAAACCCTAGTTGAAGAAGATGAGACTTGAATATTGAGAAACTACTCCAATCAATGCTCTCCAAGGTAGGTTGAAACTCAATAAATGAAGTGTAACCACCCAAACACTTTGAAATCAATGCTCTAAGGTAGCAAAAGGAAAAAAGTAGTTCGAAACCCTAAAAATCGCCTCTCAAATCGTGTGTGTATGTTTTGTGATTTGAATCCGAGAGAAAAAAGGGGTTTTGGGGACCTGCAGGTCGCCCCGCGACTTATGCCGCGGCTTACACCCGCGGCGTAAGTCGCCCGCTTCCTCAGAGAAGTGCACTCCAGTGGGTTACGCGGCTTGTGCCGCGACCTTCAACACGCGGCTTAAGTCGCGAGACTCACTGACTTTCAAAGGCTGATTTAAAACTCCCCAAACAATACCAACAACAACATTTAACCAATTATAGCAATTAAGCATATAAATTCAACTTTGCTAAGCATGAAATTGTAATATTAACAAAACCCTATACTTACTTGAAATTCCGGATGTTACAGAAGTGTAACTAAATGATACCATTAGAGAAGGTTTACGAAAAGTGTTACTAAAGCTTAAACTTTTAGAGAAGCTTTTTCATAAACCTTCTCTGAAGGTACCTTTTAGTGACGCTTGAAAACCGTCACTGATGCTCAAAAAAGGTCACTAAAAACGTACTTTTAGAGAAGTTCTTTAAAATAAATTAGTCAATATTTAGATAAGGTTTGAAAGCGTATCTAAATCCCAAAAAAGCTTCTCTAAAGGTTTCGAAAACCCTCCTAAAACCTTTAGCTACCGTTATATAGGAAAGGTTATTGACGGAAGTGAAAAGCTTCTCTAAAACCTTTAGAGAAGTTTTTAAACTTTTAAATACAAAAGAAAACCTCTAAATGTCATTTTTCTTGTAGTGATGGTTATTGTATATATTATTATTTCAAGAGATTAGTTTCATGCAAACCTCCTTCTTCTTCAACTATATGGCTTGTGTCTGCTATGGCATCTTTCTGGTACTTGGAAGTGTGGGTTTCAGTGCTTCATTGCTCTTTGTTCGTTACCTTTATGCAGCCATAAAATGTGATTAGCAGGTATGTTTAGTTATACAATTTATTTTGATTTCTGTGTTTTGATATACATATTTCCTTTTGCTGTCTCGGTGTTTTGATATCTTTGTGTTAGTTAAATTTAGGACAAATACACAAGCACATTACACGTCTGTGTAGCACACCCAATGTTCACTTCGCCTCGTAGAACTGATTTATTAAAATCTCCGTTATATCTATATCTATATAAAAGCATGATGTCCTTTTTTAAATTGAGAAACCTAACATTCTTTAAGCAGTGACACTACAAAAAAGACGCTTATCATCGACGCCAAATCCGTCGGTGATCCGTCGGTAAAAGGTCCTCGGTATTTCAGTGGTCGGCGTTCAGATTACCGACGGATCACCGACGGCTGATTTTTCCGACGGATCACCGACGGCGTGGTTAATTTCCGCCGTTCACCATTTTCCGACGGATTACCGATGGATTTTCACCGACAAATAATTTCCGACGAAATTAGCGACGGAATTCCTACGGATATTTAATAAATAAAAAATAAATTAAAAATAAATTAAAAATCATTTACCGACGGATTATCCGTCGGTAATCCATCAGTAATATATTTTTTTTAAATAATTAAAAATTAAAAAATGTCAGTTTATAACATGTACAAAACATGCCAATTTTTATTTAATATTAAGTTTTAAACTGTACAAAACATTAATTTAATATCTAGAAATACATAACGTAGTACAAAACGTAATCCTATAGAGGGGGAAAGGGTGATCTTGAAACTTCCTCATGAACGCCTCAAACTGCTCAAGTCGCTCATGCATCTGCCTCCTCTCTGCTTCATCTCTCTATTCGCTCCTTCATCCGGATCCTCTCTGCTTCCTCTCTCTATAGTCGCTCTTGCATCTGGATCCTCTCTGTTTCCTCTCTCTCTAGCCTCTGTCTCAGTTCATCCAACTCAAATTCAATATTTGACAAACATATATAGAACAATGTTAGACAACATTTAACAAACATATAATTAACAATGTTAAACAGCATTTGACAAGCATACCTCCTCATCGCGATGGTCGCGCAAGCTCCCGCTCGAACTGGCTTATGAATTACCAGTCATAGCATAATAGAGATTCTGACTAGTCCCCCATCCAAAAATACGGCCTTTACGCCATCCTCCGACACTGCGCTCCTACAACTCGGCATCATTGGGAGGTACAGTGCCGGGAGGTAAGTCCGGGTACTCCTCCTCCCTAATCCGATGGTAGTTATCCTACAGTTTACCAAATTAGACATTGTCAAGTCAACTAACCTATTGAAAATTCGGCAACATTTCAACTGTAATTTGAACATATATATCAATGACCTGCCTTTATCAAAACAATCCTATCGTCTGTCAACAATGGCAGCCCAAACTAAGTTTGTTATAATTTCTATCTATCTTATAAAACAAACAAAAATGTAGACATACATAATTGAACTTACCGACATACGAGCCGCCTTTGGGTAAACGAAGATCGGAGGATCCGTGGGCGGACCAATCGCACCTGGAACAAGCTTCCTATTGGTGCAGTGTGTAGCCTCGTAAACCTCATCGCTAGTAGGCTCACGTCCCCATGCAACTCTCTACAATAGACAACTTAAATTGTTAGTAGGTAACAAAATCATGTATATATATGTATATATATATATTCATCAACTATATACATTTAGTCTAGTGGATGATAAATTACCATGCGGTCCCGATGCATAACAGTACTAATAGATCCGGTACAGTGTCTGGATGCCATCCCATCATGCTCGGTGGCCTGATTGGCCGTATTGGCTGCAGATACACGCCTGAATGCATCGGTGTTCCATACCTTTAAAAAAGAAGACATATATCAATATAAATCATAGTACAACTAGATACAAGTATTCAAAACGAAACAAACATGCTCAATCATCTCGACCCAAAACTCACTCCGGATCCACTCTTAAGGGTGTGCGGCAAGAACCGTGTAGTTCTGTCCGTCGAACTGGACACAATCAATCTGTAAAGCCCTATCCCTGGCGAATTGACGGGCATCTATCATAATGTCTGGGTACCTATTACTTAGGGTACGTCGGAATGTAGCTACTACGTCGGCGTCCATCTCAGGAGGCCAACTATAATACAACTGCAAACACATTGTTTGGATTAAGTAAAAATAAATCCACTCAATTAGTTAAATAGAGTAAAATACCTACCCATAAACTATCCAACATCCGTGGATAGTGCTCCTCAGGGACATCCCTAAAATGAGCCCACGAACCATCGAACATGGACTTAAAGACGGCAATGGCCCTCCGGATTACTAACTTGTCACTAAACCTTCACAATTGCAAAATATACAACATAAAAAACATTAGGATCGGTTTATTATGTACTAGAATAAATAATATATCACATCTACTTACCCACCGGCTTCAGACAACAAAAGTGTCGGTCGCTGACTTGGATGGGGCGTCTGTGATGCAACATTTAGGCTTCTAACCCTTGAGCCCGCTCCAATCGACGGCATCTGAAGCCCGTCATAAGACTAGATCTGATCTAGTCCGTCCTCGGTAGATGCAACAAAGGTGGACTCGTCGGCGTGGGGGTCACCACGCCCGGCGTAGCTGCTACTGCCCCTACCCCTAGAAGGGCGCCGACATATAAAAATAGAGAATGGTTAGCACACAATGATATAAGTGTACATAAATTATAAGACCCAAAAATATGAGTGTACAAACATATAATAAAGATATAATTATTATGAATATTGTCTACATAAGAAAGGCACACTAGTTCTCAGACGAGTGATCAGATAACATAAGTCCGTCTTCGTTATCTTCATCAATGTCCACATCTTCAAGTTCTTCTTCCTCATCGCTAGCTTCGTGATCTGATGCATCTTCCTCGTCGCTAGATTCATCATTTGTGGTGACTACATTGAGCTCCCCAGTGACAAGAGGGACGGAATTGAGGTCCTCATTTACCCAATTGTTTCTATTATGAGTTACCCGTTCGTTGATTTGAAAGAACGGTTCTCTATCAACGTTATCATCATGCAACTCATCGATAGCCCTTTCTACAACTTCATATATTGGTCATCACAACTGCCCACCAGTCCTTTAAATCCTTACATTCTAAAGGATAGGGTGTGTAATACACTTGTTTCGCTTGTGATGCTAGGACGTAATAGTCTTCACTTCTGAGTCTGGACTTGTATTTGATATCAACCAACCCATGTTTAGGGTCGACTCTAACTCCCTCTAGACTATCAAACCATGTACACTTGAACAAAACTACAACACAATAGCGTACACCGTAATACTCCACCTCTAACACGTCGTCCAACAATCCATAATAGTCAAACTCGGAGTCGGCATAACAAGATCCTCTCACACATACGCCACTATTATGTGTGACACGCCCAGCAGCATGTGTTACTGTATAAAACTTGTAACCATTGACAAAATATCCCTTATGCGACGAAACATATCGGCCCGGTCCACGTGCTAGGGATTTCAAATGATTGGATAAATAGGCTGATCCGAGCATGACCTATAAAACCACAAATAAGAAATAAATTACATATGTGTAACATTACATACGTAAATTTCATATTTATGTACTCACGTGTTGTTCGAACCAAGTAGAAAACCTTTCATCCCGAGCTTTATCTCATGCAACTACATCAAGATGAGGTTCTCGTTGTTGTATCCAGTCATCAAAGGTCCATTGAAAAGGTCGAACTTCTTCACAATTCAACAACACATATGTGTGGATCTTGTGAATCTCGACTTGAGTCAAGATGGTCTTTTCCCCCCTTCTCGAATAATCTACGAGATGGAACCTTGAATATGCTCAATTGATTGTCTATTCCTGAAGAACTAGGAATATCTGGGGCAAAGTTTCTTGACTCACGATTATGTCGAGTTTCTATATGTGGATCAAAATACAGGGAGCAATAGGTGGTGAGTTCATTTACTAGATAAGACTCAACGATCGACCCCTCCACCCCTGCTTTGTTTCTAACAGTCCTCTTCAACGACCCAAGTTTCCTAAACACCGATTGAAATACGTGTTAGAAAATAAATGGGTGAGTATTTGAATGGAAAAGTTCATTTACCTCTCATAAAGATACATCCACCTATATTGGACCGACCTACCATTTATGTCTTCTCGTATCAAATGTATCACTAAGTGTTCCATAGAATCAAAGAATCCGGGCGAGAAGACTTTTTCCAACTTACAAATTGTTTGAGCGATACTTGTTTGCAATGGAATCAAGTCTTCTAAGTGTAACACACTTGAGCAGATTGCACAAAAGAATGTGCATAACTCCATTATCGCATCCCATATGAGAGTCGGTATCATCCCTCGTAACGCAATAGAGAGCAATCATTGCATAAACACATGACAATCATGACTGTTGAAGATATAAAAGCTATAGTCTGCCATGTTTACACAATCCACAATATTCGAAGCATACCCGTCCGGAAACTTCAGTCTCTTCAACCATTCACATACTTGTTTTATTTGTTGTTTCGTCAAAGTGTACGACAACTTCAGCTTCACTACTTTATTGCCTGACGTGGCAATGTGCAACTGCGATCGGTTGCAATAAATCTCTACATCCCTCCTTGATTTTATATTGTCTTTCGTTTTTTATGTGTCCATGACAGTGTTAAAGAGATTCTCAAAGACGTTCTTCTCAATGTGCATGACATCCAGGTTGTGTCGGATTAACAACGTCTTCCAATATGGCAACTCTCAAAAGATGCTTCTCTTCACCCAATTATGAGTGATTCCGAAACCGGTAATTTTTCTAGTGGTCGATCGAAACTGGGAGCCATCATAAACAGTTGGAAGATGACGGACCTGCTCCCATATTTTTTCACCGGTTAACTCGGGTGGTGGACCGGCTAACACCCTAGATCCGTCCAAAAACCCTGTTCGATCACGTCGGAAGGGGTGTGCACTAGGTAACCATCTCCGATGATAGTTAAACCAACAAGATTTACCTCCATTTATTAACTGAAACGAATCGACTGTACCCATGCAGTACAGTCAGGCTAGCTTGTCGTGCATGCTCCAACCCGACAACATTACGTACGCAGGGAAGTCGCTGACGGTCTATAGAAGTATAGCCCTCATCTCAAAATTATTCTTACGGTAAGCATCATACGTAAGATTGCCCACTGTATACAACATCTTGAGATCATCTATTAGCGGCCTAAGAAACACATCCAAATTCTGACAGGGGCTCTTTCTACCAAGAATGACTAATGTAAGTTTCACATATGAATCTTTCAAACTCAACCAAGGAGGTAAATTGTAGATGGTAAGAAACACTGGCCAAAGAGAATACAGATTCGAATTTGAATTATTCGGGTTGAAACCGTCGGTGCATAAGCCAAGACACACATTCCGGACCTCAGAAGCGAAGTCAGGATGTACTATGTCGAAATGCTTCCAAGCCGTACCATCACTTGGATGTACCATCACACCCAGTTCTGTCTGATGATCCTTGTGCCAAGTCATCTCTTTAGACGTCTTCTTTGACATATACAATCTTTGAAGTATAGGAACAATCGGCAAGTACGTCATCACCAAGTTAGGGACCTTGCTTCGACCACTTATCTTGAAACGATATTCATTGCACACTCGGCAGTAGGTCAACTCAGAATCATCTTTATAAAATAATATGCAATGGTTTTTGTAAGCGTCGATCTTTTGTTTTGGTAGAGCAAGCTTTTTCAAACTCTTCTTCGTCTCATAGAAGTTACCGGGTAGTTTATCACCCTCGGGTAACATCTCTTTAATTATAGCAACATTACGGTTATAAGTCGTCTCGGGTACATTACATTTTGTCTTCCAATTCAACAATCTCGTCGCAGCTCCTAATTTCGATTAATTTGGACACCCGTCCCATAATGGCTCGTCAGCAGCTTGTAACATGTCATAAAATCCTTGGGCAGAAGGATTAGGGGTTTCTTCTTCCCATGTATCATGTTATCGTTCACCATTTCAACATACCCTTCATTATGATCTACTACCGGAGTAGAAGATTGACCCACGTCTTGATGCCTTTCATTATGGTAATAAGTTTTACCATGTGCCCACCATGTGGTATAATCAGGCATGAAACCGTGCTTCATCAAATGTCCTTTCTTTATAGCATAAGTTTTGACACTTCTTACAAGGGCATCTAATACGAAGCACTATCCCATCACGTGTAGGTTTCCTTTCAACAGTCCCTTCATCGACTTAGGCATAGTCCAAAAAACTGTCCATTGCAACAATATAGTTGACGCTAAGAAACCCCCGACTGTCGTTCTTTCTATACATCCATTCTTTATCTGTCGACATATTCAACGACTACAACAAAGAAAGAAGTAGTTAATCGACATAATCAAGATAGAGGTGGTGTAATGGTTTGACTATTGAAAAGTCAAACCGTAGGTTTAGATGAGCTTTGGATGATTTTAAAACTCTAAGTGCAATCTATGTGTAATGGTTTGACTATTGGAAAGTCAAAACCGTAGGTTACAATCAAAGAAAGGTGTTTTGGAAAGTTTAAAACCCTACGTGTAATGGTTTGACTAATTAAAACTCAAACCGTAGGTGTCAACAAAGTTAGAAGTCTGTTGAACACTACATGTAATGGTTTGCCTTCTTGAAAGTCAAACCATAGGTTTAGAGGAGTTTTGGATGACTCTAAAACTCTAAGTGTAATGGTTTGACTATTGGAATGTAAAAACCGTAGGTTACAATCAAAGAAAGGTGTTTTGGAAAGTTTAAAACCCTACATGTAATGGTGTGACTATTTAAAAGTCAAAACCGTAGGTGTCAATGAAGTTAGAAGGCTATTGAATGACCTAAACACTACATGTAATGGTTTGGAATGAAAGAAACGAATATAATACGCAAACATATGTTTTTTAAAATTTTAGCGGCATAACGACTATAAAATGAATATTTCCGTATATCAACCTAATGTTTGCCAACAATTGACAACCCAACTAAAATAAATAAATAAAATCAAGTATAATAAAATCCTAAATCATACCAAATGTTTCCATTTATCAACCGATTGTTTGTCCAATAATTGACAACCCAACTAATTAATGTCACAAGTTTATCAAACCAAATCATACCAAAACATTTTCACAAAAACCAAATCATAAGCTAAACTCATACAAAAACTTTATCACAAGTTTAACAAACCAAAAATGGCGTTTTGATAAGCTAAAAGAACTCATATCAATTTGAATATACAATATGCTCATATCAATTTCAATCTACAATATATACATACATACACTTTGTTCGTTTTGACGTGTAGTCGTAGCCTTATAAACACAACAATTGAGTTGGTTACAAGCATGAATGGAAATTACTAAACATAAGATAACCAATAGATAGGAGAATGTGGACAACATGTTTATAGTGTCCAAAGATGCAACTAGTTTGGGATAAATGCTTTGACATTAAAATATAGTGTCCAAAGATGCAAATTAAACAAAGACAATGGTTCTCCACTCAAACAGGAAACATATATGCTCTATTTAAGTTCCAAATCGTTATTTACCTGAAGAAGTGACTCACGTGTACTTCCGAAATCTGGGTCTCCTTGTTTTAAAAAACTTGATGTGAGAACTCCCTTGAGAATCTTTGTAACATCTCAGGCCAATCGTACCAGATATTGTCCGCTTTGTCCACACACCATGACTCACGGTTTTAAAACGCGTCTGATAGAGGAGGTATCCAGTCCCTTATAAGGCAACTTTTGTTCCCCTCCCCAACCAATGTGGGATCTTACAATCCACCGCCCTTGGGAGCCCAGCGTCCTCGCTGGCACATTAGTCCGGCTCCCGGCTCTGATACCATCTCTAACATCCCAGGCCAACCGTACCAGATATTGTCTGCTTTGTCCACAGACCTGGACTCAAGGTTTTAAAACGCGTCTGATAGAGGAGGTATCCAGTCCCTTATAAGGCAACTTTTGTTCCCCTCCCCAACCAATGTGGGATCTTACAATCTTGACAAGCAAAACTTACATGTTAGACTAGTTTCGGATAAATGCATTGAGATCAAATGTGATAAGAAAAAACAAATTAATCAAATCAATGATAAGAAAACACACACACACACAGATTCATTAGCATACACAGATTCATTTATTTATTCATAAACACATACACATACACACACATATTCATTTATTCATTGCCCTGCCAAGATGCGAATCATCTCTAACTTTGATCCTATCCTACTCAGATGCAAACAAACCTAACATCACAGCCTTTTGATCGAAAATAGTTATAAACAGTAAACCAACATGGATGAAAATCATAGTTTACTCTTTAAAAAAAGAGAATAAGATAAGAAATACCTTACTTTTTTAACATAGTTAGTAAGAGGGACCAAAAGTGTAGCTCTCTAGCGATAGTAACAAGATCAACAACAGCAAAGAAACTGTTAATCTATGTGAAGTGAAGGGTTCTTGAAAATCATCAGCATCAAAGAAGGATGTTTGACCAAATTAAGTCAAAATCAGACTTTGATATAAACAGAGAGCGATGACAGTGGAGGTGGCCACCGGTGGCCGGAGTGAGAACGATGGCAGTGAGATCGAGAGGGAGACGAGGGCTGTGAGTTATGGTCGCCGAAAGGGAGACGATAGGGAGAGTGACGAGAGCACCGACGTTCAGAATCGTGAGGGAGAGGGAGAGATCGATACAGAGTAAATGAAATTAGGGTTTAATCCCGCTATTTTGTTTTAGAAAATTCGGACAATTTCCGACGGATTACCGACGGAAAATTTTCATCAGTAATTTTTAAAATTAAATAATTATTTTTAAATTATTAAATAAATTTTCCGACGGATTTCCTTATGGCCGTCGGTAATCTGTCGGTAATGTAGTACTAAAATTATTATATATTATTTAGTATTAAAATTATTAAATAAATTATATTTAAATTGACTAAAATATCCCTGAAGTAACTGGACTTAACGGAAACAGTTAACGGCCGTTATCTTTTCCCGTTAATTCCAGTTAGATTAGAGACCAAACATGTTATACACACATACATACATCTATACACATATATACATACATATATATATATATATATATATATACCCATGAAGTAACTGGAATTAACGGAAACAGTTAACGACCGATATCTTTTCCCGTTAATTCCAGTTAGATCAGGGACCAAAAGTGTTATACACACATACATACATCTATACACATATATATATATATATATATATATATATATATATATATATATATATATTATAATATATATATATATACCCCTGAACTAACTGAACTTAACGGAAACAATTAATGACCGTTATCTTTTCCCGTTAACGAAAACATGTACATGACATTCAGACATTTATACGCATACGATATATACATATACATACAAGCAATATATATATATGTACACAATACATCTATAGACATACATATATACGACATAGACATGCATGATATAGACGTATATGTGCTATATATATACAAGCAATACATATGTATACAATACATCTATAGACATACATACATACATAGACACATACATATATAACATGATCTATAGACATACATATATACATACACACATGACATAGACATGATCTATAGACATACATACTACATACAATACATGATCTAGACATACACACACACACTTATATGCATACGACACGTATATATATACATATATATGCACTATATACATACATACATATAAGCAACGCATGTATACATATATACATATATATACATAACATATATATACACTATATATGCATACGTACATGATCATATACACACATACATACATACATGATGTTGGAAAAAATAAATAAAGTAATTTCCGACGGATTACCGACGGAATTCCTTACGGCCGTCGGTAATCCGTAGGTAATTTGCGACGGATTACCGACAGACATCAGAAAAAAATAATTATTAATTAAATTATTAAATTTACCGACGGATTGAAATATTAAAAAAAAATAAAAAAAAAATAATTTTAGGTCCGTCGGTGATCCGTCAGAAATGTATATATTTACCGACGGATATTGTGTATCCGTCGCAAATGTTACATATCCGTCGGTGTTCTGTCGGAAATTGCCGACGGATATTGGCCGTCGGAAATTTGTGGTCGGTAATAAGCACTTTTCTAGTAGTGTTAGAGCCTCAATATAATTCTCTCAAATTCTAATTCTTTAGACGTATTTCAAAAACATTCATTAAATTTGAATGTAGGACCAAGTGGAGTTGATGAATAATTGGAATTATTTGTGGATCGATTTTCAGGTTATAATTTATATGTAAGGTAAATGGAGTCATTTCTGATGGCATGAAGTTGATTTGATGTTCAAAATCTTCAACAAGTCTCTTGGAAGGTTTTTGTTTCAACAACTTGGCATGATTAAGAAAGTCTTTATTTGTGTATTGAATTTTATGGGAAGGCAATTTGTATTGTCATCTTCGTAAAAATAGCCATTTGTCCGGTACAGATCGATCTATAAACTTTGGCATATTGTCAAGTTTAAAATTGTAATTTGTAGTGTTCCACAAATCCAACTTTGATTTTCTTGTTTTTAGGGTCAAAAAATTGTAATAAAACTTATTATTATTTTTAGGATAAATGTAAATTATCAAACTTTTCCTCATTTTAATCAATTTGTAGCAATTTGCAATTTTGATTTTAATTAATAAACGTCAGTGTAATCACTTTAAAAACATGCGGCCAAACACTCATAATTCACATTTTATTGAATTCACTAGAAGCTTATTCGTGCAATGTAGCGAGATACATCACGATTTTAATGTTTTTTTTTGTCGATTTACAGTACGATTTTGTATGGTTTTGAGATAATGATAATGGTTTTGTTTATAAATTTGTTTAATTTAGCCTTAATAATATAATGCTTTTCATATATAAAAAATTAAGTATTTTGTCATAATTCAATGATTATCTTATATGTTTTAAATTTTTTATATTTAAAAATGAAATGTTTATTTTGTTTTGATTATTTTATCACTTAGTTATTAATTCAAACATATAGTTTTAAAATTTATACCCATGCATCATGATGACTTGTAATCTTACATTTTAAGTAATTTGTATCAATAAACAGTACTTAATGCATAAAAACTTATTTTTAAGAGTTTTATTCGATAGTTTAATAATAATGTAATTTATTTTAGGTTTAATAATATAATATTTTTTTTTATAAAATAAACATTAACATTATGTTAGATTTTCTTAATTATATTTTAGATTTTTTATATTTAAAATTTGATTTTTATCCTGGATTTAATTATGTGGAGAGTGATTTTAGGGGAGTTGAAGTGGAGAGTGATTTTAAGTAGGGATGGCAAAAAGTGACCCAACCCGCCAACCCAACCCGAACCCAACCCAAAATTAGCGGGTTGAGTTTAGAATTTCAGCCCATGTAAGTTAAATGGGTCAACCCGTCTAACCCAATTCCATTTATTAATTGGCTTTGGGTTGGGTTGAAATTTCCAACCTGTTTTCAACTTGATTTTGACCCATTTACAACCTGTTTCTAACCCATTTGCAACCTGTTTCTAACCCATTTATAATATTACCTAATATTTTATTTTTAATTATTAATCAATATTTAATACAATTAATATTTTAATATAATTCTTAAAAATTAAAAAATAATTTATATATAGAAATTTGAAAGTTGAAAACCCTAATCGACTAAATCAGTAAATCTTATTTCTAATTTGAAACGCTTCCAGCCTCCTCTCCTCCCTCTTCCCTTATATGCCGCCGACACAGGTCTTCCTCCCTCTTCACCGGCGACTCCTCTCCTCTCCCTCTGTTCCACGACGACTCCTCTCCCTCTCCCTCTGTTCCACGGCTTCACAACGAGTTCAGTTCCATTGTTCACGGTAAACTTGTAATCTTAACTTGATCGACTTCAGTTCTTAACTTGATATATATTTATAATCTTAAGTTGATCGACTTTAGTTCCATTGTTACTTATATATGTACTTATAATCTTAACTTGATCGACTTCAGTTCCATTGTCGTGGAATGAAGTAGTTTAAGCATTTTTATTTCATTTACAATTTTAAAATTAAATGGGTCAACCCAGGTTCAACCCATTTATTTAACATGTTAGGTTGACATAATCTTAAACAAGTCAACCCGCTACCAACCCATCAACCCAACAGGTTGGGTTGGGTTGAAAATCTCAACCCATTTAATTAAACAGGTTGGGTTGGGTTGGGTTGAGATTTTCAACCCAATTAATAAATGGGTTGAACCCGAACCCAACCCAAACCCTAATTTTAAGGGAGTTAAAGTGGTTAGATAAAAATTGAAAGTTAATAAATAGAATTAAATGTACTGCATAAAGTTTTAATGTTGTTTTTAAGATATTTTAAGTAATTAACATTAAATAGCGGTACATTAAGTTTCATCAATTGTTTTTAAGAGTTTTTTTTTATAAATGTTGTATAATATCACTACACCAAATGTTGTCTTAAACAACAAATGTTAATTGCCTATGTTGCTTAAGATAAACTTAGACAACAAAGGCTAATATATGTTGCCTAAGTTTCCTCTTAGGCAATGGGTAGTTCTTTGTTGCCTAGGTGAGACCTTATGCAACCTATGAATAATTATATGTTGCCTCAACTATCTTAAACAACATCTTCCCTTATGTTGCCTTGGTTAGTTTTTTTTTAAAATTTAAATCAATGAAAGTTATCTTAATCAACATATTTTCTTGTTTCTATGTTGCCTAAGGTCAAAAATATAAATAAATATAGGTAGTTGAAAATTTAATAACTTGTTGACGGATTATTTAAGGTTGACACTACTTTTACTTAGGCAACATATAATCTATTGTGTTTGTTGCGTAAGATTAGCTTAGACAACATATTTTCTTGTTTCTATGTTGGCTAAGGTCAAAAATATATATAAATATAGGTAGTTGAAAATGTAAAATTGGAGCGATTTTGGCGACTTAGTTTAGTGGCTATTTAGTGTAACAAAATTTTTTTTTCTCTTAATTGATGTAATAAATCTTTAATATATTTTTCTTATTTTATACACATTTTAGCTATCAAACTGAAGGGGAGAACCAGAGAAGGAGCATAACGAGGCTAGGTTAAAACTTGGGAGGGTAAAAAGTGAAGCACCATAAATGTCGTTAATTTTTTTTTTTTTGGAAACAAAACCAACTGTATTGCAGCTAGCAAGAAGCTAGCAAAAGAAGAAAAAAAAACATTACAACAGTTTAATACAATCAATAGGATGATATCTCCAAATTATTGGATTTTTAACACAACCATTACACCTAGTCAATAACCAAATGAAAGACTTTTTTACAATCTGATCGAGGAGGGAATGCTTACGGGGAGGAGATTCGTCGAATGCACACTTATTCCGGAAACACCAAAAACAATAAATGTTGATGAAAAGAATTGCCTCTGACGCTTCTTTAACACAACTGTCATTAAACCCAGATTTCACCACCTTGAGCATCGAATCCAAAGATTTATCTGTTGGGAGAGAGATCGTCCACCATCTCTCGATAAATTTCCACACATCCTCTGCCACTAGACATCCGAAGAGCACTTGATGGATTGTTTCTGGAGAGGAACCGCAAAGAGGACATAAGATGGAATCAATATCAATCATGATCTTATTCAGGTTGATACGGGTAGGAACTTGGTCGAATATAACTCTCCACATGAATATATTAACTCTAGGAGGTGAAAAAGAATTCCAGATCGTTTCTTTTATCCCCACACCCAAATATGGGATTTCAATAACTGGTCTCAGGGATCCAACAGAGAATATACCATTACTCTCTAGATTCCATTTCCAACCTTCAGGTTTATCTGACAGTTCACAATCCTTTATCAATTCGTTTAAACGGTCTAGTTCTTCCGCTTCACTTCCTTCACGGATGGGTCTACGCCAATCCCACACATATCCCGATTTGATTTTGTCAGCCACCGTGCCTCTGTCACATTTTCTAGAGCAAAAAGTCTAGGGAAATGAGAATCAAAAGAGGGTGAGCCCTTCTAACAGTCTGTCCAAAAAGCCATCTATACTCTGTTCCCGACCTGTTTAAGACACAAATCATGAAAATTTAAGTTTAACGTTCTCAAAAAATTGGACAACCCCAATCACACTTCCCCAAGGACTGGACTATTGAAGTACCCTTGTTCCGTGTTAAAACCTCCATATTTACCATACATCGCCTTTATTACCATCGCCCAGTTAGAATTTTGGTCACTTCTATATCTCCAAGCCCATTTAGTGAGAAGAGATATATTCGAGGCATATATACTTCCAATGTTGAGTCGTCCATACTTCTGAGCACCGTTTTCCAATTTACCCAATAAATTTTCCTATCATGCTCTTCCAATTCCCATAAAAAGTCTCTTCTAAGGCTCTCCAAGTGATTGATTATCAACTTAAGAGCCTTGAAAATTGAAAGATAATACGTAGCAATGCTAACTAAGACATCTTGAACTAGGACACGACAGACGCCGATCGATAAAGTTTTAGTCTTCCATCTTGACATCCTTTTATGAAATTTCTCGATAATCGGAGTCCAAGCTTCGATCCTAGCCATGTTATCACCCAACGGAACCCCGAGGTACTTGCTAGGAAACTGACCTGCTTTGCACTTAAGTCCTGCCGTAGTCCTTTGAATCGTGTTCGCACCCACACTAATACCAAACAACTCACTTTTGGTCATGTTTAGTCGAAGCCCGAATGTAAGATAAAAACATCTCAAAATCCGAAGGATATTCTTTCCATTTTCCACCGACCACTCATTAATGAACATCACATCATCTGCATAGAAACATTGAGTTAAAGAAACATCATTGTTGCCAATCTCCACACCTCTTATCAAAATTTTATTATTGGCCTCTAACATGAGCAAGTGAAGGCCTTCCATTGCGATGATAAAAAGAAAAGGGGATAAAGGATCCCCTTGACGAAGGCCTCTCCGAAGCCGAAACATTGAAGTAGGAGACCCATTAACCAAAATTGAGGTTGTGGCCGAACATTGACACGCTCTAATCCACCTCCTCCATCTCGACTGTGAGTCAGTGATCGTTACCAGATAATCAAACAACAAACATATAGATGATAAACCAACCTGATTCGATAATAAACGATGATTACAAGGTTGAGTTCTTCACTGTTTAAGCTCTCTCTCTTTTACACCTTTTGTGTGTGTGTGTTGTGTGTTCTTGATAGACCGATATATCTAATGTTTTGAGATATTAGAAGTTATAAGATAATAAATATCTCATAACCTTATATATCACAAACATAAAATCTAAAACAAAAACTAAATATCTAGATATTAAATTAAACTAATATAATATCTAAACTAAATATCTATTAATTAGATATTTAGGACTAATAGTAAAATACAATAAAACTTTAACATTTATTACAAAGGACATTAGACTTAATATCGAGAGCGACTTTTCAGCGTTAGCTTCAGATTGCAAACTTCAGATTGGATGATCTTGAATCACTAACAATCTCCCCCTTTGGATCAAGATCATTACTAAAATGATTTAGCAATCTGGTCTTCTCTTTCAGCTCAGAAGATGCACTCTCTTTCTCTCTTCAATTTGTAATATTCTCCAGGTTTAGCTCAGAATACTTTAGCAAAGTATCTTCAAAGAAAATTTCTCTCAGATCAGTATGACTGTAGAACACTTTGAAGAATCTTTTCTTGGTTAGCTCTTCTCTTCTCTTCTCTATCTTCAGAATAGTTGGAAGAGTTCTCTAAACCTTTGATCTTTCACATTTCTTGGTAGGCTCTTCTCCCCCTTTTTGATGAAAAGTACAACGACTTCATCAAAACATATAGCAAGAAATGTATTCATCAGGAGCCTATGATCCGTCAATTCAAAAGATATTCATCCAGATCTTTGCAAATCCAGACAAAATAATCATGTAGCACCTGAATCGACAAATGAATCAGTTAAAATGTCTGTCAGTAACACTAAGTCACTGCGTGTAACGAATACACATTGGAAATGAGGTTTTTGATGTTGACTCCCCCAGGGCTTCCATTCAATCATCGAAAACACCACAAGGGCAAATTCTATGAATGTTATAACAAAGAAACAAATTCCTTGTGTGTTCGTGCATGTGTTAGAAAGAATTAAGCACGTGATGATTGCTTATAGGCTCAAAATTGTGTAACCCACTGAGACAACAGTAAGTTAAACACAGACTTAATTGTGCATGATTGAAGTGCGAAGGTGGGACAGACTTCCTTCTTTTCAATATCCAGATTTTCCAAATGAAAATCAGATAGCAAATGTGTTGCTTCCCCTTTGAAAATGTGAAACACTTTCTATTTGAGAAGAAAATGAGTAGTTGGTGAGGTTAATCAAGAGTTGTCATGGGCTAGTTGCCTGTTTCAATAATGATCACCAAAGAATTGTGAAACATTAGAATTGTGGCTGCCCGGCTCAGAAAAAGTTGGTGCAGAGTTGTGATATTCTTTTAACTCTGTTCTCACACGCTCTTTATTTTAAACGTTAAGCTCACTCTAACCAAACACTTTTTCTCTGTTTGACACACTCATTTCTTTTGAATTCTCACACTCAATCACTATGGATTAAGTTCGTGGGTAGAAATCACTGGTTAAGGTGATTCCATAGAAGTTGTGTTAATTCCTAGCACAAAGAAATCATATTTTCTTATGATGCATATGATGCTCAGATTGGTTTAACTATTTCAGTTAAAGCACAAAGTAAATCTTGAAAACATTTAAAGTCACACTTCCAATTCATGAATTCGTTTTGAGAATCGGGAAGTGGTTTGAACATTTAAGAACATGTTTTCAATGATTGAAAGTTGTCCACTTATCAACCATATATGAGATTAAGATAAAGGATTATACCTTAACGTGCGATCTTATATCTCATGAAGCAAAGCTTAAAATCATAAAGATATGATCGTTTAAGCGTCTCTCAAAAATTCTGCAAAATTCTTATGTCAAGTCAAAGCAAATTTATTCACTTAAATTGAAAAGACAAAAAGCAGTAAAACTATGAAAGTACGAGTTCTGATCAGAAATAATCAGAAGTCATCACCTTTTTACTCCCCCTGAAATTATGCATTTGAAAAATTATCATTGAAAAGATATGCATTTAAAATTTCAGAAAAGTATGTATGTACTCCCCCTTGATGGTTGATTTCCTGATTCGAGTATTGGAGTACAATCTCTTATCAGCACTGGAGTAAGGTCTTTTGATCATTGAAGTACGAGTCCTAAACTGTTGTGTTTAGAAGTCATACTTCGTTGAAGTACGGGTTCTAAGCTGATTTACTTAGAAGCCTTTTTGACATTGATGTCCGGGTCTTGAGTTGATTTACTCAAGAACCATTCTTCTCCTACTCCCCCTTGACAGTAGGTGCCTTCAACACAGAATCATCCCATTTCTTTGGTACCCACTGGTATTTGGTTCCATGAGTGTTAGTTGCAGTTCTTGTGGGGGTAACTGAGTAAGAACCATACCAGTAATGGTCACTCGTCTTATGCACAGGATCATGTGAATGGCAATAAGAACAATAGAATTTATTACCTGACAAACTGATTAATTTATCTCTCGTGTAGACAAAATCAGGTTTACCTTTTCGCGCATTGTTCTTCTTGGCATTATGCGTATGTACACATGAGTTTTTACATTTCAGCTCATCTTTCTTCTTTTCTTCAACTGCCTGTTCCAGACAAGTTCAGCTTCTTTGTAGTTGTTCCTCCTTCTTTGATGTGTACCTGAACCATCTATATTTCTATCGTAGAAAAGGTTAGAACTACGAATTTGATTAGAAGATTTAACTGACCTTTTTGAAGAAACAGGTCTGAATGTTGAACTTGCAGCTGACTTGAATGAGCATTCTGAATCAGCTGAATCATATCTAGGTGAGTGGACAATTGACTCTGGAGTCTTGCGCTCAGTCACTACCACCATTGAAATAACCTTTTCAAGTTCATTGACCTTTGAAGAATAACTGTTTCTTTCTTTGACAAGAAGGTCAATCTTGTTCTCAAGCTCGGACTTCTTTTTCTTCTCTTTCTGTGCATTCGTAGAAAGTTCAGATAGCTTTGCATTAAGCTTTCTAATTGCAGCTTCAAAAGTGCTTCTCTCTTCTTCAAATACCTTCTTTGCACCCTTTCTTGCATCTGATATTTCTTTTAAGTATCCTACATTCTTCTGTTCAGTTGCCTTCTTCACTTTGGCAAACTGATCTCTTTCCAAAATTAGTACTTTCTTAAAGTTACTAACTTGTTGAGAAAGCGTTATACTTTTAAGCTCTATCACCTTCTTCTCTTCAACACTCTTCTTGGAATGATCTGAGAACTTCTTCTCAAACTCAGATATTTTCTTTTGTAGCTCAGCATTTGTACTCTCCAAGTCCTCTGATTTCTTCTCATTGCTCTCAACAGACTCTTGCTTCTGTATATGAGCGTCAAGACCAGAAATATTTCTTTTTAGCTCATCATTCTCAGCTTCCAAATCTTTTCCTTTTGTCAGGATCAAATTCTTAACAAGAATAAAATCTCAGAAACAATATCAAAGAAGTTGCGGAATAACACTTTGATATTCAATGAAACAGTAAACAAACAGTATATGATAAACACTTTGCAAACTTGTATTAAAATCACAAGATTACACACTCAACCTCAATCTTGAAGAACAAACTCTTTCAAGACGAATTCTACTTCTCTAGAATTAGGAACTATGCCTTGAGGTTGATTCTCTCTAAAAAAAAACTTTAGAATTAAATCTGTAAAACTATATCTAAACAATTCTGTCAAATCTATAAATATACTGAACAAAAAGATAATTACAAATAAATAAAATATCTTCAGTATATCTTCCATGAATATCTTCAGAATATCCTTGTTTATCTTTAATCACGATCTCTTCATCATTATCTTGACATTACCTTATAAGCAGCATTAAGTCTTGGCAGCATTAACTACTAAGCAGCACTAACCACTAGCAGTACTAACTAGATAAGCAGTACTAACTTTGTTCAAGCAGCACTAACTTTGACTAGCAGTATTAACTACTAGCAGCAGTAATACTCAGCAGTATTAACTTTGAAATATTCTAGCAGTAGTAATTCTGAACTAGCAGCATTAAATACTTGTTCACATCTTCAGTTTCCAACAATCTCCCCCTAACTTGACTTTTAGGAAGAGAAGTCAAGTTCTTCAGATGCTCCCAAAATACCATTCTTCAGATCCCTGTATCAACATTTATCCCCAAACTTTGATTGATCATTCTCTGAATCAGATATTTGGCCATTTCTGAGTTTTCAACACATCCAAGCTTCTTCTTCAGCATTGCATGAAGCTTAAGTCTGATGTGATTGTATACTCTATCCACTAGGAAGTATTCTATGTGATTTCTATCCAAAGTCACTGCATATACTCCACTAGTTTCATATAGAGTCCAATTGGTGACTGCTTGAAATACATTTCTTATGACATGCTCTACTTCTTCAGATTTGAACATCATACACAGATACTCCATCACCAGTTTTGTAATTGAAATCCCTGGAGCTTTTAACTGATCTGCATACAACTTCATCCCTATTTCAAACATTTCTTCTATATCAGATCTAGAGCATGTTCTGACAATCTTAACCCAAGTGTTGAATACCTCATACTTATCATCCTTCCTCTTGAGTCTAATGTACTCCTTTCCATCCAATGTCAATGTATCCCAGTGAATAACTTCAGGAGGCTTTATACCAACAGGTTCTGCTGAAATTGGTTCAGGAACTTTGTCCATCACTACCATGTACATCTTTAAATCATCAGTACTTGAAGATTCTTTCTTTTCAGATGACTCAGGCGCCCCTTCTTCTTCAACAATCTTATCAGCCTCTCCTTCAGCTATTCTAGGCTTCTTGATTGACTTTCTCCTTGCCATCATCTTGGTTCTCTTTAAAGTCCTTAGACTTTCACCCAGAGTGGCTTCTTTCTTTGATGGTGTTTCCTGCTCATCTGGAAAAGGCTTTTGTATCAGAAAGTCATTGCTTTCTTTCATCCTCTTCTCCATCTCCACCCTTGCAATTTCATTCCCCTGAAGCTTTAACATCTCTGAATCATACAGCTCTTTAATCTTCTCAAAAGACATCTTGGAGAACATCTCCTTTCTAACTCCTACAGCATCTTTGAGAAATATAATCATCTTGTTTCTCTCTTGGGTACCTAGGAATGTCTTTGAGGGTTTTCTCTTCTTTGCAGCTGTTTTTACTACCACTGATTTCTTCAGAATTTCAGCTTTCTTCTGTGCAATTTCAGTTGCCAGGATTTGTTGATAGGCTTCATTTAGTTCAGCAGCTAGAGCCTTTGCCATCTCCCTGTCCTTTTCAACCTGAACTCTTTCTTCCTTTTCAATGTCATCCTGCATCTTCCTGGCTAAGGCTTCATCTGATTCAACCAACCTTTGCTTTTTGACTGGTTGATCAGATTCCACCATCTTTGCTTTTCCTTTGTCTTTGTTCATTGCCTTCTTACTGTTATCTTTCTTGATCACTTCACCTTGTTCTTTGATGATTACTCCTTTGGTCTTTGAAGTGACCTTGGGAGTATCATTCTTGGCTTTAAGTAAGGTTTCTGCAATCTCAAGATCTGTTAATACTTCTTTCACTGTTTCTGCTGCTTTACTTGAACTAGCAGTATTAATGGTTTCTACTGCTTGCTCTGTTGTTACTGCTGCTTCTTGTGTTTCTATTTGCACTGATTCTCTTTCTGTTTCTGCTTCCTACTCCCCCTCAACATCAAATTTCTCCCCCTCACTACCATATTTCATGTTGATCTCCCCCTTTTTGGGAGCATCATTCTCAGACTTCCTTCTCCTTAGCACAAATTGTCTCTTCTTCTTTTTCTGTACTAGCTTCATCACCAATTTCTTGAGTTTGGTAATCTGCACTTGTTGGGACAAGATTACCAATTTCATTTCTTCAATTTCTTTCCCTTGTTTGAGAACATCTAGATTGATGTTGCCCATTGTTTCCATCAATTCATAGTAAGAATATCTGTCCTCACCCTCTCCAGAAGTGTTACCTTCTTTTGAAGGATCATTGGATCTTTTTGTAGTGGAAGTCTTCTGCCTAGCAGAAGCACTGTCCACCCCCTTGGTTTCTTGGCACCAGGGACCTTTGAATGATTGCTCATTCAAAGTTGCCATGGGGGAGGTCTTATTTATGTTACCACTGTCCTTCGCTGTGCTAGCAGAAGTAGTGGCAGCCTCAGTACCCATATGCTCAACCTCCTCCTCAGAGAGCACCTCCTTGGGGTTGGGAGACACCCCTGTGGTTTCCCTATGGATATTCTCTAAGGGAGAATTCTCCCTTAGAGGGCTAGTAGGCTTGGTGGTTGTTGGTACAAGAAGGGAAGGAGCCTTCTTTACCTGTTTCCTTTTGTAAGTATGGGTGATTGGTGAAGTTGGTTTTTCAAGAAGAGACTGGGGAATTGATTTAGAGTGGGAAGGTTGGGATTGGCTAGCAGTGGGTTGGTCTAATGGGGGCCTTGACCCTGCTGCCATACCTTCATCAGTTTGGGACACCACCATCATTGTAGAGAACAATGGGGTGTCAACTCCTTCCAAGTCCAGAGGGGATCTTTTCATATTTGAAAAGACCTTACCTTTGGGAATTTTGGGTACATATACCCCATCAAAATGAGGTATATCCGTCAATTCATGGTTAATAACTTCTTGGACAAACCTGGGGTACATATAAAAGCTCTTTTTGCTTCCCAGGTTTGAGACAAGATCAGTAAAAATCATTTGTGAAAAATTATACTTTCTGGCAGTGGCTAAGCATACCAAAGCATAAGCAATGGTGCTACTGAACTCACTCCATCCAGTAGTCTTTTTGGATATACAGTGCATGAGGATATGGACAAAGAAACACCATTGGGGTGAAAATTTGGCTTTTGAGAACTTGAACACCCCCAATGGGCCTCCATACCCCATTCTTGTAAGAGTAGAAAACAGTTCATCATTAGAGATAGAAGTTTTACCGGAGGCATCGTCTAGACGTAGACTAATGCGAAGTACCTCTTCAGTAACTGTCAAGGGTTTGTCACACACCCTTGTTTTGATCATTTGCGCACCATTCTCAGTAACAATGGTGGCATTTGCCCAGAATTGCCTCTGATGCTCTATGAAGATGGTAGGAGATAGAGTGAGAGCATGGGCAATATGGCTTGACTTCAGAAAGTCGACTATCTGGTGAAAACCTTCAGCTTGTTTTGGCTTTTGGAGCATCGCTATTTCATTGTGTTCGTCTATGAACGCCATGGATGCCATTGACCTTGAAGATTCTTGCCTGAAAACTTTGAACTTGAGAGAGAAAGGGTTTAGAGCGCAAGTGAACAGTATGCAAAGAGTCGTTATGAGCTTTTAGGCGGGCAAAGAGTATTTATAGTATTCGGGACATAAGCAGTATTAACCTAGAGCAGTATTAACTACTAGCAGTATTAACTGAAAGCAGTATTAACCACTAGCAGTATTAACTGAAAGCAGTATTAACTGAAAGCAGTATTAACTACTAGCAGTATTAACTGAAAGCAGTATTAACCACTAGCAGTATTAACTGAAAGCAGTATTAACTGAAAGCAGTATTAACTACTAGCAGTATTAACTGAAAGCAGTATTAACCACTAGCAGTATTAACTGAAAGCAGTATTAACCACTAGCAGTATTAACTGAAAGCAGTATTAACTGAAAGCAGTATTAACTACACACTGGCAGTATTAATAACACACTGGTAGTATTAAGAATACACTGGCAGTATTAATAATACACTGGCAGTATTAATAATACACTGGCAGTATTAATAATGCACTGGCAGTATTAATAATACTTACTCTTTTCAACTTATGATGAACTGAGGACTGCTATGAAGTCCCTGAAAAGAAAGATTAGGACCACCAAGAATACATAATATACAGGTATTGAACCACTTTTTGAGAAGGAGTTTATTCAGAGTTGATCATTCCCACACTTGTTACCAAGAAAGTGAATCTACCCACATCAAAGGCTTTGGTGAATAGATCAGCAAACTGGTTGTCAGTATGAACCTTTACAACTTGAATAAGTTTCTTTTCATTACAGTCTCTTATAAACTGATACCTGATTTCAATGTGCTTTGTTTTTGAGTGCTTGACAGGATTATTCACAATGCTAATAGCACTGCTGTTATCAATAAAAATTGGAGTGTGTAGAAAGGTTACCCCATAGTCCAGCATTTGATTTTGAATCCATAAAACTTGAGAACAGCAACTTACAGCTGCTATGTACTCTGCCTCTGTTGTAGATGTGGACACTGTGGTTTGTTTCTTTCACTGCCAAGACACTAGTCTTGCACCCAAAAACTGACATCCTCCAGAAGTAGATTTTCTGTCCAAGTTTGCTCCACCTAGATCACTATCTGAGTATGCAAGTAGATCAAAGGATGAGTCATAAGGATACCAAAGTCCCAATCTGGGTTGCCCTTTGAGATATCTGAATATCCTCTTTACAGCTTGATAGTGAGATTGCTTTGGCCTAACTTGGAATCTTGCACATACACAGACTGGAAACATTATATCTGGCCTAGAGGCTGTAAGATACATGAGAGAGCCAATCATGGATCTATAATGATGAACATCCATATCCTCCCCCTCAAGATCTGTTGTTATCTGCTTGTGTGTCTCCATAGGTGTGCTGGCAGGTTTTGAATCTGAGAAACCAAACTTGGTTAGAATGTCCTGCACATACTTGGACTGACAGATAAAGATTCCATCTGACTTCTGTTGAACTTGGAGTCCAAGGAAAAAGGTAAGTTCCCCCATGGAACTCATTTTGAACCTTTGATGCATTAGTTCCTCAAACTCCTTGCACATGTTGTCTCTTGTGGATCCAAAAATGATATCATCAACATAGATTTGGACCAGCAAGATATCCTTCTTCTTTCTTTTGATAAATAGAGTCTTATCAATGACTCCTCTTTCAAAACTATTTTCCAAGAGATAGGATGACAGAGTGTCATACCATGCTCTTGGAGCTTGATGCAATCCATAAAGTGCTTTCTTCAATTTGTATACCCTGTCTGGATAGCTTGGGTTTTCAAACCCTGGTGGTTGACAGACATATACTTCTTCTTCAATTGAGCCATAAAGAAATGCACTTTTCACATCCATTTGATAGACTTTGAATTTCATATAAGAAGCATAAGCCAGGAATAATCTAATTGCTTCTATCCTGGCCACAGGTGCAAATACTTCATCATAGTCTATTCCCTCTTCTTGTGTATACCCTTGAGCCACCAACCTTGCTTTATTCCTTATCACAATACCTCTTTCATCTCTCTTATTCCTGAAGACCCATTTTGTTCCTATTGCTCTTTGGCCTTTAGGAAGGTCTACCAGATCCCAAACATCTTGCAGCTTGAATTGCAGTAGCTCTTCTTGCATTGCTTCTATCCAACTGGATTCTTTCATAGCATCATGTGCCTTCTTAGGCTCAAGCTGGGATAGAAAGCAAGAAAGCACTGTATGCTGTTGATCTTTCAATTCTTGTAGCCTGCTTTGATTTCTAGTCATCATAGGAGAGGATATATCTCCTATTACCAGTTGTGGAGGATGATTCTTTTGAATTCTGGTGTGATGATTAGGTTCTTCATTAAGTCCCACCTCTAGATTTGAGTCATTCAACTCAACTGAGGTGTTTTCAGCAGCTACTTCTGATTCTTTATTGACTTGAGTCTCCTCATCTCTACTTTCTTCTTCACTCTGACTTGATTCAGTAGATGGTTCCTTTTCACAGTCTTCAACAGTATCTACTGTGGGTATGGGAAAGATCACAGATTGAGATAAACTGTCTTGAACTTGTGTAGTTCCTGATCCTCCACTCCCTGATCCTGCATAATCATCACTACTAACACCAAAAGAGTTAGTTAGTGAATCAATGTCAAATAGCCACTGAGGACCAGACCCAATTGGATTTGGTGTGTTCTCATTGCATTTGACATTGTCACTTTCTTCAATTATTCTAGAAGAAGAGTTAAAGACTCTGTAAGCCTTACTCTGAGATGAGTAACCAACAAGAAATCCATCATCTGTTTTGCTATCAAACTTACCTAAGTGAGATTTAGTATTGAGAATAGTACAAGGACAGAAGGTAATTGGCAATTTTGAATCAGCCAACAGAGATCTAGCAACCTCTATTAGTGTCCTATTTCTCCTCTCAGCAACTCCATTCTGTTGAGGAGTCCTAGGGGCACTATATTGTCTCTCAATGCCTTTCTCTTCACAAAAGGTGTTTAGATCAAGATTTTTAAATTCAGACCCATTATCTGATCTAATGACTTTTACTTTTTGATTAGTTTGGTTTTCAATTCTTAGGATAAAGGATTTGATCAGTCCACTTGTCTCATCCTTAGTCCTTAGAAAATATACCCAAGTAAATCTGGAGTAATCATCAACAATAACCAAACAATAAGATTTCTTGCCTATACTCATAACATTTGTAGGACCAAACAGATCCATATGCAATAACTGGAGACAAGTAGAAATAGAAGTTAACTCTTTGGTCTTATGAGAAGTTTTATGCTGTTTGCCTTTAAGACAAGCAACACAATGATCATCACATGAAAAGACTTTTGAAGGTAAACCTCTTACAAGGTTGTTTTTAACAAGTTTGTTTATAGTCTTGAAATTCATGTGACACATCCTTCTATGCCAAAGAGAGGATTCATCCACATAAGCTTTTGAAACAAGACAGTTCAGGGATGAATCACTATCAACATTGTCCATATCTAGACAATAAACATTGTCCTTTCTTGGAGTTCTAAGTAGTATCATGCTTTCATCAACTACCTTAAACTCTTGAGCAAGGATCATACACTCTGTGTTAGTAAATAATATGCTATGTTGTTTGTCACAAATCTGTGATACACTTAACAGGTTGTACTTCAATTGATCAACATAGTAGACATCCTCAAATGTCATCTTACCTTTTGTGACATTACCTTTGCCACTTATTTTACCACCAGTAAGATCATTTCCAAAAGCAACATGTCCTCCATTGATATGCTTGAAATCCTGAAGGCATGACATGTTGCCTGTCATGTGCCTAGAGAAACCACTATCAACATGCCAAATGCTCTTTCCCTTGAGCTGTTGGTTGCCCTGCACATAAGATAAATCAGTTAGTTTGAAATAGGAACCCAATCCAAAGTGGTCTTGGGTACCCCTTTCTCATCAAAATACTTGCATTCTTTCTTGACAAGATTTTTAAACTTTGACTCCTCATTTCTGGAGTACTTTGTCACAATGATAGGCTTGGAAACACATTTGCTAGAAGTAGTATTGGTTTTAGAAGTACTAACTACATTAGCAGCACTTGCATGCTTAGCAGTACTAACCTTATTAGAAGTAGTAACTGTTTTAGCAGCAGTAACTGTGTTAACAGTATTCATCTTTGAGGAAGTACTAACAGTATTAGCAGCATTAAAATTTTCAGCAGTACTAACACTGGTAGCAGCAGTAATGCTTCTAGCAGTACTATCTCTGTCAGCAGCACTAACAGTTTTAGTGCTTTTAGGCACCCACATTTTAATACTTTCATTCAAAACCTTTTTCTTCATGGGGCCTTTGTTCTCAACAGGTTTCTTCACTACATGTTTCTTTCTAGCCTTCCTATAACCAACAGGTTTTTGCACAAATCTTTGAAAGTTCATCTGTTGGTTAAAAGGGTTAAAGTAACAGTACTTAGTCAAATGGTTTAACTTTCCACATATGAAACAAGGCTTTGGTCTATTGATTTTACTCAGATCAATGCCTTGTTTTTGTGCCCATTGGTTGTTCCAGTTTCTCTGATTTCCCCTTGGTTTATCATGTTTTTGGGGCTTAGAAGTATTGCATGCACACTGCTTGCAAGGGATAGGGTTCACAACAGTGGTCTGCTTATAATAAACCTTCTTGTTCTTTCCCTCAGTCTTCTCTATCTCATTGGACTTGATCCATTGCTTTCCACATCCCTCATTGGTGATTATGTGGTTTTCTATAGGAATCTCACCACTCACAGTATTGTCTTTATCCTTGACAACTTCTTTCTCAGTTTTATCCTTAACAACTACTTCATCTAAGGGATCTATCTCAGTGGCTCCCTTAGGTAGGTCCTTCCTATCCTTTGTTTCTAACAAATCTGAACTAGGAGGGATGTAGTTGTTGTTATAGGGTGGTGGTGTGGTATTGTACCCTATTTCTCTTCTAAGTTTGTCATGGATTTGATTTTGGAGCAAAGATTCCATTGCTTTAGAAGCATTGGAAAATTTCTCAATATCCAGCTTGGCTTTCTCAAACTCTTTCTTTATCTTCTCATTCTCTTCTTTGGATCTGGTCAGTTGAAGTTCTAAGTCATTCTTCTCCCACTTCCAGTAGTTTGTGTCATAAGAGTGTTGAAGCTCATTGGCTTGAAAACCCTTAATCTGCTCTTCAAATCTCTCAACTATCTTGACATAATCTTTTATGTCCTTTTCCAATCTCTTAAGGTTATCACTCATGTTCTGATTGTGATCCCTATACCTCTTAGCAGTGTTAATGCAATTTTGAGAACAAAGATTGCAAGTTACCTCTGTTGGGAGATCAAACACCTCTGCCATTAGAGCTTGGTTCTGGATGGCCTCTTCAGCTTGATCACTCCAATCAAACCCCATGCCTTGTTGAGAGACAAGGGCTTGAGCAGAGTTTATGTTACTATTGAAGCTTCCAGATTGAGCTTGTTGGTGGTTATTGTTTTGAGGCATTCCACTTCTGCATTCTCTAGCAAAGTGTCCCTTCTGATGACATTTATAGCATTCCACTTTTGACTTGTCAAAACCTGCTCCATCTTCTCTTCTTTGTGAGAAGTTGTTCCTTCCAGTTCTTTTGATGAACTTCTTAACTCTCATAGAGAGCATGGCCATCTGCCATTTAATGTCCATCTCTTCAAGATCATCTGGATGGAGTTGTTCCAAGTCATCATTAATGAGAGAAGAGTTTCCATGACTTGCTAGAAAGGCTTCAAATACAGTTTCATTGCCTTTCTCTAGATTTGCTCCATTAGCAGCACTAACTGATTCAGAGTTGGAAGTAGAATCAGTTGATGCTGAAAGGAGTGCAGCATTGTGAACATACCCAGAAGGCCTCTTCTTAGCCTCTACCTCAGATTCAAAAACTCTTAGATCATTATATAGATCATCAAGTTCCTTTTCTTCCAGTTGATCATTCTGTCTGAAAGCCACAGTATACATGGTCCATTCATCACTCAGGGACCTTAGAAACTTTCTGTTCAGATCATCTTGATCAATTTGTACTCCCACTGTAGCAAGTTCACCAATAAGCTTGTTGAACCTGTCAAAAGTTTGAGTCATGGACTCATTCTTGGTTGACATAAAGTTCTCATATTGTTGCTTCAGAATGGCTTTCTGATTTCTCTTGGTACTTTTGGTACCTGAGAATCTCTTCTCTAGAGCATTCCAGAGCATCTATGCATCAGTGCAGTTGCAGAACTGATGTTGATATTCATTGGGGATGGCCAAGAGCAAAGTGCTCAAGGCTTTCATCTCTGTCTGTCTAGCCTTTCTTTCTGCATCAGTTTTTGGTGGAGTTCTCTTTCCATCTGCACCAATCTTACCTGCTTCAGAAGGACCATTCTCTATGATATCCCACATAGAATAGTCAGTGACGATTATGTACTGCTTGATTCTGATCTTCCACATATCGAATTCATTGGGTCTGAGCATTGGTACCTTTGAAACTAGAGTACTGTTTGATTCTGCAAAGTTTTCCATGATGAAAGAATAGATGTTTCTGAGAGAACAAGCTCTGATACCACTTGTCAGGATCAAATTCTTAACAAGAATAAAATCTCAGAAACAATATCAAAGAAGTTGCGGAATAACACTTTGATATTCAATGAAACAGTAAACAAACAGTATATGATAAACACTTTGCAAACTTGTATTAAAATCACAAGATTACACACTCAACCTCAATCTTGAAGAACAAACTCTTTCAAGACGAATTCTACTTCTCTAGAATTAGGAATTATGCCTTGAGGTTGATTCTCTCTAAAAAAAACTTTAGAATTAAATCTGTAAAACTATATCTAAACAATTCTGTCAAATCTATACATATACTGAACAAAAAGATAATTACAAATAAATAAAATATCTTCAGTATATCTTCCATGAATAACTTCAGAATATCCTTGTTTATCTTTAATCACGATCTCTTCATCATTATCTTCACATTACCTTATAAGCAGCATTAAGTCTTGGCAGCATTAACTACTAAGCAGTACTAACCACTAGCAGTACTAACTATATAAGCAGTACTAACTTTGTTCAAGCAGCACTAACTTTGACTAGCAGTATTAACTACTAGCAGCAGTAATACTCAGCAGTATTAACTTTGAAATATTCTAGCAGTAGTAATTCTGAACTAGCAGCATTAAATACTTGTTCACATCTTCAGTTTCCAACACCTTTTAAGAAAATCTTTCGATCTGAGTTAATCCATTCAGAGTTTAATGCAAGATAGTCCCATATCTCTTTCCCTGAAACTTCGGGAATATCCATTAAATCATATATTTATTTAGAAATACTCTTTCTCAGATAAACTCTAGCTCTATAATCAGCAAAATCTCTTTGCACCTGTGCTCCCTCAGACAATGATAATCTCATGTTTTGACCCAGATCATCATTATCTATGAAGCTGAAAAAATTCCTTTTCCACTTTTCGTATTCTCCTTTATTCAACATTGGAAAATAGGAAGACATTTTGTTAAGATTAGAAAAAACTTGAATATGATCGTTAGCACAAAATAAAATCAGATAAAATTCAGAAATAAAATTTCCAAATTTAACCAAGTCTGGAAATGGAGCAAAAATCAACTTTGCGTTTAGAAGATGCTGGCGCAAAAGGGGTTTTGCGCGAGAAGCGGGTCGCGCGAACTGGGTTTGCGCGAGACGTGTATGGCGCAAAACAAAGATTGCGTGAGAAGTGGTTGGCGCAAGACTTGAGATTCGCGTGAGAATAAGGTCGCGCAAACTAAGTTTCTCACGAATAGTTGATGGCGCAAAGGAGAGGTTTGCGTGAGACTTGAGTGGCGCAAATGATTGTTCAACCGGACTCTTGCTTCTACTGGGAATGTGGTCGACCGGAGAGATGTTCGACCGGGATCCTACTTGACCGGTAAGATATAACGACCGGTATAATGGTCGACCGGTAAAAAGCTGTGAGACCGGATTAATGCTTAGACCGGTATTTAGACCTACGACAGGTAATATGTTGACCGATAGAGTGGACCGATAATGTGTAGATCGACCGACCGGTACAAGTAAAATAGAACGTCGACCGGTATGCTCCTAACCTTGACTCACCTTGACCGGTATTAAGAGTATTCGACCGGTAAAAGGTTGTCGACCGGTATGATGATGAAGTATACGGCCGGTACCTTGATGATCACGACCTGTTTAGTGACCGATATTGAGATAAGTGTGACCGAAAATATGCAACGACCGGTATGTTTCTTGGTGGGTCGACCGGTGTTTATGGACCGGTATGTTGAAATTGTGGACCGGTACCTCCAATAGTCGACCGGGATGCTGTTGGACCAGGAAGTTGTTTGGCCCGGTAAGATTTGTGAAGACCGATAAGTTTTTCAATTTAGGACCGGTATGGAGTAAATTTGTTGGACCGACCGGTAAGGTGACCGGTATATGACTAGAGATGGTACACGACCGAGGTTAAACTTTTCGACCGGTATGCCTTCACACGACCGATAAGGAAACTTCGACCGGTAACGTTTCTTTTCCGATAATAGATCCTGCAACTCCCATATTGACTAGACTAGAGGTCGAATTAAGACACCAAACTTTGACACTTTGATCAACTAACCAACTAGAACAAGTTACAACACTTTGATTTCGAAAACAACCACAAAATGAAGATTTGATTTATAGCACAGTGTTCTTGAAAAACTTAAGAACACAGAGAGTTTGATAATTTGATTTTGAATCTGGTATATAGCTCTGATACCAATTGTGAGTCCGTGATCGTTACCAGATAATCAAACAACAAACATATAGATGATAAAACAACCTGATTAGATAACAAACGATGATTACAAGGTTGAGTTCTTCACTATTTAAGCTCTCTCTCTTTTACACCTTTTGTGTGTGTGTGTTGTGTGTTCTTGATAGACCGATATATCTGATGTTTTGAGATATTAGAAGTTATAAGATAATAAATATCTCATAACCTTATATATCACAAACATAAAATCTAAAACAAAAACTAAATATCTAGATATTAAATTAAACTAATATAATATCAAAACTAAATATCTATTAATTAGTTTTTTAGGACTAATAGTAAAATACAATAAAACTTTAACATTTATTACAAAGGACATTAGACTTAATATCGAGAGCGACTTTTCAGCGTTAACTTCAGATTGCAAACTTCAGATTGGATGATCTTGAATCCAATATATCTGTGATCTAACATCGACGAAAACCCCATGGCTTCCATAATATCATCTAAATACCAACAGTCTAACGTATCGTAAGCCTTTTCAAAATCTACGTTGAACAACATCATTTTTCTTTTATTCTTCCTAGCCCAGTGAATTAATTCATTGACAATCAATGCACCATCCAGAATATATTTTCGTTTAATAAAGGTAGACTGAGAATCACTAATGACGAATTTGGTTACCCGACTCACCCTATTTGAAAGGACTTTAGCTATAATTTTATAAATGCATCTAACGAGACTTATAGGTCTAAAATCTTTGCAAGTCAACGGGTTCACCGATTTCAGAATAGGGCAAACAAAGGAATGGTTACACCAATCTGGTAACCATCCAGAACTGAAAAAAAATCCACCACCACCCCCAACAAACTCATTAACGATGGTAGACCAAAAAGATTTGATAAAACTGAAAGTAATCCCGTCTAGACTCACCACATTCCCAAACTGCCCTCTTTATTTCATCCTCGGAAACCGCACTATCAAGAAGATCAGATGCACTTGATATTTTTCTAAGGCCAACCGAATTTAATTTGCATCTGGACCGCTTTTGGACTCCCAAACAGTTTTCGAAAAAAAATTGAAATTCTGATTTCAATTCACTTGGATCTTCTGTCCGTGTACCATTAATAAGAGTTCCCCCTATTCTCGCTTTATTCCTTCTATAATTGATAGTCCATGAAAAAAAACTTAGAATTTTCATCACCGTCCACTGCCCATTTGACTTTTGCTCTTTGAACCAAATCAACTTTATCTTTGGAGTCTATCTCTTCTTTAGTATTAATGGCCTCCATTCTCGTATCCAAATCTTCTGGATCAACTATACATGCTTCAATGTGAGAATATATTTCATTGACTGTTTTCAACGCATCCTTTTTTCTTTCCTTCAACACGAACTTTTTCCCACTCCACCATTTTCGAATATATTAGCTTTGATCATTTTTAATTTGTTTCTCAAATTGATCAGATTATTATCTGATTTCTGATACCAACCAAACTGCCACGCGTTCTTAACCGAGTGTCTAAAATCATCTAAAGAACACCAATAGTTGAACACCTTGAAAGGAACTGGACCATAATCCTTAGCAGATTCTTTTAATATAATCGGGAAGTGATCATATTTCTCCGTGGCCAATATGCAATAGGCAGCACTTTGAATTGGGCCATTTTTCAACAAAATCTCTAGACACCATAAATCTATCCAATTTGCTTAACTTGGAACCCTCCTTGTTAGACCATGTAAATTTTCTGCCGAGAGTTGGGAGATCGATTAAATCGGAATACTCGTTGAAGACTTTTGTAGCCTCACGGTCAAAAAAGTTACCAACTTTTTCAGAAACATCCCTAATTAATCGAGTTAAAGTCCCCCATTATAATCAAAACTTTTTTGGAAAGGTGTCTTAGGCTCTGCCTAGACTAATCCCTTGACAAATTATGATTGTAAGACATCGGCCCTCATTAAACCTCAGTGGCCACAATTGTTATGTACGTATGGATTCGAACCCTGACAAAACTCTCGCCCAACTAAATATCAGACTATGTAAGGAAGACCATAAATGTCGTTAATTAAACTTATCTTTGTTTTTTAACATTAAAAATAAAATAAAAACAATATTAAACAATAATAAAATTTGACAACTCAACATTCCATGTAATGAGTTTGTTATTATAATTGATAATTTATCGTCTAATTGAACCTACATGATCAGTAGATTATCGGTCAAAATATGTATAATATGGGAAAAATGAATGTTTGTTACGATAATTGATAAAACATAAAAACAATAATTTACTACAAGAAAGTTTTAAACTTCTTTTGTACTAAAATGATTATCATATATATATATATAGGCATATACCCGCGCACGATGTTGTGTTAGTGTAAAACTTTCTTGTAAATTGTAATTGAAAAATTAATACGATTATTTATAGAATGTTCTATATCATCTAAATTATGGGTTGTTTGCAAGTAAAATATTATCATGAAGGCCAAATGAAAAATACTAAGGTTGAAGCTTATAAAAATCAATTATTTCGTATAGTTTATTTGAAAAAATAATCCATGTATTAGATCTCAAAGAATTTGAGGACATTGTTTTTGACTTCATATTAATTGAATACAGATAATAAAATATTACGGTTGAGAGTCCATGTCATGGTGTCTTTCACATGGCTATTTTGATCGCTCATAGCATTAAGTAGAAAGTCTAATGCAGAGAGGACCATTAGGGAGAGCTTCTCAACAATTGGGCCTTCAAGAATTGATCCAAATGCCAAAGTCTACTCTTTGCCTCGGTCGGACCTTTACACTTGTCGATTGAGCATATAATGGAAATTTTGTGATCTCTACAGCCATTTTTTCCTATTTAGAAAATACAAGAGCTACAATCAATTATTTATCATATTTGGCATAAATCTTGAAGCATAGTTCCAGAATTTCCTTTCCAAATAATAAGATGAGCAAAAAACACAGTCGGGAAAAAAACATATCACAATGAACAACAACGGAAACATGCAACTTATGTTTAAAAATATATCAAATTACACCATCATTACAAATATAACATCATGACATAAATACCAAGTTTCCACATAACACATACGATAATCGTCAACTTTGCAAACAATTACAAATAGCATCTAAAGAACCAACCTTAATAACTTGAGTGACAATCATAAAAGAATATGGTGGATGGTTGGCGTGAGAAAGTGTAAAAACAATGACGAAAGAGAAGATCTACCATACCTTTTACTGTCCTTCATAGCTTGCTATTGTCTTTGTATTGAAGTTGGAATATGTGAATCAGTGTTGCTCTCGCGTGAAAAAGTGTTATTTTGGATGTTTGGTGAGAGCGGAGATAACAAACAACCTTAGCACATGACCCAACAGCAAGGTCACAAAGAAAAGCTGAAAGCTTGACATAGACTCTCTGAATCATGTTGCATTCCATTCCTCAAAACAAATATCAAGCTACAACAAAAATATGCAACTTATATCTTGTTTAAATGAGAACTCAAATAATAAGATAGAATCATTGCTCACTTCTTCTCGATCTCTGTTTTGCATTAAGGCAGTATGTTATTAAGTTACAAGTAAGTTGTCATGCATATAAACATCTACATTCACAAAATGAGCATCCCATTTCCCAAACCAGAGGGCATGCACCAAAAGAAATCTCGATAGATCTTTTATTATTGCAGTTTTTCGCCCAACTCACCATTATTAATATTTTCCAACATGCGCATGAGATCATTAGGAGTCCAAACAATGAGATTAAAAACACCATAACCGTTGCTAAGTTAGAATACGCACATGTGCAATAGCACAAAAGACTTTCTTACTTTCTGTTGCAGTCTTCGGTATTTCCAGAACAGTGATACAAATTTGCAGATTTACATCACTCCTGTAAAAAAAATCCTTCAATCGAGCATTTCATGAACTCCATTTGATCAAAAATCAAAGTCTCAGTCTAGTCCCGATCGAGTTCCTTATTCAAACTTTATATCCAAGACTCAACCGACTTCCCAGACATTTCATCGAACAACTGGAGGTCATTGTTCATGAGTAAGAACTTGACTACTTAAATGGAGATAAAGAGAAATCAGAATCAAATAGTCATACAATGTGAGTGCCCTCAAGAACTGAAGAAACTCAGAAATCTGTGGTTTATCTAGATCAAAAGACCCATTTGTATCATCCAACAATCGAACTTTGGAGAAGAAATATATATTAAACCAAGAGAACGAATCGTTCCCAACTGTTAGAGAAATGAAATCCATTAGAATACAAAATCGTTGATGGAAAACCACCTAGGCAAGATCCTCAAACTGTTAAAGTGAGGCAGGGTTTGGGGTTTTATTAACAATGTTTAAACGATGAATATTACCTTAACAGTGATGATGGTGTCTGTAAAAAGAAGGCGATACCGGAAGGAGAAAGTGTGCCAAATCCTCCAAGTTTTAATAAAACAAAGGAATTAACGATTCCCGTTGTCGGGTGAGGGAAAGCAGAATTACCTCCTCCTCTCCTTGCATCGCTTCTTCACTTGAAAACTAAAATCACTCCTACTTCTCCCCACTGCCGCCCCAGTCTTCCGCCACCGTCGTATTCTTCCACAACTTCACCCTTTGAAACAAACAATGACAATGCTTTTTAGTAAATCAATAATGAAACTCATGTAGAAACTTGGATAACTATTATCATGAGATGTTCAAATGAGACTCCAATTTAAATGCTTCATTTGCATGGGCAACACTCCTGCTTCCCAACAAAAGAACTAAAATGTAATTTATGCATTAGGTAGCATCTAGAGATAAAACTAAAATCAATGTGAACTAAATGGGCACAAGAGCTTTGGCAGGATTCAAACCCAGGGAAGATGAGATACAATCTACTCTTTCTCTACTTTATACATGGAAAAAGTGAATGAACATAAAATTTTAAAATCCACAAGTAAAGACGCAAAAACGAGAGTCCATTATGTTACTAAATGACATGTTTTACTCAAGATTGAGTTTCACATTTTCAACTTAAAAGACAAGCTCTATTTGCTTTTAGAAAAGGTCCCAAGATAAGAGCTCTACTATAACATGGGTTATCTAGATAAATGACCTCGTGACAGGTGTTTTTTAATTCCATAACCTTTTGATAGGTTTCTAGGCATTCTTGTGTATGGAAGTGGCATTCTTCTGTTAAGCATTAACATTCTCAAACATGTTAGAAGGTCATGGATTTAAAGAAATCAAAAGGTCATTCAACCAAATGACCCACTATAACATATACATACATTCCTGGATGTATGTCAACTCCAAACATCTAGACAAAAGTGAAAGGATGCAAATAAGAAGCAAGTTTAAGTAGTCGATTTTAAAGATACCACAAATACGAGAAATGTAAAGCCAAATGTTACCTCACTAACTCGACTTTGTAGCGCAAGAGCCAACACCTTGTGTCCTTGATTCCACAATGTGTGTGCCACTTGGTGTGTTTGTAAGGAATGGTAACCCTACAAAAGTATCCTCAACTCAATGAGTGCCGGTTAATTTAGCGCTTCACATCAAATAACCATAATATGCATTCTCTAAAATCCAACAAAAGAAAAAATGGTTGTTAGTGCTATTTATTTATATGGGCACAATGCAATACATAAAGAAGTTGAATTGTAATTGAAATTACCTTCAAGTATAAAAGAGGAGAGCAATAAGACAAACATGAAGGATCTCTGTCTTTAAACGCGTGTAGAAGGAAATTAGTCGAGCAATAAATTTAGCTGCACGTTAAATTCACTACCAACACTAATGAAAAAGAAATATCATTAAACGGTTCAAAAGATGTTGAATACATGCTGTTAAACATCACGTGTAGATCCAGGAGAATTGCTCGTTGGATGCCTCGGTTTTGAACCATTATATCACAAAATATATCCATCAATTGGGTTTCTAATAGTGTGTTATTTTGTAGCCGGTTGGCGATAATAAATCCTAATGCTCGTTCTAAACAACCGTGCGACAGTATAAGAAGCTGCTTAAAATTGGCTCATTCTTAAAATTGGCTCATTCTCTGCCTGAAATTTTGCAACAAAGAACCAAACCTTAGATTCATTATTTCTCACTTGTCAAATTCCGGAAAATATCATCTCAAAACTGCATCCTACATATATGGCAAATGAGTTCCCTTTAATAATTCATTTCAAATATCATCTTTTTGTTTGGATTCGATGATAGTAACCAATTTCCACCAATTATATCATTCTTTTTATAAGCCATTACTACAACTCATGAACACTACAACTTATTAAAAATAGAAAAAAAGATACCATCTTTATGAAAAAGAATATGGTTTTTCCTACACCCAATTAAGAAAAACAAAAAAACAAAACAAACCCCACATCACAATTTTTCCATGTCCCATAAAAAGAGTCCAATTTCAAAATTTAACATCAAGAAAGTTTCATGTTCCACAAGATACTACTTACAATTCATACCCCCTCCTCACTCACACCACTCATATTGTATCCCACCCCCCCCCCCCTTCTATACTCATATACGAGGGATAAAGAATCAATCTTGTTAAAATGTGTTTAACCATTGGTAAAACTTTTCCAAATATGTCTTTGAATTGTTTACAGTAAAGTGAATTGTTTATAGTAAAGTTGTAGGGAGGGGTGTCAAGGCCAAGGGAGTATCAACTTATTAGACCAATTCAAGAAGTTGGCTTTCACAAGTTCCCTTTTTGGTCAAATGTTTCATCCCTAGTTACATGCACAAAATAAAGTGTTAACAGTCTATGAATTAACCAATAACATTGAGAAAAGTGTCATTTTATTCCAAAAGATAAAGCCATCATTAGACCAATTCAACATGTTGACTTTGACACATTTCATCTTTCCACACTAAACATTCATCACCCACTATCAAAATAAACCATGAAACTGATCACAAAACTTAATCCCAAAACAGAGAAATCAAAAATTCAAAAACTAATGAATTTTGAACCAAATCCAATGAATTTAAGGTGAAAAGTTATGATGAGTTGCAAAGTACCTCAAACTTGGCCTCTACTCTAACAGCATCCCAAATAGGATATGATAAAAACTCTTAGTTTCTAAATTCAAATTTTGGTAAAAATTCTCTTCACATATTTCACAGTAAGCTTATTCTGCTTGTAGGATATGATATAAAAGTTCAAAAGTTTTGAAAGGATCCGTATCTATTCTCGATATCAAAATTAATCAATTTGAACTTCAAATTCAAACTGCACATATTTTAACGAATTGAGAAGGTATAACCAAAATCAAACATAATCATCTATTCTCCAATATCATTTGACTCGATAATTGAGAACCTATATTGAGTATATCAATTATCGAATGTATCCAATCACAAGGGCATCAAAAGAAAATCCAAACCACAATTTCTCAGAAAAACGACGGATTATAAAACAAATCCCTCGTTGATAACTAATTCAACATAAAAACAACCAGAAAACACATGAATGCATATTAAGAAGATGTAAAAAGATATTCAAGGAATATGGACTTGGTGACATCAAGCTTCTCATCAGATTCAACAGCAGTGGCGTCAAAACCGTTAACACCGCCTTTGTAACTTATCACGGGCTCTCCTTCTATGGTTACAATATAAACCTCTGATTTCGCCATTACCAAAAGACCAAGTAGAATCATAATAGTAAAAACAGACTCAACAATCCTCATCATCTTCACTGATCCACTTCCCAAACAAAACAACAATTGTAAACAAAAATGTAAGCAATAAAAAGAGAACTTTAATCTAATCTAATCTAATCCAATGATTAAATGATTTAATTTCCATTTATTGGATCATTTATAGAGATGAAATCCAGATTATAACCCCAAAAGTTGAAGCTATTTAAGAATTTTGAGTCTAACAAATGTTCATACCTCCATACAAAAGAATCAAATAGCTTATCCCATTTGTAAAATCGATTTAAGAAAGAATACGCCCATCAAAATGGATTAAATCATTACACAAATATGTTGGGAACTGAAGAATTTACCAAGTATGGTTAATGCTGCCAGTACAAGATTACTACTGCCAGAGGACTTCAATAGTTAATACTGCTGAGTATTACTACTGCTAGTAGAATTAATACTGCTAGTCAAAGTTAGTGCTGCTTGAACAAAGTTAGTACTGCTTAGCTAGTTAGTGTTGCTAGTGGTTAGTGCTGCTTAGAAGTTAATACTGCCAAGCCGATTAGTGCTGCTTATAAGATGAAGATTTGAATTACAAGAGTGACAGCTGGATATTCTGAAGATATTCATGGAAGATATACTGAAGATATTCTATTTATTGTAATTATCTTTTTGTTCAGTATATATATAGTTTTAACACAGATTAAAAATATATGTTTATGTTCTAGAGAGAATCAACCTCAAGGTATAGATCCTAATTCTAGAGAAGTAGAATTCGTCTTGAAAGAGTCTGTTCTTCAAGATTGAGGTTGAGTGTGTAATCTTGTGATTTTAATCATTGAATACAAGTTTACAAGTTGTTAATCATATACTGTTTGTTTACTGTTATATTGAATATCAAAGTGTTATTCCGCAACTTTTTTGATATTGTTTCTGAGAATTTATTCTTGTTAAGAATTCGATCCTGACAAGTGGTATCAGAGCAAGTTCTCTCAGAAACATCTATTCATTCATCATGGAAAACTTTGCAGAATCAAACAGTACTCTGGTCTCAAAGGTTCCAATGCTCAGATCCAATGAATTCGATATGTGGAAGATCAGAATCAAGCAGTACATACTCCTCACTGACTATTCTATGTGGGACATCATTGAGAATGGCCCTTCTGAAGCAGGAAAGATTGGTGCAGATGGAAAGAGAACTCCACCAAAAACTGATGCTGAAAGAAAGACTAGACAGACAGATATGAAAGCCTTGAGCACTTTGCTCTTGGCTATTCCCAATGAATATCAACATCAGTTTTGCAACTGCACTGATGCAGAGATGCTCTGGAATGCTCTAGAGAAGAGATTCTCAGGTACCAAAAGTACCAAGAGAAATCAGAAGGCCATTCTGAAGCAACAATATGAGAACTTTATGTCAACCAAGAATGAGTCCATGACTCAAACTTTTGACAGGTTCAACAAGCTTCTTGGTGAACTAGCTACAGTGGGAGTACAAATTGATCAAGATGATCTAAACATGAAATTCCTAAGGTCCCTGAGTGATGAATGGACCATGTATATTGTGTCTTTCAGACAGAATGATCAACTGGAAGAAAAGGAACTTGATGATCTATATAATGATCTAAGAGTTTTTGAATCTGAGGTAGAGGCTAAGAAGAGGACTTTTGGGTATGTTCACAATGCTGCACTCCTTTCAGCATCAATTGATTCTACTTCCAATCCTGAATCAGTTAATGTTGCCAATGGAGCAAATCAAGAGAAAGGCACTGAAACTGTATTTGAAGCCTTTCTGGCCAGTCATGGAAACTCTTCCCTTATTAATGATGACTTGGAACAACTCCATCCAGATGATCTTGAAGAGATGGACATTAAATGGCAGATGGTCATGCTCTCTATGAGAGTTAAGAAGTTCATCAAAAGAACTGGGAGAAACAACTTCTCCCAAAGAAGAGAAGATGGAGCAGGTTTTGACAAGTCTAAGGTGGAATGCTATAAATGCCATCAAAAGGGATACTTTGCTAGGGAATGCAGAATTGAAGTGTCTCACAACAACAACCATCAGTAGACACAATCTGGAAGCTTCAATAATAACAGAAACTCTGCACAAGCCCTTGTCTCTCAACAAGGTATGGGATTTGATTGGAGTGATCAAGCTGAAGAGGCAATTCAAAACCAAGCTCTAATGGCAGAGGTGTCTGATCTCCCAACAGAGGTAACTTCCAATCTATGTTCTCAAAATTGCATTAACACTGTTAAAAGGTATAGGGATCACAATCAGAACATGAGTGATGACCTTAAGAGATTGGAAAAGGACATAAAAGATTATGTGAGGATAGTTGAGAGATTTGAAGAGCGGATTAAGGGTTTTCAAGCCAATGAGCTTCAACACTCTTATGACACAAACTACTGGAAGTGGGAGAAGAATGACTTAGAACTTCAACTGACCAGATCCAAAGAAGAGAGTGAAAAGCTAAGAGGAGAGCTAGCTAAAGTCAAACTAGATGTAGAAAAGTTTTCCAATGCTTCCAAAGCAATGGATTCTTTGCTACAAACTCAGATTCATGATAAACTGAGAAGAGGAATAGGGTACAATACCACACCACCACCCTATAACAACAACTACATCCCTCCTAGTTCAGATTTGTTAGAAACAAAGGATAGGAAGGACCTACCTAAGGGAGCCACTGAGATAGATCCCTTAGATGAAGTAGTTGTTAAGGATAAAACTGAGAAAGAAGTTGTCAAGGATAAGGACAACACTGTGAGTGGTGAGATTCCTATAGAAAACCACATAATCACCAATGAGGGATGTGGAAAGCATTGGATCAAGTCCAATGAGACAGAGAAGACTGAGGGAAAGCACAAGAAGGTTCACTATAAGCAGACCACTGTTGTGAACCCTATCCCTTGCAAGCAGTGTGCATGCAATAAATCTAAGCCCCAAAAACATGATAAACCAAGGGGAAATCAGAGAAACTGGAATAACCAATGGGCACAAAAACAAGGCATTGATCTGAGTAAAATCAATAGACCAAAGCCTTGTTTCATATGTGGAAAGTTAAACCATTTGGCTAAGTACTGTTTCTTTAACCCTATTAACCAACAGATGAACTTTCAAAGATTTGTGCAAAAACCTGTTGGTTATAGGAAGGCTGGAAAGAAACATGTGATGAAGAAATCTGTTGAAACTAAAGACCCCATAAAGAAAAAGGTTTTAAAAGAAAGTATTAAAATGTGGGTGCCTAGAAGCACTAAAACTGTTAGTACTGCTGACAAGGATAGTGCTGCTGGAAGCATTACTGCTGCTACCAGTGTTAGTACTGCTGAAAATATTAATGCTGCTAATACTGTTAGTACCTCTTCAAAGGTTAATACTGTCAACACAGTTACTGCTGCTAACACAGTTACTACTTCTAACAAGGTTAGTACTGCTAAGCATGCAAGTGCTGCTAAGGCAGTTAGTACTTCTAAAACCAGTACTACTTCTAGCAAAAGTGTTTCCAAGCCTATCATTGTGACAAAGTACTCCAGAAATGAGGAGTCAAAGTTTAAAAATCTTGTCAAGAAAGAATGCAAGTATTTTGATGAGAAAGGGGTACCCAATACCACTTTGGCTTGGGTTCCTAATTCATACTAACTGATTTATCTTATGTGCAGGGCAACCAATAGCTCAAGGGAAGGAGCATATGGCATGTTGATAGTGGTTGCTATAGGCACATGACAGGCAACATGTCATGTCTTCAGGATTTCAAGCATATCAATGGAGGACATGTTGCATTTGGAGATAATCTTACTGGAGGTAAAATAAGTGGAAAAGGTAATGTTACAAAAGGTAAGATGACATTTGAGAATGTCTACTATGTTGATCAATTGAAGTACAACCTGTTAAGTGTATCACAGGTTTGTGACAAACAACATAGCATATTATTTACTAATACAGAGTGTATGATCCTTGCTCCAGGGTTCAAGGTAGTTGATGAAAGCATGAGACTACTTAGAACTCCAAGAAAGGACAATGTTTATTGTCTAGATATGGACAATGTTGATAGTGATTCATCCATGAACTGTCTGGTTTCAAAAGCTTCTGTGGATGAATCTTCCCTATGGCACAGAAGTATGTGTCACATGAATTTCAAGACTATGAACAAACTTGTTAAAAACAACCTTGTAAGAGGTTTACCATCAAAAGTCTTTTCATGTGATGATCATTGTGTTGCTTGTCTTAAAGGCAAACAACACAAAACTTCTCACAAGACCAAATAGTTAAATACAATTTCTTCTTGTCTCCAGTTATTGCATATGGATCTGTTTGGTCCTACAAATGTCATGAGTATAGGCAAGAAATCTTACTGCTTAGTTATTGTTGATGATTACTCTAGATTTACCTGGGTATATTTTCTAAGGACTAAGGATGAGACAAGTAGACTGATCAAATCCTTTATTCTAAGAATTGAAAACCAAACTAATCAAAAAGTAAAAGTCATTAGATCAGATAATGGGACTGAATTTAAAAATCTTGATCTAAACATCTTTTGTGAAGAAAAAGGAATTGAGAGACAATATAGTGCTCCTAGGACTCCTCAACAGAATGGAGTTGCTGAAAGGAGAAATAGGACACTAATAGAGGCTGCTAGATCTCTGTTGGCTGATTCAAAACTGCCAATTACCTTCTGGGCTGAAGCAGTTAATACTGCCTGTTATGTCCAAAACAGAGTTCTAGTGGTCAAGCCAAAGAACAAGACCCCATATGAGCTTTTAAATAAAAGAAAACCCTTTATTGGATTTTTCAAACCTTTTGGGTGTCCTTGTACAATTCTCAATACTAAATCTCACTTAGGTAAGTTTGATAGCAAAGCAGATGATGGATTTCTTGTTGGTTACTCATCTCAGAGTAAGGCTTACAGAGTTTTTAACTCTTCTTCTAGAATAATTGAAGAAAGTGACAATGTCAAATGCAATGAGAACACACCAAATCCTATTGGGTCTGGTCCTCAGTGACTATTTGACATTGATTCACTAACTAACTCTTTTGGTTTCAGTAGTGATGATTATGCAGGTTCAGGGAGTGGAGGATCAGGAACTACCCAAGTCCAAGACAGTATATCTAAATCCGTGATCTTTCCCATACCCACAGTGGATCCTGTTGAAAACTGTGAAAAGAAACCATCTACTGGACCAAGTCAGAGTGAAGAAGAAAGTAGAGATGAGGAGACTCAAGACAATAAAGAATCAGAAGTAGCTGCTGAAAACACCTCAGTTGAGTTAAATGACTCCAATCTAGAGGTGGGACTTAATGAAGAACCTAATCATCACACCAGAATTCAAAAGAATCATCCTCCACAGCTAGTAATAGGAGACATATCCTCTCCTATGATGACTAGAAATCAAAGCAGGCTGCAAGAAATGCAAGACCAACAGCACACAGTGCTTTCTTGCTTTTTATCCCAGCTTGAGCCTAAGAAGGCACATGATGCTATGAAAGAGTCCAGTTGGATAGAAGCAATGCAAGAAGAGCTACTGCAATTGAAGCTGCAAGATGTTTGGGATCTGGTAGACCTTCCTAGAGGCCAAAGAGCAATAGGAACAAAATGGGTCTTCAGGAATAAGAGAGATGAAAGAGGCATAGTAATAAGAAACAAAGCAAGGTTGGTGGCTCAAGGGTATACACAAGAAGAGGGAATAGATTATGAAGAAGTATTTGCACCTGTAGCCAGAATAGAAGCAATTAGATTATTCCTGGATTATGCTTCTTATATGAAATTCAGAGTATATCAAATGGATGTAAAAAGTGCATTTCTCTATGGCTCGATTGAAGAAGAGGTATATGTCTGTCAACCACCAGGGTTTGAAAACCCAAGCTATCCAGACAGGGTATACAAATTGAAGAAAGCACTTTATGGACTGCATCAAGCTCCAAGAGCATAGTATGACACTTTGTCATCCTATCTCTTGGAAAATGGCTTTGAAAGAGGAGTCATTGATAAGACTCTATTTATCAAGAGAAAGAAGAAGGATATCTTGCTGGTCCAAATCTATGTTGATGATATCATCTTTGGATCTACAAGAGACAACATGTGCAAGGAATTTGAGGAACTAATGCATCAAAGGTTCAAAATGAGTTCCATGGGGGAACTTACTTTCTTCCTTGGCCTCCAAGTTCAACAGAAGTCAGATGGAATATTTATCTGTCAGTCCAAGTATGTGCAGGACATTCTAACCAAGTTTGGTTTCTCAGATTCAAAACCTGCCAGCACACCTATGGAGACACACAAGCAAATAACAGCAGATCTTGAGGGGGAGGATATGGATGTTCATCATTATAGATCCATGATTGGCTCTCTCATGTATCTTACAGCCTCTAGGCCAGATATAATGTTTCCAGTCTGTGTATGTGCAAGATTCCAAGTTAGGCCAAAGCAATCTCACTATCAAGTTGTTAAGAGGATATTCAGATATCTCAAAGGGCAACCCAGATTGGGGCTTTGGTATCCTCATGACTCATCTTTTGACTTACTTGCATACTCATACAGTGATCTAGGTGGAGCAAACTTGGACAGAAAATCTACTTCTGGAGGATGTCAGTTTTTGGGTGCAAGACTAGTTTCATGGCAGTGCAAGAAACAAACCACAGTGTCCACATCTACAACAGAGGCAGAGTACATAGCAGCTGCAAGTTGCTGTTCTCAAGTCTTATGGATTCAGAATCAAATGCTGGACTATGGGGTAACCTTTCTACACACTCCAATTTTTATTGATAATAGCAGTGCTATTAGCATTGTGAATAATCATGTCAAGCACTCAAAGACAAAGCACATTGAGATCAGGTATCACTTCATAAGAGACTGCAATGAAAAGAAACTTATTCAAGTTGTAAAAGTTCATACTGCTAACCAGTTTGCTGATCTATTCACCAAAGCATTTGATGTGGGTAGATTCACTTTCTTGGTAACAAGCGTGGGAATGATCAACTCTGAATAAGCTCCTTCTCAAAAAGTGGTTACATACCTGTATATTATTTATTCTTGGTGTTACTAATCTTCCTTTTCAGGGAATACATAGCAGTACTCAGTTCATCACAAGCTTAAAAGAGTAAGTATTGTTAATACTGCCAGTGCATTGTTAATACTGCCAGTGCATTGTTAATACTGCCAGTGCACAGTTAATACTGCTAGTTAGTTAATACTGCTAGTTAGTTAATACTGCTAATGGTTAATACTGCTTTCAGTTAATACTGCTTTCAGTTAATACTGCTCTCAGTTAATACTGCTAGTTAGTTAATACTGCTAGTGGTTAATACTGCTTTCAGTTAATACTGCTTTCAGTTAATACTGCTTTCAGTTAATACTGCTTTCAGTTAATACTGCTTTTAGTTAATACTGCTTTCAGTTAATACTGCTCTCAGTTAATACTGCTAGTTAGTTAATACTGCTAGTGGTTAATACTGCTTTCAGTAAATACTGCTTTCAGTTAATACTGCTAGTTAGTTAATACTGCTTGTCCGTTAATACTGCTCTCATTTAATACTGCTTGTCCGTTAATACTGCTCTAGGTTAATACTGCTTATGTTCCGAATACTATAAATACCCTTTCCCCGCCTAAAAAGTTCATAACGACTCTTTGCCTACTGTTCACTTGCGCTCTAACCCTTCTCTCTCAAGTTCAAAGTTTTCAGGCAAGAAACTTCAAGATCAATGGCATCAATGGCATTTATAGACGAGCACAATGAAATCGCGATGCTACAAAAGCCCAAACAGGCCGCTGGTTTCCACCAGATTGTGGATTTCCTCAAGATAAGCCATATTGCCCATGCTCTCACTGTATCGCCATCCATCTATATCGAGCATCAAAGGCAATTCTGGGGAAATGCCACCATTGTTACTGAGAACGGTGTGCAAATGATCAAGACAAGGGTGTGTGACAAACCCTTGACAGTTACTGAAGAGGTAATTCACATCAGTCTACGTCTAGACGATGCCTCTGGTATAACTTCTATCTCTAATGATGAACTGTTTTCTACTCTTACAAGAATGGGGTATGGAGGCCCATTGGGTGTGTTCAAGTTCTCAAAAGCAAAATTTTCACCTCAATGGCGTTTCTTTGTCCATACCCTTATGCATTGTATCTCTAAAAAGACTACTGGATGGAGTGAGTTCAGTAGCACCATTGTTTATGCTTTGGTGTGCTTGGCTACTGCCAGAAAGTATAATTTTTCTAAAATGATTTTCAGTGATCTTGTCTCAAACCTGGGAAGCAAAAAGAGCTTTTATATGTACCCCAGGTTTGTCCAAGAAGTTATCACCCACGAATTAACGGATATGCCTCATTCTGATGGGGTATATGTACCTAAACCCCCTAAAGGCAAGGTTTTCTCAAATATGAGAAGATCTGCTGGGGACTCGGAAGGAGTTGACATCCCATTGTTCTCTACAATGATGGTGGTGTCCCACATTGATGAAGGTATGGCAGCAGGGTCAAGGCCCCCATTAGACCATCCCACTGCTAGCCAATCCCAACCTTCCCACTCTAAATCCATTCCCCAGTCTCTTCTTGATAAACCAACTTCACCAATCACCCAAACATACAAAAGGAAACAGGCAAAGAAGGCTCCTTCCCTTCTTGTACCTTCACCCTCTAAGCCTTTAAGCCCTCTAAGGGAGGATTCTCCCTTAGAGAATATCTTCAGGGAAACCATAGGGGTGTCTCCCAACCCCAAGGAGGTGCTCTCTGAGGAGAAGGATGAGCATATGGGTGAGCAGGCTGCCACTACTTCTGCTAGCACAGAGAAGGACAGTGGTAACATAAATAAGACCTCCCCCATGGAAACTTTGAATGAGCAATCATTCAAAGGTCCCAGGTGCCAAGAAACCAAGGGGGTGGATAGTGCTTCTGCTAGGCAGAAGACTTCCACTACTAAAAGATCCCATGATCCTTCAATAGAGGGTAACACTTCTGGAGAAGGTGAGGACAGATATAACTACTATGAATTGATGGAAACAATGGGCAACATCAACCAAGATGTTCTTAAACAAGGGAAAGAAATAGAAGAAATGAAGCTGATAATTTTGTCCCAACAAGTGCAAATTACCAAACTCAAGAAGCTGGTGAAGAGGTTGGTACTTAAAAAGAAAAAGAAGCAATTTGTGCTGAAGAAGAGGGCAAATGTTCAAGATACTTTCAACAAGGGGGAGAAGCCAGAGGGAGAAACAGAGAAAGAAAGCTCAGCTGTAAAGGAAGTTGAAGTTGAGGGGGAGACAAAACATGGAACAACAACAGAAACTGTTAATGCTGCTACAACAGAAGAAACAGTTAACGCTGCTAAACTACAAGAAGCAGCAGAAACAGAAGCAGAAGAAACAGGGCTCTCTTTAGAGGAAATGGACATAGCAGAAACTTTGGTTAAAGCCAAAAATGATACTCCTAAGGCTACTCAAAAGGCCAAGGGAGTAGTCATCAATGAAGGAGGGATCTCAAAGAAGAAAAAAGAGAAGGAAGTCTTGAAGAATATAAAGGGAAAAGGAAAGGAAAAGATGGTTGAAGAAGCTGAACTGCCTGCAAAGAAGAAGACTCAGATTGAAATAGATGAGGCAATAGCAAAGCAGCTTCAAGATCAATTGGAAAAGGAGGAGCAGATTCAAACAGAAACAGATAGAGAACTGGCAAAGATCATGGCCAGAAAGTTGAATGCAGAATATCAGAAAAGCATAAAAGAAGCAGCTCAAGCCAAGAAACTTCAAGTCAAAAAGATGCCAATTCAAAAACAGAAAAGACAACCTTCCAAAACATTTTGGCCAATCAGGAAAGAAGAAAGATGATAAATTTCCTGAAAGGTGCAATTGGTGTTAAGGGGGAGATGTTCACCAACATGGCATACACTCAGGTTGAAGAGTTGTACCAGAAAGAGAGGTCTAAGCTTCAAGGGGATTAAGTTCAAAGGGAAGAGGCTGAGAGAAGAATGAAGGAAAGGCATGATCTGAATATTCAGAAACCATTTCCTGAGGAGACCACACCTTCAAAAGATAAAGCTGAAGAAATGAAGGAAGAACATGAGGGTGTTGGTGTAGAAGCTAAATCTGGGAAAAGGGTGAAGACAATTGCTTCCAAAAAGCAGTCTAAAAGGCCTAGAGTGGAAGAAACAGCAGAATATGCAGCAGAGCCTTCAGATGTACCTTTAGCAGAATCAGTACAAATTCCAGAACAGTTCAATAAGCAAACTGATGAGGGTATGGATCTCTACATGACAATAGTAGAACCTTTGAAGGCTGTTCCAATCTCTATACAAGCTCCAGAGATCATTTTCTGGGACATTCTAAGAGATAGTGGAAAGAATTTCTTCAGAATCAAGAGAGCTGATGGTTCATTTGAAGCATATTCAACATGGGGGAGAGTTATCAGAAGTTGTTCAAGAGCTGATATAGAAGAATTGTACAAAGTGGGGATGAAACTCTATGAGCCTGTGTTGAAAGGTACTGAAGAAAATCTTCTCAAGGTAACAATGGAATACTTGTGTATGATGTTTGATCCAGAAAGAGTGGCTTATAGGATTAAAGATCATAATCATGAGTTTATATTCAAGAAGATTGATAAATGGATACTATTTGAAAACTGTGGAGTATACATGATTACTATTGACAACTGTTATCATGAATACTACCTGGTGGACAAAATCTATGAGCATAGCAAGGAGAAGCTAGAAGGGATGCTTAAAGCTACACTGGTATGCACAAAGGATTCATAGATGGCTAAAATTGTGGTAAGAAGAACTGTAAATCAAAGTCTGGGGCTAGATCCAAATTTGGGAAACTGAACCTGAGGTGTTGAAAGCATCTTGAAGATCAGATCTGAAGAACTTGACTTCTCTTCCTAAAAGTCAAGTTAGGGGGAGATTGTTGGGAACTGAAGAATTTACCAAGTATGGTTAATGCTGCCAGTACAAGATTACTACTGCCAGAGGACTTCAATAGTTACTACTGCTGAGTATTACTACTGCTAGTAGAATTAATACTGCTAGTCAAAGTTAGTGCTGCTTGAACAAAGTTAGTACTGCTTAGCTAGTTAGTGTTGCTAGTGGTTAGTGCTGCTTAGAAGTTAATACTGCCAAGCCGATTAGTGCTGCTTATAAGATGAAGATTTGAATTACAAGAGTGACAGCTGGATATTCTGAAGATATTCATGGAAGATATACTGAAGATATTCTATTTATTGTAATTATCTTTTTGTTCAGTATATATATAGTTTTAACACAGATTAAAAATATATGTTTATGTTCTAGAGAGAATCAACCTCAAGGTATAGATCCTAATTCTAGAGAAGTAGAATTCGTCTTGAAAGAGTTTGTTCTTCAAGATTGAGGTTGAGTGTGTAATCTTGTGATTTTAATCATTGAATACAAGTTTACAAGTTGTTAATCATATACTGTTTGTTTACTGTTATATTGAATATCAAAGTGTTATTCCGCAACTTCTTTGATATTGTTTCTGAGAATTTATTCTTGTTAAGAATTCGATCCTGACAAAATAGTTGAAAATATTTTATTAAAAACAGAAAAAAGGGTATTAAAAAAACAGAGAGAGAGAGAGAGAGATGAGATAATACCAGTGTGATTCAATCAGCAAACAGTCCCTTTCATTTACATCTGATGAGAACCCATGTGATCAACCTACATATTATACTTTTCACTGCATTCAACCAGATACTAAAAACAATGTATTCAGGAAACAAATCAAGACAACATTTTTTGCAAACTTTTGTTCTTCACTTAACAATCAAAACCCACCCAGTAAAGATCAAAGAAAACCCAAATCAAAAGTAAGAGCTTTACTCACATTGATCCAAGAAGATGACCAAATCAAAATCCCAGTACCCACGGAAAGTAACTTAATTTAATTTTGTTTAATAAAAAGAAAAACAGCTACATTAATCTAAGATGATCAGCCAAAATAAATCAGAAGTAGCAATTTTATAAATGGCGGTGTAATCAAGAAAAGGGAAAGTGAGCAAATTACACTGAAAAATGTGGGTGTGAGAGAGATAAAGTAAAGATAGTGAGGTAGTTAGGGTTTTTACACCCCAGACATGGGAGCGAAGATGGAGGAGTCTTTGCTAAAATTAATTACTCGGTTGATTTATTGGTCTCAACTCAACTGCAAGATTATGGGCTTCGAGGGCTGGCCGACAGGGTGGTCGCCGAGTGCTGGGTAATCGAAGACGACGTAAAGTGGAGAGTGGAGTTTGGAACTCTGGATGGAGAAGAACGCCGATTTGTGTTTTGCAGAGACTTCATCTTTATCTTGGACATATACCTGTGAGGGGAGAGGGAGTGATTGCAAACGTCGGGGAGGAAATGGAGGTGGAAGAGATGGTTGTGTTCTTGAATAGATTGTCGCCGGAGTAGTGTGATTGAGAGAGAACGTGGGAGGAGAACGTGAGCGGGAAGGATGGCTTTCCAAGAAACCCCTTTTTACAAGAAACGGTATAAGAATTTTTATAAGGTAGTAGATATATATATATATATATATATACTAGTCAAATACCCGCGCGATTCAGCGAAATGTAAACAAGTTTTCCCGAAAAATGTCATTCATGTATACAAGTACCATATTGAATAACAAGAAGTTCATCAGAACAGACCAGCCGCCTCCATCAGGGATAATGTATGAATGCTCAAAACTGGTATAAAGATTTAACTTGCTATCTTTATTTTCGATACAACATAATGTATCTAAGATACCTCAAAGACGGGCCATAACCTTAAAGAAACCAATTTTTGCCATCGCTTGTTGTTGATCCACCCATCCACCATGTCTAGTGCACATGTACCCAACGAAAAATTACTGGGGGGACTTTAGTATTACATTAGAAAAAAAATTGTTTTTAAACTAGATAAATAACAAAATTTCTTTTTTTAGTGGGGGTCTATCCCCCCACATCTTACAAAGTACATCCGCCACTGTAAGAGAAGGCATACGCCATTGCCCATTCATGCTTGTTGTTGACTTCCTCATTGCAAAAAGAAATCATTAAGATTTCTCTTTTCAAATAACTAAACAGAATTTGGAACCTGTTAGTGGCATATTCCTTGGTTCCCACAAGTAAATTGTTGCAAATTTTGGTAATAACACATGAGAGCATACACGTCTCGATGTTGAGAATAAAAGTATTTACGAGGTTCGAGCACATGAACCACCAAAGTCCTTCGGCTTCTCCATGATTTGTTTTTGGCATGAAGACAAATATATTTATAACCGGTTGATAGAAATCTAGACTCCTTTATAAAGCATAACTTTGAAGTTTCATTGGTTTCTTCTCGTGATTCATTTTTATACCTTAAGGAGAGCTTGGGTTTGGTTGGACCAGTTTTGATCTTGCCAACAATAAACTTTTTATAGATCTACAAATTGTCAAGAAATCGGTTATGCTAAACATTGCAAGAGTGTTTTGAATATAAAACGCACGATGTAAAATAAATTTGATCAACATACAGTTCCAATGAAATTTCAAAACAATTAATCAAATTCTCATTCATATACCTAAACATTCACAAAGTCGCACTCTGTTGGGTCTGAATATGCTAAGGATGGATACTACTGCTAGTTGAAAGGTATTACTATTGCTTGTAACTTTAATACTGCTGGTAGAATTAATACTGCTTGAAAAGTTAGTGATGCTACTTGAATAGTTAGTACTGCTACTTGAATAGTTAGTACTGCTTGGAGAGTTAGTACTGCTAGTAGTTAATATTGTTGAAGATTATTACTGCAAGCATGGTTAGTACTGCTCAAGGATTAATACTGCTGAAGATGTTAATGCTGCAAGATGATTAATACTGCTAAAAGAAGGTTAGTGCTGCTTCTAAAGATAAAGAAGACTTGAAGATAAATATGAGTTGAAGATGAAGATAAGGTTGAAGATAATTATGGTATTGATGCTGAAGATCAATTTTATTTTGATAATTATCTTGTAATCAACTATGTATATATATAGTATAGAAGTCTCTGTTAGAATGAATAATTATTCATACGTTTTTGTTTAGAGAGAATTAACCTCAAGAATAGTTTAGATCCTTTCTATAGAGAAGTATAGAACGTCTGTTGAGTCTGTTCAACAGATTGAGGTTTTGTGTGTAATCATCAAGTTGAATTAATATAACTTGTGATTTGAGTTCTATATACTGTTCCATTGATTTTCTGTTAAAGTGTTTTTCCGCAACTTGTTTAACATAAGTTTCTAAGTGTGGTATTTAAATTCTTGTTTGAATTTCGATCCTGACAAGTGGTATCAGAGCTAGAAAATTCAGAAACCTTTAATCATGGACAGTTCAAGTGACAGTGTTTTGGTATCAAAGGTTCCCATGCTCAAACCTAATGAGTTTGACATGTGGAAGATCAGAATCAAGCAGTACATTCTTCTCACATACTTCTCAATGTGGGACATCATTGAGAATGGTCCTTCTGATGGAGGAAAGATGGATGCAGAAGGAAAGAGACCTCCACCAAAGACAGATGGAGAGAGAAAATTGAGGCAGACAGAGATGAAAGCTTTGAGCACTCTGCTTTTAGCTATACCTAATGAGTACCAACATCAATTCTGGAACTGTTCTGATGCACAAGTTCTTTGGAATTCTCTGGAGAAAAGATTTTCTGGTACCAAAAGTACCAAGAGAAATCAGAAGGTCATCCTAAAGCAGCAGTATGAAAACTTCATGTCTACAAAGAATGAGTCCATGACTCAAACTTTTGATAGATTTAATAAGCTAATTGGTGAATTGGCTACTGTTGGTGTCCAGATAGATCAAGATGATGTTAACAGAAAATTTCTAAGATCTCTTGGTGATGAATGGACTATGTACACTGTCTCCTTCAGACAGAATGACCAATTGGAGGACAAGGAATTGGATGACCTCTATAATGACCTTAGGGTGTTTGAAGCACAGGTAGAAGCAAAGAAGAGGCCATCTGGATACTCATACAATGTTGTTCTTTTATCATCCTCTATTGATTCTGCTGCTAATACAGAATCAGTTAGTGCTGCCCATGGATCAAAGCATGATGGATCCAATGACTCAGTTTTAGAAGCTTTTCTAGCCAGTCATGCTAATTCCACTCTAATTAATGATGACTTAGAACAGATAAATGCTGATGATCTGGAGGAGATGGATATCAAGTGGCAGATGGCTATGCTGACTATGAGGGTAAAAAGATTCATCAAAAGGATTGGAAGGAACAACTTTGCTCAGAAAAGAGAAGATGGAGTTGGATTTGATAAATCCAAGGTTGAATGTTACAAATGCCACAAGCTGGGACACTTTGCAAGAGAATGCAAAAGTGGAATGCCTCAACAGCACACTAGCAACCATCAACCATCACAGTCCACTAGCTTCAACAGTAGGAACTCTTCTCAAGCTCTTGTTTCCCAAGAAGGGATGGGATTTGACTGGAGTGACCAAGCAGAAGAAGCAGTTCAGAATCAAGCTTTAATGGCTAAAGTTTCAGAAAGCACTGATATTCCCACAGAGGTAACTTCTAATCTTTGCTCTAAAACCTGTATTGAAACTGTTAAAAAGTACAGGGATCCCAATCAGAGTATGTGTGATGACCTTAAAAGGTTAGAGAAAGATAGAAGAGAGTATGTTCTGATTGTTGAGAGGTTTGAAGAACAAATTAAGTCTTACCAGGCTAATGAACTTCAACATTCCTATGACACAAACTACTGGAAGTGGGAGAAAAATCAGTTAGAGGTTAAGCTTAAAAAGTCTGAAGAGGAATGTGAGAAGATAAGGAGTGATTTTGAGAAAGCAAAGCTGGACATTGAGAAATATTCCAATGCTTCTAAAGCAATGGACTCGCTTTTAAAAACTCAAGTCCATGACAAACTTAGAAGAGGAATAGGCTACAACACCACCCCTCCACCATACAACAATAACTATATTCCTCCTACCTCTGATCTCTTAGAAAGACAGGACAAGAAGGAATTACCTGAGAGAGCCACTGAAGTAGATCCTTTAGACAAAGTAGTGGTTGAAGCAGAGTCTGAAGAAGAGGACTCTGAGAGTAAGAATAAGGAAGACCACAAAGATATTCCCTTAGAAAACCACATACTGACCAATGAAAGGGGGGGGGGGTAAACCTTTTGTCAAGAGTGAGAAAGTAAAGTCTGGAGAAGAGACTGTTAAGAATGAAAAAGCTGAGACCCCTAAGAGAGGAAAGGGAAAGGTACAGGGAGTTCATTACATGCAAACCACTGTTGTTAATCCCTGTACTTGTAAACAGAATCAGTCCCAACAACATGATAAAACAAGGGGAAATCAAAGAAATAGAAATAATCAGTGGGCTTTAAAACAAGGAATTGATCTGAGAAAAATTAATAGACCAAAGCCTTGTTTTATCTGTGGCAAGTTAAATCATCTAGCCAAACACTGCTATTTTAATCCTATCAACCAAAGGATCACTTTTCAAAGAAATATACAAAATCCTGTTGGTTATAGGAAGCAAATAAAGAATCATATGGCTGAGAATAGTGCACCTGTAAAATCTCATGCTCAGAATAAGTTTGCTAATTCAAAGAAAAATACTCCAAATAAGCCTAGGAGTAACTTAAAAACAAAGAAAGCAAACAACTTTGTTCAGGTTTGGGTTCCAAAAGTAAAGAAATCTGTTAGTACTGCTACTTTAAATAGTACTGCTGACAGAAAGAATGCTGCTACAAGCAATACTACTGCTAACCCAGTTAGTCCTGCTAACAAAGTTAGTACTGCTATCCCAATTAGTACTGCTAATGATGTTAGTATTGCTAACAAAGTTAGTACCGCCAATCAAGTTAGTACTGCTTCCAGTGACAGACCCATTATTGTGACAAAGTATTCAAGCAATAAGATTTCTCAGTGTGATAATCTCATCCGGTCTGAATTTGAATATGTTGATGAGAATGGAAAACCCAAGACCACCTTGGCTTGGGTTCCTATTAAAAACTAACTGCTTTATTATATGTGCAGAGCAACCAACAGCTCAAGGGAAGGAGCATTTGGCATGTTGACAGTGGACAGTGGTTGTTCCAGGCACATGACAGGTAACATGGCCTGCCTTCAAAACTTCAAAAGAATTGATGGAGGACATGTTGCTTTTGGTGATAATCCAGCAGGTGGTAAGATAAGTGGAAAAGGTAATGTGTCAAAAGGTAAGATGATATTTGAGGATGTATACTATGTTGAACAATTAAGATACAACCTGTTAAGTGTATCACAGGTCTGTGACAAGAAACATAGCATATTATTCACTGATACTGAATGTATTATCCTTGCTCCAGGGTTCAAGGTAGTTGATGAAAGTATGATACTACTTAGAACTCCTAGGAAGGACAATGTTTATTGCTTAGACTTGGAGAGTGTAGCTTCTGATTCATCTTTAAATTGTTTATTTTCAAAAGCTTCAGTAGATGAATCATCTCTTTGGCACAGAAGGATGTGTCACATGAACTTTAAAACAATGAATAAACTTGTGAAAAACAACCTTGTAAGAGGTTTGCCACAAAAGGTATTTTCATGTGATGATCATTGTGTTGCATGTCTTAAAGGTAAACAGCACAAAACTTCTCATAAGTCCAAAGAGATAAATACAATCTCTTCAACTCTTAATTTACTGCATATGGATCTATTTGGCCCTACAAATGTGATGAGTATTGGTAAGAAATCCTACTGCTTAGTTATTGTTGATGATTTCTCTAGATTCACTTGGGTCTATTTTCTGAGGACAAAGGATGAGACAAGTGGACTGATCAAATCCTTTGTTCTTAGAGTTGAAAACCAAACAAATCTAAGAGGTAAAGTCATTAGGTCTGATAATGGAACTAAATTCAAAAATAATGACCTAAAGAGATTTTGTGAAGAAAAAGGCATTGAGAAACAATACAGTGCTCCTAGGACTCCTCAACAGAATGGTGTTGCTGAAAGGAGAAATAGGACTCTGATAGAAGCTGCTAGATCTCTGTTGGCAGATTCAAAACTTCCAATTACTTTTTGGGCAGAATGTTATGTTCAAAACAGAGTTCTAGTAGTAAAATCCCAAGACAAGACACCCTATGAGCTTTTTAAAAAGAAGAAACCTTTTATTGGTTTTTTCAAACCATTTGGGTGTCCTTGCACAATTCTCAATACCAAAACTCACCTAGGCAAGTTTGATAGCAAAGCTGAGGATGGGTTTCTTGTTGGTTATTCATCTTAAAGTAAGGCCTACAGAGTTTTTAACACCTCTTCTAGGATTATTGAAGAAAGTGACAATGTCAAATGCAATGAGAACACACCAAATCAACTTGGTTCAGATCCTGATTGGCTATTTTACATTGATTCAATGACTAATTCTTTGGGTTTCAGTGATGTGCATAATGCAGAAACAGGGACAGAAAAGGCACAAGTATAAAGACAAGAGTTTGTGCTGTTCCCAACACCTACTGCTGATCCTGTTGAATTCTGTGACCAAGATAATAAAGAGTCTTCAGACTCAAAGAACACTGAACCATATCAGAATGAAGAGGACAGAGGTCAAAAGGAAGATCAACCCTCAGATTCAGGAATCAAAGGTCCTGAGATGTCAGTTTTGGAAGAGGATGTCACAGATGATGATTCTTCAGTGTATGGTGGAAGCACTCCAGAAAGGAATGACACCAATCTTGAAGTCAATCTTAATGAAGAGGCTGTCAATGCTACAAGAACTCAAAAGAATCATCCTCCTCAATTAGTAATTGGTGACATCAATTCTCCAATGATCACAAGGCAACAAAGCAAGATAGGGGGATTAAAAGACATACAATCAGGTTTATTATCTTGTTTTCTATCACAGGTTGAACCCAAAAAGGCATTTGATGCAATGAAGGATCCAAGCTGGATAGAAGCAATGCAAGAGGAGCTACTGCAGTTTGTACTGCAAGATGTATGGGATCTGGTGGATCTTCCAAAAGGACACAGACCAATTGGCACAAGATGGATCTTCAGGAACAAGAAAGTTGAGAGAGGAATAGTAATAAAGAACAAAGCCAGACTAGTGGCACAAGGTTATACTCAAGAAGTGGGTATTGATTATGAAGAAGTATTTGCACCAGTGGCCAGGATAGAGGCAATCAGGCTATTTTTAGCCTATGCTTCTTTCATGAAGTTCAAAGTCTACCATATGGATGTAAAGAGTGCTTTTCTGTATGGAAGAATTGAAGAAGAAGTGTATGTCTGTCAGCCTCCAGGATTTGAGAATCCAAATTATCCTGACAGAGTATACAAATTGAAGAAGGCACTCTATGGGCTACATCAAGCACTAAGGTCATGGTATGACACTCTATCTACCAATATATTGGAAAATGGCTTTCAAAGAGGAATCATAGACAAGACTCTGTTCATTCAGAGGAAGAAGAAGGACATCCTGATAGTGCAAATATATGTGGATGATATTATCTTTGGATCCACAAAAGATCAAATGTGCAGAGATTTTGAAGATTTGATGCACAAGAGATTCAAGATGAGTTATATGGGTGAACTTACCTTCTTCCTAGGGCTACAAGTTAAGCAGAAGAAAGATGGGATATTTATAAGTCAATCTAAATATGTGCAGGACATTCTTAATAAGTTTGGATCCTCAGACTCAAAGCCTGCAAGCACACCCATGGAGACACACAAACAGATCACTGCAGATCTTGAGGAGGAGGATGTGGATGTTCATCACTAAAGATCCATGATTGGCTCCCTCATGTATCTCACTGCTTCAAGACCAGATATCATGTTTCATGTTTGTGTGTATGCAAGATTTCAAGTAAGGCCTAAGCAGTCACACTTTCAAGCAGTTAAGAGGATATTCAGATATCTCAAAGGCCAACCTAGATTAGGTCTTTGTCATCCTCATGACTCACCATGTGACCTACTTGCCTATTCAGACAGTGACTTGGGTGGTGAAAATTTGGATAGAAAGTCAACTTCAGGGGGATGTCAGTTTTTGGGTGCAAGACTAGTATCATGGCAGTGCAAGAAACAAACCATAGTTTCCACATCTACAACAGAAGCAGAGTACATAGCTGCTGCAAGCTGCTGTTCTCAAGTACTCTGGATTCAGAATCAAATGTTGGACTATGGTATGACCTTTCTTCACACTCCAATCATCATAGATAACAAAGTGCAATTAGCATTGTTAATAATCCAGTCAAGCATTCCAAAACAAAGCATATAGAAATCAGGTATCATTTCATCAGAGACTGTAATGAAAAAAAGTTAATTCAGGTTGTGAAAGTACATACAAGTAACCAATTTGCTGATCTATTCACTAAAGCTTTTGATGTGGGTAGATTCACATTTTTGGTCACAAGTGTGAGCATGATAAACTCTGAATAAACCTATTTTATTTTGTCTCATGAACCTGTATAGATTCCTTCCTGTCTACTTTCTCATATTGTATTGTGTATGGTGCTACTAACCTTGTGTGTTTCAGTGTTTTAGATTGCTTCAAATGGATACTAGGTACTTCTAAATCAGTTAATACTGCTCGCTATATTACTCATGATAATTTTTCAAAAATGGTTAAGTATGGTTACTACTGCTAGGTGGTTTATACTGCCAGTGCAAAGTTACTACTACTTGCCTTATTTATATTGGTAATCAGTGTTACTACTTCTGGTATGTGTTAATATTGCTAGTCTGTGTTAATACTGCTAGTCCGTGTTAGTACTGCCAGTATGTGTTACTGCCAGTATGTGTTACTGCCAGTATGTGTTACTGCATTGTTAATAATCCAGTGAAGCATTCCAAAACAAAGCATATAGAAATCAGGTATCATTTCATCAGAGACTGTAATGAAAAGAAGTTAATTCAGGTTGTGAAAGTACATACAAGTAACCAATTTGCTGATCTATTCACTAAAGCTTTTGATGTGGGTAGATTCACATTTTTTGTCACAAGTGTGGGCATGATAAACTCTGAATAAACCTATTATATTTTGTCTCATGAACCTGTATAGATTCCTTCCTATCTACTTTCTCATATTGTATTGTGCATGGTGCTACTAACCTTGTGTGTTTCAGTGTTTCAGATTGCTTCAAATGGATACTTGGTACTTCTAAATCAGTTAATACTGCTCCCTATATTACTCATGATAATTTTTCAAAAATGGTTAAGTATGGTTACTACTGCTAGGTGGTTTATACTTCCAGTGCAAAGTTACTACTGCTTGCCTTATTTATACTGGTAATCAGTGTTACTACTGTTGGTATGTGTTAATACTGCTAGTCTGTGTTAATACTGCTAGTCCGTGTTAGTACTGCCAGTATGTGTTACTGCTGCTAATATGAGTTAATACTGTGAGTTAGTTAATACTGCTAGGGTACTTAGTACTGCTTCTAACTGAAACCCTCCACCTATAAATACTCTTTGTGACCGCCAAAATACAAACGACTCTTTGAACTTCCATTGCTTCTTCTTCTCTCTCTCGATTTCTTGCTTACCAGTGTCAACCCTAGTAACGATTCGAATGCTAGATTTAACCAGAACGATGGCATGACGAGCATTATTTGATGAACACAACGAGCTCGCCATGTTGCAGAAACCAAAACAAGATGAAGGTTTCCATGCCATAGTGGATTTCCTCAAATCCTCACACGTCGCCCATGCTCTAACTGTAAATCCCACAATCTATGTGGAACATCAAAGACAGTTCTGGGCCAATGCTACCATTCACACTGAAGAAGGGACTCAGGTCATTCAAACCAGGGTGTGTGATAAACCCCTGACCATCTCAGAGGAATCTATTCGCATCCATCTATGCTTAGATGATGCCTCAGGTATAACCTCTTTACCTAAGGAAGATCTCTTCCAAACTCTTAGTCTTATGGGGTATGAAGGTCCCACTGATGTATTCAAGTTTTTCAAGAACAGATTTTCACCACAGTGGAGATTTTTTGTTCATACCCTCCAACATTGCATTTCAAGAAAAACAACTGGATGGAGTGAGTTTAGCAGTACCTTAGCTTATGCTTTGGTCTGCTTAGCTACCTCTAGAAAGTTAAATTTCTCTCAAATGATTTTATGTCAAACCTGGATACCAAATCCAAAAGCTTTTATATGTATCCCAGGTTTGTACAAGAGAATATACTGAAGGAATTGACGGATCTACCCTCTTTTCAAGAGGTGTATGTACCAGAACCTCCCAAAGGGAAGGTATTCTCAAACATGAAAAGGCCCTCCAAGGACTTTTCTGGCCAAGACACCCCATTGTTCTCTACAATGATGGGCGTGTCACATTCCCATGGTGAGGCATCAGTGTCAAAGCCTTCATTAGACAACCAAACTGATGACCTACCCACACCACTCATTTCTAGTAATCCTTATCAGATTCCTATTATAAAGCCCACATCCCCCATCACCAAAATCTATATAAGGAAAAAGGTAAAGAAGGTTCCTTCCCTTCTTGTACCTTCACTCCCAAAGCCTTCAAGCCCTCTAATGGAGCATTCTCCATTAGAGAATATCCAAAGGGAAACCACAGGGGTGTCTCCCAACCCCAAGAAGGTGCTCAATAAGGAGAGGGAAGAGCATATGGGCAGTAAGGCTCACACTACTGACTTTGCACAAAGTGCAGGGCAGGACAGTGTGAACATATCTAAGACCTTCCCCATGGAAACTTTGGGTAAGCAATCATCCAAAGGTCCCAGGTGCCAAGAAACCAAGGGGGTAGAGGGTGCTTCTGCTAGGCAGAAGACCTCTACTAAAAGGAGGTGAGGACAGATATAACTATGAGGAATTGATGGAAACTATGGGCAATATCAATCTTGATGTTCTCAAACAAGGTGCTGATATAGAGGAATTGAAACTAGTGATTCTGTCTTAACAAGTGCAGATTACCAAACTAAAGAAGATGGTTCAGAGGTTGGTGCATAAAAAGAAAAGAAAGCAGTATGTTTTAAAGAAAAGGGGAGATGCTTTCAACAAGGGGGAGAGACAAGCTGAAGGGGAGAAACAAAGCCCTGTTAGCATGGAAGCTCATTTTGAGGGGGAGTTGAATAGGGAAACAGAAAAAGCAAATGCAGCAGAAAATACAAAAGAAGCAGTAACTGAGCCAGCAGCAGTAACTGCAAAAGAAGTAGAAACATAAAACTGCAGCAGAAACAGCATTGTCCAGAGAGGAGATTGAAATTGCAGAAACCCTTGTAAAAGCTAAGAATGACACTCCCAAAGCCACTCAAAAGGCTAAGGGAGTAATGATCAAAGAAGGAGAATTAGAGAAGAAACTAAAAGAAGTCAGTGTGGAGGATACAAAGAAGAAGGGAAAGGAAAAGATGGTTGAGTCTGAGCAACCAGTGAAGAAACAGAAACAGATAGAGTTAGATGAAGAATTGGCCAAAAAGCTTCAAGAAGAGTTGGAAAAGGAGGAACAAATCCAATCTACAAAAGACAGAGAGATAGCTTTGGAATTGGCTACTAAGCTGAATGAGGAATATCAAAAGAGTCTGAAGTCTGCAGTTGCTGCTAAGAAAGTCACAAAGAAGGCTTCAAGGCGAAGGCTACCACTGAAGACTAGACAAAGACAACCTTCCAAGACATACTTAGCAAACCAAGAAAGAAGGAAGATGATAAACTTCCTAAAAGGAGCTATTGGAGTTCTTGGGGAAATGTTTACATGTATGTCTTTTGGAAAGCTTGAAGAAATTTACCAGAAGGAGATGACCAATCTGAAAGGGCACTCCACTCAAAGGGAAGAAGCTGAAAGGAAGATGAAAGAGAGGCATGATCTCAACATACAACAACCCTTCCCTGAAAGTAAAGAATGAACTCCTATCAAGGAAAAGAAAGAAGACAAAGATAAGACATTGGCTCATCAAATTGGGGTCATTAAAAGAAAGAAAACCATTGCCACCAAGCCAAAGGCAAAAAGAGCAAGAATTGAAGAAGAAAGAACAGAAGCAGAAGCAGAACCTACTAATGAACCCTTAGCAGAGCCAGAGCAGAATCCAGAGCAGTCCAATCAGCAATCAAATGAGCAGTTTAACTTGTACATGACAGTGACAGATAAAGATCCAGTACAAGCTGATCCTATTTCTATGAAAGCACCAGAAATTATCTTTTGGGATATTCTGAAGGACAACAGAAAAGAATACTTCAGAATCAAAAGAATGGGTGATCAGTTTGAAGTGTATGCAACTTAGGGAAAATTCATCAGAAGTTGTTCCAGATCAGATTTAGAAGAAATGTTCAAGATTGGAATGAGCCTGTATGAAAAGGACTTAACAAGAGTTGAAATGAGCTTAATCAAATTAGCCATGGAGTACTTGTGCATGATGTTTGATCCTAGTAAAGTTCAACATGTGGTCAGAGATCTGCATCTAGAGAATAAATTCCAAAGAATAGAAAATTGGATGTTGTTTGAAAGGTGTGGAGTCTATGTCATCACTGTAGACAGAGCTTATCATGAGTACTACCTGGTGGATAAAATCTATGATCACAGCAAAGCCAAGTTGCAAAGTATGTTGAATGCAAAGCTGATATGTTCAAAGGATTCAGAAATGGCCAGAATAGTAGTCAGAAGAATTATCAATCAAAGTCTGGGACTGGATCCAAATCTGGGCAACTGAGAAGAAGTGTTGAAAGCATCATGAAGACTCTATGCTCAAGAACTTAACTTCTCATTCTGAAAAGTTAAGTTAGGGGGAGATTGTTGGGTCTGAATATGCTAAGGATGGATACTACTGCTAGTTGAAAGGTATTACTACTGCTAGTAGAATTAATACTGCTTGAAAAGTTAGTGCTGCTACTTGAATAGTTAGTGCTGCTTGGAGAGTTAGTACTGCTAGTAGTTAATACTGTTGAAGATTACTACTGCAAGCATGGTTAGTACTGCTCAAGGATTAATACTGCTGAAGATGTTAATGCTGCAAGATGATTAATACTACTAAAAGAAGGTTAGTGCTGCTTCTAAAGATAAAGAAGACTTGAAGATAAATATGAGTTGAAGATAAGGTTGAAGATAATTATGGTATTGATGTTGAAGATCAATTTTATTTTGATAATTATCTTGTAATCAACTTTGTATATATATATATAGTATAGAAGTATATGTTAGAATGAATAATTATTCATACGTTTTTGTTTAGAGAGAATTAACTTCAAGAATAGTTTAGATCCTTTCTATAGAGAAGTATAGAACGTCTGTTGAGTCTGTTCAACAGATTGAGGTTTTGTGTGTAATCATCAAGTTGAATTAATATAACTTGTGATTTGAGTTCTATATATTGTTCCATTGATTTTCTGTTAAAGTGTTTTTCCGCAACTTCTTTAACATAAGTTTCTGAGTGTGGTATTTAAATTCTTGTTTGAATTTCGATCCTGACACACTCACAATATGACTGTATGTGTTTGGTGAAAAAAAGCTAAGCATATGCTGAGAATCAGAATAAGCAGAGCTAGTGTTAGATCTTTGTTGTTGTAGCATTAGATATCCTATTGTAGTAGCTAGTACAGTTATTAGATTTGTAAGTTGAGAACAAGGAATAGCAATGAACACAAAAGGGTTAATGCATATAAGATTGCATCATGTAACAATCTAGATAAATTATTTTCCAAACCATCTTAAATGAGAAATCCGAACTTAAAATTACAGCTTTTAAACCCATAAATTATCAGATATACCATCAAAACATTGTTACTCTTTGTTAATTTATATTTATATTTAACGAAGGCTTTAAACACAAAGATACCACGAAAACATATGTTCAAAATTGTATCATAATAAAAGCAAGAAGAAAGAAGTTCCCACTAACATGCAAGAACAGAACACCAAATCAATGATGGTTAAGTTGATACACTTACCCTTGGGAAGAGACGCCCATGGCTATGTACCCTTTTCGACCGTGAACAAATTCCCTAAACGCGTGGTAAACTCATGGCTGTGAACTGTCTCGAAGCCGCCCTTATGCTTTTCCCTGTTCTTAAGAATTCCAACACGACATGTATTTTGTCCATAGAGAAGACGGAAGTTTTCATTGGTCTTTGGAATAGAAACATCATCTCTTACAAATAGAAACCAACACATAAGAAACTAGAAACCAACACATAAGAAACTACAGACACAAAATAAATGATAGTCAAAAATTGTCTTTTAATGTTTATCCAACCCCAACGATATCATGAATTAAAGAATACCATATGATGTTTATGACTAAAATACACTGTAGTCAACAAACCAAGAAGGGAGATATTTAAGGATCTCCATGATCTGTGAATTCCGTAAAGCTATTAAAAATATTGTACATAACTCTACAATCTATTTAATTGTACAATAACTCAAATCTCACAAAAAAATACGATCAGAATAGAGATATCCAATTTATGTCGACACAGACTTCATTAACAGTAAAGAAGGATCTGTGTAGAACGTGGAGAAGGGGTAATTCAATCATGTGCATTATTAGCTTGTACCAGCTGCTTAAAGAATGAACCTCTTCAAACTTTCAAGATATTAGTAAGTGGCCTTTTGTAAAAAAGTATAGATAGAACACAAATAGCGCCATCGTATAAATCAAACTTGGCAAAACTTTCTATCAAAGTAAAGAAAAGTACCTTCAGCAACCTTGCACGAAGATTGTTTCATTCCATCTGATACCCCCTTATCGAATCGACAGAACCTACTTGACCAAGCTTTCTAAGCATTTCCTCATAAATTCCCAAAGTGGTTTTGAAACTTGGTTGCTTCAAACCCTATTTAAATACATTAAGCACGTTCAGTTTGACCATATGCAAACTCTGTGCAATTGAACCAACACAGCAACAACGAACAGATAAGTGTTTATAAAATGTAAACATAGAAATCACTCGAGATTGATGAAAATTTAAACAATGTAGACATGATAAAGTTCGATAAAGCTCGTAACCCATGCAATTACGTCCTATTCCTTTTCAACCTTTAACATTTTCATTTTGTCAGCCTCATCTATACATTTGAGAATAAATGAATATGCGATTGTGTGTTGCAAATCAAAATGGGACCCACAAAGAGAAAAATGGAAAAAAAATGTATGAAGGAAACCTTAACTTCATCAAAAATTGGAATTTACAAGAAGAAGGCAACCTATTAAATGGAATTAAAAATGCTAACGTTGTACCTAAACCGGTAAAGGAAGTATTATATGTGTCGGGAAAAGGACGGTTGCCTTCACGAGCACAAATTATTGATAGATCACTTTTATCGGTTGTCATAATACTATTTTTATCCTGCAAATCATGAAAACAATGTTAAGCAAGAAATCCAAAAAAGAAAATCAATACACATGGATAAGAAATATTCACGTCCTATTTGTTTCAGGCATTTATATAATGTTTGCTCCAAAAACCATTCCCAATATGATTGTAAAACATCAAAAGAATAAGAAAGTAGTTAAACATCAACCAAATGCAACATTTTCATAGCCAGATTTTACTTATAAAAATTTGTCTTTTTGGTAACATAAACAACCATACTTACAAATCTACATTGGACTCTAAAGATACGGTCATTGAAGAGAACCATATTGGTATATCAATTGCAACAATAAGCACAAGGATGAATTAGTATCCAACAAGAAATTCATGGAAATAAATCAATTTAAAAATACTAATCATGTTCTTCGGTTCTTCCTTTTTTTTATCCTATGTTTCAGAGTTATATATAAAGGAATTTGAGACCAAAATCTTTAAACAAATCCATGTACCATATAACGATCCAATAATGGAATATAATCACCTAAAATGCCATAAGCGAATCAACACGACCCTACACAGTACACACTCATTCTTTTGAGGGCAACAACATAAATTAACAAGAAGTCGTTTACCCGAAATTAGTTGCAGTGAGATAAATAATCCGTGATTATGACAATTTCACCCGAAAATAATCGTTAACAGAATTATTGGCAAAGTTAACCAAGTAACACAAAATATTGCAACCTTTTGTACAATCAGACAATGTGTACTTTTTCAAACACTAATGAAACAAAGATCATATACCGCTATTAAAAGACATAAATTTAGAAAAACTCCCATCAGGAACATAAAGAGTTGAAGCCTATGTTTTAATACAATCAAAATTTTATCTCAACTGGGGATTCGTTTCTTGTATAATCACATAGGTGCAAAAGCCCTTTTTATAATCAACTGCAGTTCAAATTATACATCAATTATATATGCATCTAAAGGCAAAACAGTCGCAATTAAATCTTCCAAATTGAAATTTACCAAGGTTTGATTTTGACCCATCATGTAAATCATCATTAAATAAAGAATTAGAACTTAATTAATTGCGGATGATCAAATTTTATCAGAAAACCCTAATTAACCCATTGTTGCATGTGATATTAATCACAATGATAATCCAAACGCGAATCTACCAAAATTGAACATATGCACTCAAAACATTCCCGAATTTCACTTTGACCCACAAAATAAAATTGAAGAATTATATCTTAAGTAATTGCATAAATGAAACAATTACCCAATTTTATGACTGAAGAGTAATTACCTTCACCCCCAAAATAACAAGACTCCTCTGTCTCTTCACCTGCTCTAATCTCTAATCTGTGTCTCGCGCACAATCTGATGTTGTTCACAGACGGTTGAAGGTGTCGATACAGGGAGTCTGATTTCTAAAAGCATGGAAGAGAAGTTTTGTAACACCCCGATTTTCGAAAGGTATCATTTCGAGTTAATACCGAAACCTATATATTAGGGAAAAATAAGATAAAGGATTTTGGTCTTGAATCCTAGATTTTATAGTCTATATGGATGAATGATTCAATTACGAGTCCAACGGTTCTTTCCGGAGCAAAATCGGACCTATAACGAAGAATTTATGGCCAAAACAGTGAACGGGGAGAAACTGGACGAACAGTGCATGGGGCGACTTGTGGCGTGACTTAGGTCACCCCGTAACCCACCCGGAGCCCTGTTAACCCATTCGGGTGACTTGTGGCATGACCTAACCCGCCCGGTAACCCGCGCGGAGACCTGTTCGAGCTTAAAACCCGATTTTCAGCCACCAAACTTCATTTCTTCATATCTTCTTCATCCCAACTCCGTTTTTGGTGATTCAAGTTGTCATGGTTTCGTTTTTGAGAGATCTTAAATGATTTATCAAGAGATTGGAAAGTCTATTGGAGTATACAAAAGTATTTGTGGTGGTAACCTCCTCATCCCTCCATCTTCATCTTCTTGATCAAGTTTTCTAGGGTTTTATCCACCCTTGTTCTTCTTTCCATAGATTGGAAGTTTGTAACCATTTTGGTGAACTAGAGGTGTTTTGGTTGGTTGATTCAAGCTTGGGTTAAGGTAATCTTCTATTCTCTTCAGTTTTGGAAGTTAGGGTTTCGATATCAGTTAAGGTATTCATGTATAGAGTTTGGGGAAATGTTTCTTTGTGATTGATTATGAGTATTTATGGTTGGATATTTATGGATTTAGGTTATTGGAAGTGTTTGGCTTGAGGATCCAAGTGTTCTTCAAAGGAGCTCAAGTTGGGAAAAAAATCTAGATTTAGCCTAAATCTAGCAAGGTGAGTTCAAGTTGATTTGTGAAAATGATGTACATGCCAAAATGCTTATTTTAAAGTGTTTGTGTTTTTCATTAAATTGTTAACTGCTGATAAGTTTTGATTATTTGGATATATTTAACTTTGTGAACTTATGTAACACACATCTTTGTGATTTTTGGGTATTTTGATAAATAAATCATTTTGATATATTTCTTCGATGATGTAATATATAAATGGAAGTCATTTCATATAATTGTCCATTTGGTGCATACGATTTTATAAACCGTTGGAAAATGCATATCATTGAGTTATGGGTCGTTTTGGCAATACGAAGAGAAAGAGTTCATTTGGAAAACATTTTGTTTCAACCAATGAGAAGTTTTGGGTTAATTACCTTTTTAGTCATGGTGTTTGCACAATGGTTGGTCAAACGTATTTCGATATCTCTACTAGCTTTCATTGGGTATTCACGTAAATGGATGGGCCTTTGGCTCGGTTTTGACTAAATTGAGTCTTGAGGACGTTTGTCCGGATTTAATAACCATTGTAGGGTTTTGAGTATGATGGCGCATTTTTCGTGTCATTGGAGAGTTACATGTTTTGGGAGCTTTGGTCTTTCATTTGGAGTCATGTAACGTTAGACAGTGTTGCAATGGATCCATAGGGACGCAAGTCTGTTTGTGTTGGGAAAGCGGGTAAGGTTGGTTATGACCGTTGATCGCTTGGGTTCTCTAGCGAGTAGGCAATAGGTGGCACGAGCCTCCGAGTTGAAACTCGTCTAGATTGGATAAGCACCCGTGTCCGTAAGTCCTTGGGGTGGAACCCGACGAGGTAGGGCTAGAGGCGGTAAAACGGTTTGAGGATGTGATGTCTGGTATGGCATGGGAACT